>VZRN01001942.1:0-26928 GCA_013397935.1 Dasyornis broadbenti
TCGGAGCCATTCTGCAACAGTGGACCATTGTCAGTTCTCATCATTCCTTGCAGACTATCGAAGCACCTTGCTGGCAATAGTCCCACACAGGGGGATGTGTGTGTGGAGCGTGTGTGTTCAAGTTGGTGGTGATTCTCATTCTAATTTCCATGGGTCTGCCAAACAGCCAGAGGTCCATGGGCTGTACTTTGGAGCTCACTGTTCTAATTAGCTCCTTATATGGGGAAATGGGGGGGAAATCGAGCAGGACAGGAGGAGAACTAACAAATATGTGTCTGTCCCCTGTCTTGCCCGGTACTAACCTCAATCCCATTCCATCTTTTGTTGGCTGAAGCAGTGCTCCTCCCCTCTGCAGGACAACATTCCCATTGCCCAGCGCCGGCGCTTCACCCGCGTGGAGATGGCCCGGGTCCTGATGGAGCGCAACCAGTACAAAGAGAGGCTGATGGAGCTCCAGGAAGCTGTCAGGTGGACAGAGATGATCAGGTGAGGGTGGGTGGTTGGGTAACATCCCTGTTTAGGACAGAACCTGGTCATGTTTTACCTTGTGGTCAATGCAACTCCTACCAACATAGGGTTGAGAAGTACTGGGAGTTTTCCAGACTGTAGACGCTTCTCTCCTAATACCAATGCTTTCTCTGGTGTTCCTGAACCTGGGCTGCAAAGCTCATATTGCCACTGTTATTTGAAGGCACCAGACAGTTGTTTGTCTTGCTCTTTTCTTGTGTGCTAATTAAGCTGGGAGAAGCTCTAGGGAGGAGTATTACTTCTAATTGATGAGTTCTAAGAGCTGTGGCCTGGCATGACTGTAATGCTGGGGTCTGTAGTTACCATACTGTCTATGGCAGACAGTGCTACAGAGAGTTGATAAAACTTCGCATTAAACACAATTACTTGGACTTCACATCAGCATTGATATTTTAAGTGGTTGGGTGTGCGTGCTTTGAAGACCAGTGCATGTCCTTTTCCTTGGTGTCTTTTGAAACACATTAGAATTAATTCCTTGATGGAAATGACCTGATACTTGGCAGAGATGCAGAAATTAATTTGGTTCTGCTGTGTTTGTCCATAGAGCTTCCCGTGAGCACCCATCTGTCCAGGAGAAGAAGAAATCCACCATTTGGCAGTTGTAAGTTTCTTGGTAGTTTGTGCAAGATTAAGAAAAAGGGGAGCGTTGCCATTTCTGTTTTAGACAGCAACTTAGTAGTCTCTGACATAAATGTCAGATAGAAGTGTTGTTGGCTTAATTCTTTTGCCTTCAAAGTTTTCCTTTGTCCTTCGTAAAATTAAAATCAGATCAGCACATTGATTTTGTTTTACAAGCTGAAAAAGTTCATGAGTATCCTTTAATGGAAACATTCCTACACTCACAGTCAGTTATAATAAAGAGCTATTTTCAGAAGGTACCTATTTCTGGAAGCTAAAAACACCTTATGCCAATCAAACCAAGGATGCAGCTCTGGGTTTGAAGTACAGCAGTTTTTGTGATGGGCATACAGCCTTTGATCCCATACCTCTTGCTTCCCCTTTTGTGTATCTATGGTGCCTGTATCCCCCAGCACCTTTTCTCTTACTTGTTGGCTTTTTTCTGTCCCTAGCTTCAGCCGTCTGTTCAGCTCTTCCTCCAGTCCTCCCCCAGCAAAGAGGACCTACCCCTCTGTGAATATCCACTACAAGTCTCCCACCACAGCGGGGTTCAGCCAGCGGCGCAGCCACACCATGTGCCAGATCTCCTCCAGCAACCGCACCCTCGAGTTCTTCCCCGACGAGTGAGTTGTGGGGCTGTGTGCCAAGCCAGGTTCCCCTGCAGCGCTCCCAAAGAGCAGCAGTGTTTAAAATAAGCTGTTTTCCACTTTAGAAACAGTCTGTGTGATGTTAGTATCTCTGTTCTCTGTGGTTTATCTCCCTGAACTTTCACTCATCAGTTACTATATGGATGGTAGGCATATGTAACTCATCAGTTACTATATGGAGGACAAGCAAGCCTTGTCCTCCCAAACATACAGTAGCCATGGCTTTCCAGGCCATGCTGGGTCATCTCAGCAGGGACCACTGGAGCTCGAGTTGGCCACACACTAGTTCTACACTTCTGTTTGCAGACTGGGATGGAAGGCAGGAGGGGTTTTGTGGTGAAGTGTGATGGCAGCATCAGGACAAAGCAATGGAATGTCTGCACAACCCTTTTTACAAGGAGTTTAAGTGAAGATAAAAGTTCTCTCCACAGCACATCTAAGTTCCAGTACTTGGTTTTAATCTTAACCATGCTAAAAACGAGCCTCTAGGTATTGCTAGTCTAGTCTTACCCAATTCTTTGTGTCCCTGACATGAAGGGAGAAAACTCTTCTGTGCTTCACATGACTTCACAACATGTTCTGCCATTGTGAAGGTTGTGTGGCTTCACATGGGGTATGTTTTTGTGGAAGGACTCTGGAGAATGTGGTGGTAAAGTAGGATAACTTCTACAATAAAAAGGATTTATTGAAAAGACCCTGTAGAACACTGATCTTGTAGGAGGGTAAATTTAAACTTTATAGATACCCACTGCCCTTATGCTGTCTCTTCTCTGGTGACATCTCACAGACTCACACGCTGTGGTGTCTGGGTGCTTCCCAGCAGTGCATTACATAATGGGGCTGCACACTGGATTTAATTTCTCTGCTGAGGTTGTTTGTACGTCAGAATGATATTTTAAAAACCTTTTGAGAGCTGGAGCTGACATACAGTGTTTGTTAATATTAAAACATGTCTAAAAGCTCACAGATCAATTTTTAGTTGAACCTTTGCCAGTGCAAAGCTAGAGTTGTTCTGTTGGAACCAGCAATTAGTGCATGTTTTCCTTGTCAGCAGAGAAAGCTTAAAAACGGAAGAAAAATCCATAGTTGACTCATATAATGAGGAGGGGAAGAACTCAAAATGTCTTCCTGATGGAGAGATTAGATTAATAAATTGTAATAACAGCTCAGCAAAAATTGGTGTGATCTCCTAGATTTATAGGTCTTAGAGAAGGATTATTCCGTTTCTGAAAGGCCCTTGGAATGACAATGACTTGGCTTGCCACAATGCTCAGGTGACAGAGAAATCAGGACTGCCTGTGTCTGCTTCTCAACAATGTTTTTCACTCTCTGATTCCCTAAATCTATTTTCACAGCTGGATTTGGTTTGCTGTGTGTGCCCTCCCTTATTCTGGCCACACTCCCTTCACCCTGACCTCCTATCTTTAACCATCAGTTGAGAGGTGACACTGTGCTTTTCTCCTCAGTGACTGCACGTCCTCGGCACGCCGTGAGCAGAAGCGAGAGCAGTACCGGCAGGTCCGGGAGCATGTGCGGAATGATGATGGGCGGTTGCAGGCCTGTGGCTGGAGCCTCCCAGCCAAGTACAAGCAGGTAGGGACCATGCTCTGGACAGGCTAAGGAGGAGGTGACTTCAGTCACTAACTTACGACCTTAGTCATTAACTATTTAATTTAGAGGTACCATGTGCATGTTTTGTTTGTATAATGGTAGGCACAGACCAAATTAATGTTCTGTATATCTCCACCAAAGTCGAGGGAGGGACATTCATCTGCATGAAAGTACTGAAACTGAAAAGTACCCTAAACCAAAACGAATTAAACTTTTCCATCCAGAGTCCAGTTTTTTTGGTTTTTCTTTAAATTTCCTTTGTTATAATTGGGCTTGAACATTAGTTATTTCATTTATACTCTTGAGAACTTAACAGTCATTCAGTATGGAAAAAAAATGCAGTTTGTGCCCACTTCTCCCCATCAGTAACACAAAATCAAACATCAGCCTCATTTGTTAGCTTATGACACATTTAACTGGTCAGAGATGCCCTGAAAAGGAGGAGCCTGGTAGCATGGCTTGGAAGTTTCAGGCCATAGAATCACAGAATCATTAAGTTTGGAAAACACCTTTAAGATCATCAAGTCCGACTGTCATGATGGAAGGGAATGCTAGTGTTCTGACTCTTTGCAGGGAGCATCCTTTCCCTATGAGCAGGGCAATGTGTAGCCTCTGTTGGCCATCACTGGGGCACTGATGATTGTGAGATGGTCTCTTGGGTGCGCTTCTCCTCTCCCCTTAAGGACTCTGTTTCACACAAGATGTGATAGGAAACCTCAGCAGCAGCCACCTCTGCTTGGTTCTGCCACACTGATTCCATCTCTCTTGCCATATCCCAGTGCTTGCAGCTCTTTCCTGTCTTTTGTCTTCTCTCCCTGTAGCTGAGTCCCAATGGTGGTCAGGAAGACACTCGCATGAAGAACGTCCCTGTGCCTGTGTATTGTCGCCCGCTAGTAGAGAAGGACCCAACTATGAAGGTATGTTGTTTCTGCTTACCGTGCAGTCCAGAAAGGGAACATGAAATAAGCAAAGAAATTGGGTCACTAAACCTGCTGTTTTTACAACAATCTGTGGGGTTTTTTGGATATTATATATTCCAAATTCTATCTTCCACTCTCATTTTTTGAATGGTGGTTGGTGGTTTATGTAGGAAAAAGTATTTTTGGACACAATTCTCAGCTGGTTCTGGTTGCTAGGTCCCCTGCTACTGTCTGACATATTTTGCTTTTTTTGAGACAATTCAGCAACAGCAATATTTTATGCTTCTAACACTTCTGCTAAGACTCCTCAGGGTGTAAGGCAAACCAATATAAAAATCCATGAAAATGAACAGGTGAAAGTAAAAATGCATTTCATCACTCTTTAGATTCTACTGTTGACCAGAATTCCTTGGTAACAGATCAGTATTATCTGGAGTAGATTTTTGTGAAGCCATGTCTATCAATAGTGGAGTGTTTTGAGTAGAACTGCAGTTGCATACAAGTGGTGCATCTGTGCAGGTGGCAGACTTGCCTGCTGTAACTGGTAACTTTGAAATAGCCAGTTTGTCATTTCTTCATTCAGAGATGATTTTTAGAAGTCATCCTGATGGTTAAGTTGTAAGAAAATTTTTATGCTGTTGTTTCTAGGAGGTTCTAGGTGTGATCTTTAGATCCCTTATGGTTTTGGATAAACCTAGTATTTGTTTCTGTAGTCCCATTCCAAGCATTCTCTTAAAACCTCCCTGGAAATAACTCATAGGAGGTTAGCTGAATTTGATTTCAGAAAATTGCTTATGTTGCAGCTAAACCAGCAGACTGTTTTTTCACACTTCCAGAGACAGGGCAGCCACAGCTCCTCTGGGCAACATATGCAAGGGCCTCACACCCTCACAGGGAAGAATTTGTTTCTAATATCTCATCTAACCTGCCTTCTGTCAGTTTGAACACATTAAACATCTGCCATGTCCTGTCTTGCTTTGCTGCAGTGACTAAAAAGCAGTGATTTTTGTTGGATACAGAGATGCTCTGTCTTACCTCCATCAAATTGGATATTTTCTAGTAGATATCATCAAGATCTGGTGTTTCCAACTAAATGTTTTAGATGTTTGACATTTGACAGTTCTTCACAAAGGGTCCTAAATTCAAAGAGACCATGGAGCCTGCAGAATTCTTAGTTCAGATTCCTGCTTCTGTTTCTTAGCTGTGGTGTGCAGCTGGAGTCAATCTCTCAGGATGGAGACCTTTGGAACAGGAGCCTGGCAATGGGCAGAAACTAGATCCTGGACGTGATCCCCTCACCTGTGATAGGGAAGTGGAAGGCGAGAACAACAAAAGTAACCACACATCTCCTGAGAAGAAAAAGGTCAGAAAAGCAAATGGATTTTTTTCCCCTCTGATTTCTTTTCTCTTTTCATCCCCGCCATGCCCCCTTTGTACTATGTCATAAAATGCTCCTGTATTTGTAGGGCAGGTATTCTGGCTCTTCTGTAACTTTCGATGTGATTTGGGACAAATCATCCAGTATAAAGTCTTCCAACTTCTGCTTTTGAAATGTTTGGAATTTTGAAAAAATCGTAATGATAAGGGCAATTAAACGCTTGATGAGGTTGCTAGAAAGATTATATAGCCCTCATCATTGCAAATTTTAAAAATTAATAAATACATTCAGGCAAAGCTTTGTTAAAAGAACAGAGACAGTATGTGAGTCCATTTGGGCCTCTTGAGATTTAATCTAGTTCTGGTTTTTGATGGTCTTAAGTGATTTTCTGCTTTTTCCTATTTAAAGAACCAAGCTGTAATTTGAAGATAATAATACAATATTTTATCCTGTGTGGTTTGTAGGGTTTCTCTCCACAGCTGTCTTACACTGCTGCCTTATAATCTCCTGAGACCAGCTTGCTTAAGCTGATCAGTTGCGTGCATCCCAGACTCATGGTATTCTGGATGAATGAATATTTGGCGATACATTTGTCAGACATCTCAACAGAGAAATTAGTGGCCAAATTGTTCTTGCCCTAAAGAGTCAGACAGGCTCTTCGACCAGTGCTCTGGATACTAGTGCATCAACATGAATGGAATCAAATTAATAAAAATAAAAATTAAAATATAACTGATTAGACAATTATATAAAGTAGAAAACGTTCTTCTGTAATTCTACTATAGAATAGAATATATAATTTAAAATAAATTACAGCATGTGTAGATGTTGCCAAGCACTAGTAGGCTCAGGTTGGTCCAAGAAGAGTGCTGATTGTGCCTGTGTGTTTGCTCTCCCAAAGGCAAAGGAGCTCCATGAGATGGATGCCACATCCAGCCGTGTCTGGATCCTCACTAGCACACTGTCAACCAGTAAAGTTGTGATTATTGATGCCAACCAGCCTGGCACAGTGGTGGACCAGTTCACTGTCTGCAATGCTCACGTGCTCTGCATCTCCAGCATCCCCGGTGAGTGGGGCCCAGGCTGGGCTCTGCACAGGGTCACCTGCCACACTGAGGAGTGACAGACATCCTCACTTGGGAACTAACCCTTGCGCCTTGTTCCCCAAAATCATAACCCAGATCTTGCCTTCCTGTAGGATCTTTCTGTGGAGATCCCTCCCTGTTCAGTATTCAGTAAGTCATTCCTTTGGTTCACAAAGGATGTTCTTTGGGAGCAGGAATAAGCTTTGTCCGGTGTGGAAGGGCTCTGTACCTGCCTTGAATACTTATACTAGGGTTGAGGGGATCTGCCGTGGATCAGGCATGGATGCTGTGATGCCTCCCCAGGGTGCTGAACCGCAAGGATCAGAATTTCCCATCGTTAGGGGACCTCAGGAGTACAGCTACATTAAATTAGCAGTGACTGCTTGATTTATGTGAGAATGTGTTCTTTGCCCTTCAGCGGCCAGTGAGAGTGATTATCCCCCAGGCGAGATCTTCCTGGAAGGGGATGGGAATCCCGAAGAGTCAGCTGGAGCAGATGGTGTCTTGGCAGGGATCACGCTGGTGGGCTGCGCAACCCGCTGCAATGTGCCACGAAGCAACTGTTCCTCACGTGGGGACACACCTGTGCTGGACAAGGGACAGAGTAAGATTTGGGATGTAAAGCTTAGTGACATTTCAATTACAGCCAGTCATGTGCGAGCTCATGGTGTTACAGCCACATCTTCCTGTCCCCAAGTTAAGCACTTCAGAGGCCTCCAGAATTTTGGTATTATGGTATAGGAGTACCAAAGGCCCTTCTGGTACATTTCTTCTTAGAGCCCTCCTTCTTTCTCTGATTCACATGCTGCAGCCTGGTTGCAGGAGTCATATAGAATAGTATTTTGGGCAGGTGAGATGTTTGCCCTGCTGCAGGTGCTCCTGTTCTGATTGCTTTGTTCCCTGAGCCTTGGGAAGCCAATTAAGCTCACATGCAAATCATACTGCTGACCTTGCTGACTCCATACTGCAGTGACAGCCCTGGAGCCCTTCTGATGGTGTGCTGTGCTAGTCAGATTAGGCCTCACTTTAAAATAGTGTCTGTTTCCCATCCAGGCAGAAGTGCTGGATGAGCTGCTGTCTGTGGCACAGACTCAGGGCTTGATTGAGTTTGGCAAGGAAAGATAAATTAAAGAATTGACAGCCTGATGTCTATATAGTTAACTCACCAACTCATTCTCCAGCACGTCTCACACTGTTCATTGTCCTCCAGATGAGGTGGCTCCTGTCTGCAATGGGAAGATCAACCAGTCGCAGTCTACTGAGGAGGCAACAGAGGCTATGGAGGTACCAGAGAGCAGTGCCAGCGAGGCAGAGCCATCACAGGCCCGGCCTGGGCCCCTCACCGAGCATGTGTTCACAGACCCTGTCCCAGCCCAGGCACCCAGGCAGAACGGGTAGGTGGGCTGGGGTCAGAGTAAGGGTTCTGTTACTGATCAGTTCTGTTTTCATGAGCTTTGTGATAAGAGAAGCAGCCTGATCTTCTGATAAAATGTCAGACTTCCATCAGTTTTGTGTCCAAGAGGTATTACAGATGGGATGATAAGGAGGGAAAAAAATGCAATGAAAACAGACATGGCTCAGCCTGCAGCTGTTAAAATGCAAATATTTGACCTCTTGCTCTGAATTTAGACCTGTGGTTAAGGCAGATCTTCCAAAGTATGTGTACACTTCATGTTCTTACTGAAGGAGCTTACTGATATGTGTGTAGAAATTATGATTGATTTATTCTAGTAGTACCTCTGATGTGCTGTGAAAGTAACCAAGAAAATGTATTCACTACTCAAAAGTTCTTAAGACAAACAAGGCTGATGTGATGGCCTGAAGAATAGAGTGGAAGTCTTGGATACAGATATAGATTGTTCCTGAATGTCCATGTTGTTCTTAGTTGTTTCTGTTGAAGTTGGAAATGATCAGAGAAAATATAGTTTGTGTAATAGTCCTGCTAAACACTCAGGGTCTGTAGATCTGAAGTACTTGTTTGTAAGGGGAAGAGGAAGGAAATACTGGAAATTGCAGATTTGCAGATTTGCAGATAAAAACTACCAAAGAGAAAGAAGCAATTTGTGCCTTCAAGGTCCCATACCTGTCTGTGTGTGCCACCTGTGCCACCCTGTGGGCCTAGGTGGGCATTCCATGCACTGCTGCCACTAAACCTCTAACACTGTTCTTTTGCCTCTTCAGGGAGAATTGGCAGCTGAAGATGGAGCCCAGCACAACACTGCCAGATCAGGACTCAAGTGGGGATGCTGGGACCTGCACCAGTGCTGCCCCCACCATGTGGCTGGGAGCTCAGAATGGCTGGTGTGTTCCCCTTGGGCTGGCAGATCTCTGTGTCACCTCCCTGCTCTGGGCTCTGTTTTTCATACCAACACACCTTTTGTTCACTGCTTATTTCCAGAGAAGGTTTTCATTCCTCATTTCATTGCCCAGCTCACCATAGTCTCAGGGATTTAAGCTCACTTTGTTACTTCATGTTTCCTACCAGAAGAGAAGACTCAAGCCTGGGCAGGCTGAAGGTGTGGGGCCCTGCTGCTAAACCTCCCCAATTTGTCCTCTCTCACAGGCTTTATGTGCATTCGGCTGTGTCCAACTGGAAGAAGTGTCTGCACTCAATAAAGCTGAAGGACTCTGTGCTGAGCCTGGTGTAAGTGTGTGTTCCAAGGGATCTGGAGGAGAAGGTTCAGGGCTTAAGCTTTGGAGGGGGTTAGCAAGTCTTTGTCATACATTTACAGAATCATAGAATGGTTTGGGTTGGAAGGGACCTGAAAGATCCTCTTGTTTCGACTCCCTGCCATGGGCAGGGATACCTTCCACTAGACCAGGTTGCTCCAAGCCCTGTCCACATTCCTGGCCTGGAACACTTCCAAGGATGTGTCAGCTACAACTTCATTGCTTTCCTAAGTGCCTTGTTTAGTGAGAGAAGTTTCCCAAGGATTTTATTATGGGAAAGCTTCATATCAACCCATTTTCCTGCTCAGTTGCAGTCCTGACCCAATTCAATGAATATATGATTAGCAACATCAGGAGGAAATAAGTGGGAAGGAGAAAGGCAAAATTTCACTGAGGGGTAAATTAGGGGGAATTCATTGAAATTCATGGGGTTTGTATTGTGAAGAAGAATTTCCTCAACAGAAAATTTACAGATGTGATGATCTTATTGCAGTGAAGGTAAAAGGTGTGACCTCTTGCAGGATGTTCCTGCAATGCTAAACTGACCGGGAATTGTGGAGACTACGTAAAGATGACATGTATGGATGACAGGAAGAGGTTTTTTATTCCCTCACTTCTACCGAGTTTTTATCTATTTACTGTTCTGTTATTTCAGGCATGTGAAAGGGAGGGTCCTGGTTGCTCTGGCAGATGGAACACTAGCCATATTCCATCGGGGAGAAGGTAAGAATCAATGTAATAGAGAAAACAAAATTTGGCTGAAAATGTAACAGTGGATTAAATCTCTTCTGAGGTGAGAAGGAAGGGTGCTGGCTGTTGGAGTACAAACACAGAGTTAAAACATATAGCTATTATACACATAATTGCTATCCTAAACCATCTCAGGTGTACTCTAATACCACTTCCTGAGCTTTTCTGAATGAAAATGTGTGTGTATGTGCTGTGCAGCACATGTGGAGTAAATGTGACACTTTTAGGAATATATATGCAGGAATGTATATAAAAGTGTATATACACTTTTTAGGAATACATCTGCAGTTGTTTGAGGGACACTTAGTAAATTCAGTTTCTGGTCCTCTTCACTGCTGTGGGTTTTGTTTCCCCGTGGCTTGGGCAGTTACTTAGCTGTATTCACACCTGACAGCACATGGGAATTTGCTAACTGGGACTAACATTGGCATATAAAGAACTTAGTTATTCATTGAGTAGCAGTTCATTCAGCAAGCAGAAGTACAGAGATTTCTGGGCTTGTGCAATTCAAATTTTGATTCAGCCTTTGTTATGAGCACAAGCCTGACCATTGACATATCAGAATTGTTCCCATCAGAAATGAGATAAAGCTTCATGACACAGAGGCTGCCTGTCTGTCAAGGACACAATATCTGCTTGGTTACATAAAAATAAGAGTGAGATAAGGGAGATCTGATTCCTTCTCCCAGATTTGGCACTTTGGAGGAATTATGTTGTAGGTCTGTGATGTGGGGAAGCCTCACCACAAAGACTGTATGGCCCATTTCCTTTTAAGTTTCTGCACAGTCTTGTTCAGCTGTCTTCCGTCTTCTCCAACTGGTTTTGTTGTGTTAAAGAAGCATGTTCACTTCATTGCAATAAAGGATGTTTAAATTGGTCTGATTTCAGCACTATCGGACATCAAACTAAACTTTATCATTATATGTTTCATAAGTGTAAGGCTGTGCCCAAAGCAGGAGTCATGGGAAGGTCACAGATGTAAGCAAACTGAGCATTTGAGTATCAGCTAAGCCTGTAGACCCAGATATATACAGAAAAGTAGAGGATTCTGTTGTATGCTTGCATCATGGAGGAGACACATCTTTCCACACTTGTTTTTCACCTCAGATGGTCAGTGGGATCTCAGTAATTACCACCTGATGGATCTTGGCCACACTCACCACTCCATACGCTGCATGGCTGTGGTCTATGATAGAGTCTGGTGTGGCTATAAGAACAAAATCCATGTTATCCAGCCGAAGACAATGCAGATTGAGGTAAGAGAGCACATACATGTTTGTGCATGCACACACTTGTGTTGTATTTATTCTTACAGCTGTTCTTCTGCTGCAGTGTGTGAAATTCAGAACCTTTGGGTTGTCATTGCTGACTGCAAGACCAAGGCAGTCAGTCTGGGTCATGTTATGCTCTAATCTGCCAGGGCATAATTATTCCTTCCTCCCTTTGCAGAGTGTAATTCTATCAGTAAGTCTAAACTGACTATTTTCTTTGCCTTTGCTAGGGAATCTATGAGGCCATGTACTGCCCAAATATACAGGTGTTTGCTGTATGGTGCTCCATCATATATAATCTGAGGCTTCTCCATCTGTAGGCATTATGGCACAAAAGAACAGTACAGTAAGCAAGCCCCCAGGATCCCACTAAGGAAAAAAAGATGTTCAGAGCCTTTTGGGTGAAAAACAGTACAGTGGTGTTGGTACAAATCTGAGAGCGCTTAAAATAATTCTAATCAAGGAGGAAGTGCTGGATCTGAAGTTCACATCAGGGAGGCAAGGCAGTTTGATCTTTGGAATTTATCCTGGAGTTCTGTATTTTCCTGTTCTACCAAGTAGATTGAAAGCCCTTGGCTTCTAAATGTTTTTGCTCCTAAGTGGTCTGAAAAGACCATCAGCTCTGCAAAGCTGCCATACAGCTGCTCAAGCAAAGGACTTTTTGTGTACAGTAGTGAACTGCTGGGGTTAGCTGGCATTAACACAGCTTCTCCAAGATCTTTGGAACCCAAACAAGTGATCTCAGTTGAAGAAAATGGAGTATATGTATGTATGAATACAGAAAATGGCAAACCTTTTGTGAACTCACACTATTTGTGAACACACACCTATTTCAGAAATCCTTTGATGCCCATCCTCGGCGGGAGAGCCAAGTGCGACAGCTGGCATGGATTGGAGATGGAGTGTGGGTTTCCATCCGTCTTGACTCCACACTGAGGCTCTATCATGCCCACAGCCATCAACATCTGCAGGATGTTGACATTGAGCCTTATGTCAGCAAGATGCTAGGTGAGGGTCTGTTGCATACTGAGCTCAAGGAAGAATTTGCCCAAAGCAGACCTTGCCCAAAGTCATCACTGACTCCCCAACTCTCATTCATGCTTCCTAGGCACTGGAAAGCTGGGCTTCTCCTTTGTTCGGATCACAGCCCTGCTCATCGCTGGCAACCGCCTCTGGGTGGGCACCGGGAATGGTGTTGTCATCTCCATTCCCCTGACTGAGAGTAAGTGACATTTATTGAAATTACTCCTGTGTCCCCCTAAAAAAAAGAAGCTTTTAGGTGTTATTTGTCCAGCATGGCAAGTGACTCAGGCAGGCTGATGCTTTCCTGACATTTGACGCCCTTTATTTATAGCCATGTTCAAGGACAAGAGCGCATAGTATGAGGAGCCCTGGACTTGGTCTAACTCTTCTTTATTAAGGAATTAAATGTTCTGTTGACTGGACGTAACCTATTTAAAACCAAACAGGTATTTGTTTCTGTCCTTTTCTGTGTAGCTGAAGCTATTTCCTCCTTGGGGTGACCAATGACATCTCTATCATCCATACAGTCTTCTTTTTAGAGCATGACTTTGACAGAGCAGAGTGATGTGAACTGATTCCACAGCTACTGTGAAACAGGAGAAACAAAGCTTTGGGAATTGTAGTAAGTCTCCAAAAGGAGGCCATGGGATAAGAAGTCACCAGGAAGATCTCCCTGGAAATTTCATTTTGGCATAGTCATCTAAATATCTCCATAGCAGTATTTTCCAGAAACCAAGCTTAGAAGAGCTCCATTTACTCAAATTAGGGCTCAGCTTTATCAGTCAAGTAGAAATAGGTTTCCTACACTAAATCCAGTCTGGTGAGGGGACTCAGCAGTAAGAAAATAGAGGTATCTCTGGAGCTGGAAGTTTAGTTGACGCTGTTACTAGTCCTGTTCTGTGCCTGCCCATCAGCATTTTATTTTGAAGGTCTTATCCAGATCACCATGGGGATGGGGAAGTAGGATTTGAGGCTGATTGCAATTGCTTTCAAAAGAAAACAGCCAAATGTATGCTTTCTCACCAATGCTCACAGGAAAGCTGGGAAACAAATACCTCTTGTATAAAAGGAGCAAACCTCTTGTAATCCTCCTGGAAGACAGGATTGGGATGGTCTCCTCTGAGGGCAGTGAAGCTGGATGTGCCCTGGGCTGACACCAGGAGGGCAGTGACACATTCCTCTTCAGGCATCGCAATTCTGGTCTTGTTTCTGAGATCCTTTCTGAAGCCCATTCTGTCTTGAGGCTCCTGTCGTTGTTCTGAGTTAAACTTTTTCACTGCTGTAAACCAATTGCTTTATCATTGTGTGTTCCTGTAAAAAATGTGGTAAGCAAGAAAGTCTCACTAAAAATGTATCAGTGGATCCTTGTGACATGGTTCCTCTCCCACCTCAGATAAGACATTTTTCCCTGTAAGATAAGAGCAAAGTGAGCAAGAACAGTGTTAGTATGAACTCATAGGAGCTTCTGTGGTGGTTCTCTAGGTTTTATACTATTTCTGTTGCCCCCAAATTATCTCCCAGTAATCACCTTTTTCTTCTCTCCCGTCCTGCCCTTCACTTCCCGTGCCCCTCTGTGTTCCCACTCCCTGCCTGTGCCTAGCTGTAGTCCTCCACCGTGGCCAACTCCTTGGGCTCCGGGGTAAGTCCATTGCCTCCTCCCTTCAGCCGTCATTCCTTTTGCAGCCATTTCCCTGTGTAGTCACTCTCTCACCCTTCCATTCTGCCATTCAATTTCTCTCCATCCATTTTGCCTCATCACACTTTTTAAGTTGCATTGCAGAAAAGCAACCAGAGATAGTCATGTAAATATCTTCATTTCCCATGGCTATAAACAATTTTTTCCATCTCATTTTTGGTCCCTCTGGTTTCTTGTATTAAGAATAATTATTCTTCAGCAGTGGTTCCCTTACTGTGGTAGGCCAGTTTGAGATGAGGACTGGAGAGGTTCATTCAGTCAGAAGCAGGAAGCCAGGAGTAAAGTGTTCTTCCAGGGTCTCCCTTGGTCATCCTTGGTTTTCCAAGGATGCTTCTTTCATCTGTTTCAGGCCAATGGCAGGAGGTGCTATGGCACCTGCCAGCTGTAAGTCCTTAAACAAGAGGTTGAACTCGAGAGGACTTGATAAACATGAAGAATTGTTTGGGTTTGTGCCAGTTAAGGCAGGGTCTGAGTTCAAATTCATGTCTTTCCAGGGTTAGAAATTAGAGGGGTTTTTTTCTCACACAGACATTCATGTGGCTGTCCAGATGCATTATCAACGTCTCCTCCTTTTAAAGCAGCTGATGTTAGTTGCAATAAAAAGCCAGACACTGTACACACCCAGATTCTCATTCTTCCATCAAAGTATTTGAACTTGTCCCTCCATCCTGGCTTGAGCCTGACAGGGAAAAGTCTCTTTTGTCCAAGTCACATAACTAAAATTCAGCCCAAGTTAAGACACAGAACTACAGATAATTAATGAAACAGTCAACCTCTCTCACAGAAAAGTGAAAGCTGCCTGATTTAGTATTGTTCCTGTTGTACTGATGTGTGTGCTGAAGGAAAGCATCTCCCACCCTGAGCTCTGAGCACTGGTCTCTGTTGCTTGGTAAGTGGAAACTGTCACATTCTCAGCGTAGTCATGAAGGATGCAGGCCCCTGAGCCCTCCTTGGAAGCTGTGGAGGGTGAACATCTGAAAGATATCATTGCTGGAGTAGCTGACAATCTGGTGTCATGGTTAAATCAAGAAATGAGGAAGGATCTCACTCCACTTTTGTGATGGCTTTGAGAGGGCCGAGAGGCTTCACCAGACTGTTTTCAGCAGCATATGTGCTCATGATAGGGCACGAGCAAAGGACTTGACTTAGAAATTGAGCAATGTCACTAATCCAGAGCAGTGATTCTCCTCCAGGTGCCCTCTGGGGACAGTGGACACTTTGGATACCCTGCCAGGTACAAAAGACCAAGATTGATTCTAGGACAGCAGGTTATATCTGAAGGCAGGACAGGATCACTGCTGGTGACACCTGTCTAGCTTCCCCCAGTCTTAAAAAGAGGGACTGTATAATCTGGTGTGGTCTCCTCCATCACATCATTCATACAAGACCTTTAAAGACACTCGCACCTTTAAAGGTTTTCCTTCATGGCTCCTGAGTTTTCTCTTTGATTGAGTTCCTTCTGTACAGGGGTCTCAAAGCTATCACTGATGGTGTTCTTGCTCCATCCCCAGCCAACAAGACTTCACCAACCTCTGGAGAGGGCAGTCGTGCCGGCGGGGTCATCCACGTGTATGGTGATGACAACAGTGACAAATCTGCCAGCAGCTTCATTCCCTACTGCTCCATGGCTCAGGCACAGCTCTGCTTCCATGGCCACCGTGATGCTGTCAAGTTCTTCGTCTCTGTGCCTGGTAAGGATGTGCAGAGCCCTCCCTCAGCAGGGCCTTGTCCCTCTATTCCTTTTGTAGCAGGGGCTGGGGCTGGAGCTGGTCTGCAGCAGACTAGGGTCCAGGCCATGGCTGGCACTCCTGTGGTTTACACATCTGTGTTGAAACTGGAGTGACTACCAGATTTGACTAGAAGGAGGAATTGGTCTGCCCGATGTGTTTGTGTGAACTGTGTGGGCGCTGAGCAGAGGCACTGACAGCACCTCTGTCCTCTCCCAGGCAATGTCCTTGCAACCCTGAATGGGAGTGTGTTGGACAGCCCTTCGGAGAACCCCAGCACAGCAGCCATTGAGACCGAGGGTCAAAAGCTGAAAAACGTCCTGGTGCTGAGTGGAGGAGAAGGATACATTGATTTCCGGATTGGTGAGTGCCCTTGGTGGAGGCATCTGGAAAGGGAGAGGGTGCATAGTTGTGGTCAGGGAGCGAGCATCACTGTTGTGGGGAGCCAAGGCAGCAAAGCTCTGCACTGTTTCTCCTCCATCTGGCTGTGAGGGCAGATAAGGATTTTCCTGGCATAGCACAAGGCTGTCAACCTTGACACTGCAGTGCTACACGGCTGTATTGATGCCTACAAAATAAAGAAAAGAAACAACACACTTTCGAGACAGTATTAATACAGGCAGTAATATAAAAGCAGGTCTTTAATTGGAGGCCTCCAGGTGCAATATAGCAACATGCATGCGTGATACAGGACTTCTACACTTTTATAAGTTTAATAAATCAGCATATTTAACAAATATTGTCCAATTAGAAGAGCAGTTGGTTAGGTAATTTTCCCTGGGTTCTGCTCCACTGGACTTGGTCCAAGAGCTTCTTTGCCCCACATTTATTATGTCTATGCTACATGGTAAAAAGCAAGATGTCCTTGATTGGCTAGGACAAGACTAAATAGTATTTCAGGAATGTGTTAAAAGGTTAGCTTATTGTTCTAAAATGTAGGGTAAAAGGGTAGGAAAAGTACTGGGAGCTACAGCCATGCATTAGCACTCTACAAAGCTACAAATACATGAAAAATATATAAAAAGCTTAGGCATCAGTATATGAATGGCTTTGGAAAGAACAAACCCATCTTTGCCAGTGGCTCCAAACATTGCTGCCCCACTATGATCACCCATGCTGCTGAGGGTGCTTTGTGTGTAAAAATCAGCTTCCCTGAAAGAAAGGGTAGTTTTTGCTGCTGCTGCTGCTGGAGCTGGTTTGTCCCATTCATGCAGTCCAGCTTCAGAAAATAATGGTGTTGCTGTGAATGTTCTCCAGGTACAAAGATTTCAGCTCATAGTGTCTGTTATCAGACTGCATGAGACTCTAAAAGGTGTATTGGCCTCTTTGGAGTATTCCAGAACAGTGCACTATGGCATTTTCCTTCCTGCCATTTTTACACTCTGTTTTCTGTCTTCAGGGGATGGGGAAGATGATGAGACAGAGGAGAATGCAGGAGATGCCACCCAGGTGAAGCCAGTACTTTCTAAGGCTGAACGGAGCCACATTATTGTGTGGCAGGTATCATACATCCCTGAGTGAGAATTCCTCTTTTCCCACAATGTAAGTGTCCCTCCTCCCACCTGAATGCCAAGATGTACATACAGAACGCCTGCATTATAACTCCTGCCGGAAACTGACCCTGGACAACTGCAACGGCTCCTGCCTTGGACTGTGACCCCCTCAAACCTCTGAACTCGCAGCTTTCATCTCGGGCCTGTATGCTTTTGGCGTGGTTGGATTCTTGTTCTGCTCTGGAGCTGGCATCTACAAGGAGAGAAATGGCAATACATCATGAAGTGAGCTTGGAGCCAGAACTGTGGGAAACGTTTGCCCAGTGTCAGGAGGGGCAGCTGGAGGGGGGTGGCTCAGATTCTTGGGCAGGTTGCCTCACTCTCACCTGCATGAGAAAGAAGTGTGTCCTCAGGCATTCCTTGCCAAAGTAGTGATGGTAAATCACTTCTGCAGCACCCCAGCAGAAATCCCTTCTAGTTCACCAGTAGACTCTTCATCTTATCCTTATTCACCCTTAAGCACAGAATAACATCCTCTGGCTTTAGAGCAACTAAGGGTCCAAGGAACCCTCCAAGGAGCATCATGGTTTCAGCAGCACTTCTGCTGTGGAACTGGAGAAGGCAGCAGTGCCCTTACTGTGGGGATCACATCCTCCATCTTTGCAGGGGCAAGTCCCTTCCTCTACTGCTGCTTTCACCTCAGCAGTCATGTGCTGTGTGTGTCCCAAGAGGATTGTTTGGTGGGCTCAGATGAGAGATGGGTGTTTGATTGTCAAGGCCAAACAGCTGTGCTAGCAAAGGGTACTGGAATGTTGCCTTTTTAAGACCAGAAAAGGCAATACTTTTAACTGTCCCTTCCAAAAATGCCAGACAGAAAAGAATTCCTGAGTTCATTCTGAAAGGTTCAGGTGGTGGTTCTCTCTGCATTGCATTTGGTGGCTTTTAAAACACAGGCAAGGGCAGATGGAACATGTTGATCTGCTGTGAGTTCTGCATTAACACATTGAGATTGCCTTATCTCAAGGCTGTGACTCCTTTCCAGGACCTGCTGGAAGGAGATCTCATTTCACAAAGACTTGGAAAACAGAGACTTGGCAGTTGGTTAGGAAAGACTGGACAGGTGCAGTCAGGGCTACATCTCATCTGATGTCACACAGAAAAAGGAACTGAGGCTAGATTCCTGACCTCTTCTACTTAACATCACAAGCACTGACTTTGCTAGCAAGTAGTTTGAAAAGCTGAAAATTTCTGACTCCTGGAAAAAATTGACAGCCCCCCAAAAAAAGCAGTGATGGCCCCTTCTGTCTAAGCAATGCTGAGTGATTACAGATGTGCATCCTGCTTCCAGAGGAAGCAGCAAAAAATGGGGCCAGGGAGGGTGGTTTTGAGCTCAAGGTGCAGAATATGGAAGTTCCAGGTGTAGGGGCAATGGTGCATTCTCCCTTTGTGACGCTCTTCCACAAGGACAAATTCTGTGTCCTTTGAACACTCTTTCCTGGGTATGCAGAACTAGGGCAAGTCACATTTGTTAGTAATGAATTTGGAAGCTCCTGGTGGTCATCTTGTTTCTTCCCTGACCTGTGCAGTACTCCAGGGTTCACAGAGATGGCCTTGTGATAGTCTGGTGACAGCTGGGCAAGCCTCCATCTCCTGGAAAGCACCCTGCTGTGTCCTGGCTTGTAGCCATGGACCAGACTTGGAGGTCCTGGTGTGCTGCAGGGATACCATATTCCCAGGGGATGTTCTAACATGTGGCATCTCTTCTAACACAGCAACACCAAAACAATTTTTGTACCCACAGTTGAGGAAAGTCTGGGGCATACATTCCTCCTGCAAGGAGGCAAGAGACATCTCTGGTGAACAGAGGCCTCTGCCAGCCACAGTGGTGCCCACGCTACATGTGAGCAGTGCTGGTGACACACACCCACCACACCACTCCTCCCCAAGGTAGGAATCCAGCCAGAGGGCATCTTCCAGGCATCCACACACTGGGCTTTTTGTCTGGCACGAGCTTAAGGAATACTTGAGCCACCACCTGTATGTTGGAGGACCTTTCACCAGGGACATTTTGCTGGGACACTGCTGACCATGCCAGGCTTCTCATTCACTTTTGCTGTATGCTTTCTGCTAGGAAGGCCTCTTTGGGTCCCAACACAGAGTGCGTTGAAGTTAACAATGTAACATTTAGAGCACAAATTCCACTGTCATGTAATAGTTCATCAGTAAGCGCCAGGCAAACTTCAGAATTTGGGCTAGTTGAAGGAAAAAAAAAAGCCATGGTAGGGTTCCTTAGCTCTGTCAGCTCTTTCATAGGAAAGTCAGAATTGCAACTTTTGTACCATTGACGGTTCTGTATCTGGTTTGAACAGTTGAAGGGACAGCACTTGGTCTCCTGTCACCCACTGGGCCCTGACAACACAATGAAATACCCCATCAGGTTCCTTTCCAGCTCAATGCCATGTTTTCCTCCAAGAGAAGCACATGGCCCAGAGGGGCAGCTGCAGGGGGAACACCCAGCCTCTGCTGGTAGCTCCTGTGGCCTTGGGTGGCTGCTGGGCATCAAGGTGAGAACTGACTGGCTTCAGTACGCTTCTCTGTCATATCTGCACTGTGATGTATGTAAAGTATCTTGTACGTTACAAAAGGATTTTAAAAAGTGTCTTAAGGCCTGTAAACTCCGCTGTTTGGTCTGAAGATGGCATTCTGTAAAGAGCCTGCTGTATGAATACATTTCCGTGCTTTGTCCCCTATGCTATCAACAACAAACCGTATCTGTTCTGTATGTAATAAACATGTTAACATCAGCTTGGGCTGCATGTTGTTTTCCTATGAAGGTGCTGGGATTGCTGCTCAGTCTTTAATAGGACACTTGCAAGGGTGGGAACGCAGCTCAAGTGTTCCCTGTTGAGCAGTTTAGTGGCAAGAAATGAAAGGCTCATGAGGTCAGAGCAGAAGGGGCTGGTCCAGCAAGCCACAGTGCAGTCTGTAGCTTGTACCAGCAGCAGAAATAAAAGGTGGAAATACCAGGTGGAACAACTTCAGAAAGTGAAGCTGGAGCAGAGAAGGGTTGCTGCAACTTTAGTCCAGGTGGCCTTCAGGTGAATTGCCAGGGATAGCATATCAGGAAAGTTTTCAACACTGTACAGGGTGGCATTTCACAGTCCCATAGGCATTGGTGACATCAGTGTCATTCAACTGCAGGTAGCCCCTCAGCCCCAGCAGCACTTGAACACCTTCATAGTTATTTTGTAGAACTGCACTGATTCAAGGGCTAGACATGGCAATGTACAAGGGAACCATGTCCCTAAGACAGGAGAGGAGCATCTTCTGCCCTGAGCAGGGAGCCCTAAAGTGAGTCACCTCCACGACCAACACACAGACTGTGGTGTGGCACAAGCCAGGGTGTAGTACAACTGGCAATGCCTCTGCAGTTAATGGAGGCACCTCACCAACAAGGTTTAGGAGGAGGTGCTGGGATCCATCCCAAACTCCTGGAGCTGCACCCTTCAATACTGCCAGCAGCAGTTTGAGCAGGGCCCTGGATGAAGTACAGCCACATCTGGTACCCACCAGCGTGGCTAAGAAAGCAGGTCACTACTGACACCCTTCAGACAATTCTCCCTATGTTGGTAAACAATCTGTGAGGTAACGTACAAGTTTGGGAGGCCCATCAGAGCTCACAGCGTGTTCTGGGCATGAATCCAATACATGGCAAACAGGCTGTGCAGCTTCCCAGAATGGACTTTCACCATCAGCGCAAGGCTTCCAGGCTGCCCAGGGCTCTGTGAGAAGACACCCATTCCTCCAGGTGTTACAATCCTGAGCTCACCAGCAGGTTGTAACTGTCCTGATCAGTGCTACATAGACCCCCATCTGTACAGGGGCCCTTTCCTCCTACGGCCTAGAAGCCTCATTGAAGCACAACCTAGGGTCTTCAACATACTTGTGTCTGTCTCCAGCTGCTCCTGGATAGACCGCTTGGAGCTGGGGGTTTGGATCTCGACTACATCATCTTCAGAGATCCCTCCTACCCCAAGCTGTGGGATGACTCTATGCCTAATCAGCTCCATCTCCTTTTGCTCCTGGCTTGGCTCCCTGGTATAGCCTGGTCATGGGTCATTTCTTGCCTTTCTAGGGCTGCTGGGGGATGCTGTGACCAGCACTTGGCCCTGCCCACTGTGGTCAGACTGTGCCCCCTCAGGGAGACACTTCCTGTGCTGGAGCTATGTTCAGATCCCAGCTGTGCAGGACAGAGGACTAGACTGTTCTACTCATCCCTGACTCACAACTACACCTCCCTCCCATCTCCCTTGTCCTTGGTTTGTGTTCAGTAGTACCTCAATCATGGTTAGGACAGGAAGACACCAGCTCAGCTCAGTGCCCAGCAGTAGAGGCTATGGGAACCAGATAAATTACCTTCCAGCCACAACAGCTGCCATGGGAAGGCTCACAGCCTCAAACTGTGCCTTTAACAACACTCCTGATTCGCCCATTCCTTCTGAAGCCAGGGAGCAAGATCAGGCACGCACCCTGCAGTGCTCCACCAAGGCAGGCTCAGCTCTTCCCAGCCTCTGCACCTTGTCACAGGAGCAACTTTAACTCACAAGAAAAGCCCTTCTTCTTATCCCATACCATCTCAATCCTTCAGGAGACTCTGGCCAGGAACCTCATGGAAATAGAGGTGTTAGTCCATGTGCTCCTGTCTGATGACAAGCATTTCCTGCTGGCTAGGGCCACATATTCCCAGCCTCGTCCAGGCCACACACACTGGGTAGAGCAGAGTCCAGTTTGTGCTCTCCCTCACTAAAACCCTTCAGGCTATTTGTGATTTTGGATGGTGCAATAAATGGAACACCACCTCCTGACCACCTGCAGACACAGGAACTAAACAGTTACTTCTACAGAGAACTGATCTATAGAGCTGAACAGCTCTTGTGCTCCCTCCACCCACACCCAGACTAGACTCTCCAACAGCCCCTGACACAGCAGCAGCATCCACAGCCACTGCAAGAGAAGACGAAATACCAGGAACTGTGCTCAGGAGCTGCACATTTTAATGTTCACAACATGCTGCCTTGGATCAGTGGTCATTTACAATAAGCTTCAAATGGTAAGAGCCAATTCCACCTCCTTTGCATCATCAGAACTAAAACAATTTCTCCTATCTCTTGATAGCCATCTTTGGGCGTTAGAGATGGATGGCTTTGGATTAGCTTAGTATTGAAGTCATATTCCTCACTTCTTGTTCACTGTCTTCGTATACAAGTAACCCAGATCATTCTGCAGCATTCAGAGAACCAGATGCTGTGCCTGAGCTAATGGCTCTGCATTTGACTGTCATGATGATCTCCAAGTATTGAAAAAAATTCATGAGTTTTCTTAGAACTGTGCTGCAGAATTAAGAAAACATTTATTTCCATTTGCAGATACATTTTTTCACAGCTCTGTGAAATACTGTGATATTCGCAGTCATTTTTCTGTGATTCATGCAGGACGCAAGTTACATAAAAAATGTTATGCTCCAAAGAACTGCAGCTGGCTGACTGGAACTGTGTATTTAGAGACTATCCAGGGAACCAAGAAGATTTATCTGCTGACTGAAACCAAAGTTATGGAAAACTTTGAACGTACGTGCATCTTCCCTTTCAGATGAGGTGACTGTACAGGGCTGAGGAGAAAGCTGGAAACATCCTACCACAATGGGCACAGGGGGCTCTCTAAGAACCCCTGTGCACTGGGCTTCTAACAGGCAGTGAGAGTACACGGGATGCTCAGGACACAGAACAAGTCTTTATACCGGTGTCCCTGTAGCTTTTTTCTTTGCCTGCTCTTGGGGAGAGGCCATGACCTTCTCCAGATCAATAATTGGCTCCTCCATTATTGGTTTTCCCTCCTTCTGCCACTGTGCAAGGATCATGGCTCGGAGCAGTGGTGGGTATGGCAGGAACCGAACAGTCTCCTCAGGCACTGGGGTGAATTTCTTGAAGGCTTCCTCCTCGTGTTTGGGCACCATACGCCAGTCATGGTACATGGCTTTGTCAATCTCCCTCACTTCCTCTTCAGTTTTGCCTGGGAAAAGATGATGAAAACTAGTGGGCAAAACCATCACAATAAACTGTCTTCAGTAAGTGAAGTGCAAGCGCTGACTCTTTGGCACCCAAAATGCTACAACAGGCAAGAGAAAACAGAATTTTCAAAAGGCTGGATAGAATATTCCCTGCTATACTGTAAAATCTCACTTCTATCCTTGAAAATCTAAACAAAAACAGCCTGGAAGGACTACAGGCAAGATGTTCCAGCTCTGTGGAATCTCTCTTTATTTAAAGTTTTGCTTTGTCTCTCTCAAGTTCTGTTTCCATGGCTACGGAACAAGAGTAATTTTTCCCTACACTGATGAAAGTCTCCTGGAAAATTAAGTTTTAAAAATGCTCAATAACTTTAAAACCTTCGAATGAATACTATTTCAGTATTTCCAGTAAGGGAAAATTGTACACTTAATATAAAGCAGCTCTAAAAAGGAAAATTCACTCATTCAACTCCAATCATTAATTCAAAATTCCAGTAACACAACCTATGTGCCATTGCACTTTTTCCTTTTTAGTGACAATTTTAAATGGAATACCCTCACGCTCATACTGAGTCTTACTTTCAAAGTCTCAGAACAGTCCGTCAGCTCATCTAACATGCTTTTAGTGCTGCCGTTCCCCAAGGACATCCTGCACTGGCTCTTCCACCCCATTCCTTGGAAAGACATTCTGAAGGGGCTAGATCCCAGCTTTTGAAACACACGGAACTTCTTTTCCCATCAGAAAATCTGAGAAAAACAAATTTCCCAGGCAGGGATGCCGCGGTTTCCCTGCCACTCTCACGCACCCGGTTCTCTTTAGCCCCGCCCACACGTAAGGGAAAACGAGCCGGTTTTACCTTTGAAGGTCAGGTAGCCCCAGGCTCTTCCATAGTCCATGTTCTGCAAAGAAAAGAGGAACCTATTGAGGGTTGGGCGCGGCGGGGCGTGGCGGTGGGCGGGAGCCACGAAGGGCGCGGAGGGCGGGAAGAAGCAGGTACCTCGGCCATGTAGTCCGCCTTCACCTTGGTGATGACCCAGTAGCAGGGCTCGTCGTGCGCCCACAGCCAGGACTTGCGGGTGACGGTGCGGCCCACGCCGAAGCGCGGCAGGCGGCAGAGCAGCGCGAAGAGTCGGTTCTCATTCCGCACGTCCTCCCAGGCCCGCACTGGCAGCCGTTTCTGCGTCAGCGGCCGCCGCATGGTCTCGTAGTCCACGGCGAAGCGTTGAGAGTCCCGCGGCCGCTCCTTCAGCGCCCGGTACTCGCGGATCTTCTTAGCCATGGCAGCGATGGGCCGGTGCAACTTCTTGCGGGCCATGGTGGCGGCCGAGGGCGCGGAGCCGAGCGGAATCGAGCGCCGCACTGAGCCCCGCCGCTCCCGCCTCTCCCGGAAGCCGTACTGGGCCCCGCGGAAGTCGCCCCGCCCGTCCCCAAGCACAGCCGCAGCGTTCCGCGCGGCCCAGCCGCCCGCGGCGGGTGCTCTCAGGCGGCAGCTTCTGCCCGCACAGCGCACGGAGTGCCGCGGCTCCTCGCTGCGGTGCGGCCTGACGGTTCTGTGTGCTGGGCGGCTCCCTGAACAGCGTCTGGTACAGAAAAATCCGAGCAGATTGAGCTATGTCAGGGAATGTTCAAAGCCTGAGTAAACCAGATTTTAGGAAGACTAAAGCAACGTCACAGGTCTGGCCCAGTTCAGTCAGAGGCTGGGCCACGAGCAACAGCCGGGCCGTGGAACTCTACCGGGATGAGACAAATTTCCCTGAGCTGCTTCAGCCATGGAATGCCGGAACAGTGATGCCACACTTTTAATGAGTAGACTTTAAGGAGTCTGCACAGATCAGCCCCTGGATTTTGGCTACAGACGGGTAAATTAGATCTGACAAGAGAGTGTTTTTTTTTTTCTTTTAAATACATACCTTAAATCAAAGGAAGCACAGCAATTCCAGCATTGCTGCAGAGTCCTATATTGAAGGCGTTCAGGATGCTGAGTGGGTTTTTCCAGCAGCCAAGATCAGTATGTGAGGAGAAGGGGGTGTGTTCATGTCTGCTACACACAAAAAAGGTAAACACATTTAAAAGGCTGACAACGCTCTTGAAACAAGACTAATGTGGTGCATCTCTTTACAAAAGAGAGGGGCATAGGAATAAGCAGGAGGTACCCGATGAAGTTGAGAAACACCGATTTAAAATAAGAGATTTGATCTCAACTCACCCCGATTTGGGGGAAATAGCAGAGCAGTTAGACCACTTATTATAGGGTACAGAGTTGGGAGCTTGTACCCAGGGGTTGTGCAGCACAAGGATCAAGCTCATGTCCTTTTAAGGCACCTACACTCAAGTTTCTCTGGGTGCACAGAGAAGAGGTGACAAGATTGCTTGGAAAAATGTGAAATTGGCTTTGTTAGATGGACAGAAATGAAAGGTATCACCACACACAGCAAGTCATCAGGAAAACCGATGCAGCTCCACAACCGGCTACCACATACGGCGTCTCCTCCTGCTCGGGAGAACGAGTGCAAATCATATTCCGAACCTGCCGCTTCTTGGAGTGGCCCCGCAGAGGCTAGCGGGGGATACATTTGCAGTCAGAGAGCAGCAAGCAGCGGCACCAGCGGAACCCTTCGGTTATTGCTTTTTAAGACGAATTGTATCAGAGGACCCCTGTTACTTCGGGGGTTCTGCAATGTCCTTCACTGGCCCAGCACAAACATAGGCCCCGCCAGGGCGGGGGCGGCAGCCACCACCAGAGTGGCCCGGCAGAGTAACCCCGCCCCACGAGCCGCCACCGGCACTTCCCACGATGCACTCGACACAGGGAGCTCCGGCACAAAAGCCCCTTCAGTGCCCACGGCGGCCGGGCGGCCCTGGAAGCGTCCCACAGAGAAACTGGGTAAGCCCCACCCCTGCCTCGGCCCCGCCCCGTCATGCGCGTCAATGGACACCGCGGTCGTCACGATGGGATCGGGGAGGAGGTTGTGACAGCCCTCCCGCCGTCGTGACGGCTCCACCCAATGGGCACGGCCACCGCCGCCTTCCCCCTGGCTCGCGCTCCCGGCAGGCCCCGCGCGGCGCGGCCGGTCTGTGTCGGTAAGATGGCGGCCGTGAGTCTGAGGCTCGGAGACCTGGTGTGGTGAGTGGTGTTGCGGGCCGGGCGGCGGCCGCGGAGCATGGTGGGCCGGACGTCTTTAGCGGAATCAGGCTGCAGCTGCGGAGACGCAGGCGGGGTGGCGGCAGGGCTATGCCCGGCCCTGGGAGCGACGTAGCGGGAGCCGCGTCGGGCTGGGCCGCACTGGGCGCTGTCAGCCCGCGGTCGACTCCGGAGAGCGGCTGCGGGCAGAGTGGGGCTTGGCAGGGTAGGGCAGGACCAGTGGCGGGGCTGCTACCGGGCCGCGGGTCTCGCCACCGCCATTCCTCGGGCGGTGTGAGAGGAGCGGCGGGAGGCAGCCCGG
>VZRN01001942.1:26957-78288 GCA_013397935.1 Dasyornis broadbenti
CAAGGGACGGGGCCGGCGGGAGGCGGGCTGGGCTGTCAGCCGGGCCGGCACTGGAGGCTGGCGGGGGCGGCGCATGAAGGAAGCTCTGTCAGATGGAGGGGTGAGGGGAGCAGGACGGAAGGACGAGCGCTGCGAGGTTCCGTTGTAAGCACGGCCTCACCTCCCTAGGGGTGCGAGAAGGGATAGGGTTAGGGATCGAAGGTGTTTAAGGAGAGCCACGACACCGTTTCTTGGCAATGCTTTAATGAAGCAGCACAACAGTCCAGCGTTTCTTTGCAGGTTGGGGTGTCCCTGTGGAAACCCCCAGAAGCGATTTCCTCTTGTCACTGTGGTCTTACCCTCAGATAGTCAGAGCTGAGGTTTTGCATTTCCTGGTGGGGAGAAGTGAGAGCATTCCATCGTGCCCTGTAAGCACCGATTAAGTGCATAGGTTCTGCTGTGCTGGATGGGCTAGGCTGTCCTGCCAGGGCTCAAAGAAGCAGCTAATTCCCAACACACAAATGCATGCATTCAAACTGATAACCCAGATTAAAAAAAGAGTGTGCTTCTGGCTGTGACACCTGCAGCTCTCATATGAAAAATTGACAGTGCTGGGAAGTTGTCTAGTTTATATAGCAAAGTAAGTAAAGATTAGTTACTTTTAGCATATTTCTTTCAGATGAGAATTTGGGGAGTGTGCTGTTCTCAGTGTTGGAATGCAGATTATCCTGCTTTAGTTTAGTATATGACAGGCCGGTGTTGTCCCTAGAGCTTTTGCAGGGAACGGTAACAGTCAGACAGCAACAGCAGAAAGGGTTTGCTGAATGTTTTGCCCAATACAGGAATGGGAGCATAGAATATGAGACATGGTCACGGTTACAGCTCTTGGCATTTTTCCTGCTGCCCGTGGCTTCTGCATCCTCTGTGCAGCATTGCCGTCTCAGGGGGCTGCAGTGCCACTTGCTGAGAAGTTTTGTGTCAGGAGCTGTTGGGTCCCACAGGTTCTTTGCCCATCTCTTGCAATACAGTGACTGATGGGGTTTTGTGAGTACTGCAGCACGAGTCAGTGACAAGGGTGAAAAAAGGATAAAGCTGCTGTGCTGAGGGCTAAGACTAATGTCTCTTCCTTCTCTGTGATTATCTCTCGTATTCGTAATAGTTTTCATAATAGAAACATTTACAAGTATAGGACATAAACTTTTCTACCTTTCTGTTATGGCTCTTCATATTTTCAGTTAGTATGGTGGTTAGCACCTGAAGAAAGTGATAGTAGAACACCTGTTGAGGGGATCCTGCCATTAATGCTTTCCTGCGAGAATCAGAACCTCAGCTTTCTGAGCTGGAAGTTGGTGGCTGCTCTGCTAACCAGCTGCTCTGGACAGGTGGATAGAAGTTCCCAACCTAAACTTTGGTCTGATTGCCTTCATCAGCGCTTCTTTCTAGTTCTGTGTAAAGTAATCTCCACACTTACAGTGCTGCAGTGCCTATTACTCTTGTATCTTGCAGGCAGCATAGCTGCTGCTCTTCTCTTCAGTTCTGACAGTCCAGCAAGGTCAGACATACTGTTTAGAAACCTGGGTTAGGTGCAGATGTCAGCCGTGTGTCCTGCCTTGCACAGAAGATTTTGACTGCAAACTGTAACTCTCTTAATATGAAAAGTATGACATAATGTGAAAAAGCAGACTCTGGGATAGTTGATTTTTTTTCTTTGGTTCTACTGCCTAATACTTTCTTTTTTTCTCTCTAGGGGGAAGCTGGGCCGTTACCCTCCATGGCCAGGAAAGGTGAGGTTTGTTTGTTTTTATTGTTGCTTTCTTAGTTTTTCATGGTTGGTGTTTTTTTTTTTTGTTTGTTTGAGTGAGGCTTTTTTTGTGTTTTTCTTCTGTGCAGGAAAAGCTTTGCCTGAAAGCATTTCAGTTGTAGATTAATACTGTTTTTCTTGCTTGTTTGGTTTTTAAACACATACACCCCACAAACCTAAAGTGTGAACTAGTTTAGGGCTTTATTTGTTCTATTAGCTCAGTCTGTCAGTAACAGCTGATAGTTGAGATGGAATGAAAAGCAAACAGAGACCAAGCTCTGGAACTGATTGGGTTTCCCAAGTTTAGTTGTCACTTTCTGCAAGACAGATTTTTTTTCTTCCATAGTAAATTGGTTAACAGTACTGTGTTAAATAATGGAAATAAGGAGTCTGGCTTCTCAAGATACTGTTTTAGAGCTATGGTTTTTGGGAATTATCTGGGGTAGTTTGACCCTACTTCTGGTTTGATTGGGGTTTTTTTCTGATGAAAGATTTTAAAAAAAATAATTTTATGTGCCATCTTTGTTATTTCTGTTTCTCTGAAAGAACTTTCTTTTTTCTTTTATGTGGTGTGAGGGCTAAGCATGCTGAGGTAACAGCATGAGTCAGAGAGAAGAGTTGTCCATGTGGCTGACAACTATAAGCATTTGGTTACTGGATCAAGTTAACACCAGGCTCCTCTACAGGTGTCACTTGTGTAACTGAATGACAGCTTTTCTCCTTACTAACATTTTAAACTTGATAAGCAATCTATTCTGGGAGCAAAGACAAACTTTCAATTTAAATTTTAAAAGTTATCTAAGCGGAACAAACTTTTATTAACGCCATTTGGCTTTAATTTTACGAAAGGTTTCTAGTTTATCTGTTGGGGCTAGGGAGAAGAAACATCACTACATTCCAAATGAGGTTTTCAGTGGAATTTGGGTACTTCTTCACTCTGCTGCAGCATGCCTGTATCCAAGGAAATACTTGGTTTATATATTTACTTGAAAAACTTAGAGCAGATTCCAGTTATCTTCCTAATCATATTGAAAAAAAAAAATCTACAATAGCTGAACAACAGATGACAAAATCACAAAATTTGTCACTATGTATTTTTTAACTTTGATTTCTAATCACCTTCAGATTGTTAACCCACCTAAAGATCTGAAGAAGCCTCGAGGAAAAAAGTGCTTCTTTGTGAAGTTTTTTGGAACAGAAGATCAGTATGTACCTGCTTGTTTTCATCTGGGGAAAATATTGTACCGCATAATGTGGCTCTTTTGTTGAAGAAATATTTACTAACACAGTGCAATGTAGCTTTGTAAAGGATTCCCTTTGAACCGCACAATAAAAGAAATTCAACAATTATTGCATGCTATAGCTGCTCACTGCAGTGTATGAAGATGGCAAAAACTTAGCTTAGGATATGAGTTGCAGCTATGAGGATAGCTTGCCACTTTAGGTGTGACATGACTGGGTTAGATTTTAGCATGTAACCATGTATGAGAAAGGTACAGCTCAGAGTATTCTTTTGTTTTGCTGCCAGAGGAATAAAATTAACTGTGTAATTGCCATTTGTGAAAGAATATATTGTCCTACCTGGTGACTGAAAACATTCTCACTGTGCTTTTGGAAGACTTTACAATATAGGAAAGCCAAAACTGTGGTAGACTTCCTTTTTGCAAGGCAGAATTTAATGATTTCAAATGTGAACAAAATCATAGTTCTCTTAGATTTAAATCATTACAAACTAGGGGAAAAAAAACTAACAAAAAACCCCCCTGAGAACCAGATATTTTGTGAAACTGAAAATTATTTTGCTAACTTTTCAGTTTTGCTCTTTATTTTCTGCTATTTTCCATTAAGTCATGCAATAAAGAAGAAAATTGCAAATATCTGTGGAAGACTAGAAAACCCTTTACCTTTTGGGAAAAAAGTGACAAAAACTGAGACTGTTTGATAAATGTCTCCTAAGGAAATTATTTTTCACTGCTGAATTATTTTTCCTTAATATTTAAAAATATTTTTCCATTAAGAAATTAAGTCTAAACTTGGTGGAGTAGTAGTGAATGCTCCATACTAATGGGAATGTTGAGATCTCTAGTAACTTGAGGCAGGTAAAGGTTGATTTGAGAGCAGAGAAGGTTTTTTAGTGGTGTTATTAAACATGGTTATTTGAGCTAATAAATTGGGGGTTGAAGTGGATTGTTTCTGTCCTGATTATTTGTTCTCATTTCTTGCATTTCACATTATTGAATCAAATACAGATTTTTTTTTCTATTTTTTTTTAATTAAGACCAGTGGTCAAATGTCTGGGATACTGTAGCTGAGATTAACAACATGATTGCAAATGAAGAGTTCAGAGCTGTAAAATTATCAGGATTTACTACAGGATTCTGGAGCTCTGGCTGGGGCAAATCCAGTCATCTGGCACAGTAAGGTAGTGTGGTTGTTGCAGTGCGGTGACCTCTCCCAGTCTCCAGCTTGTGAAATTTAATAATATCATACTAGATAATAATGAATTAGAAATTTGCTTGCTTTGATTGGCATACCCTACCTGGAAACTGAATAGAAATAAATACTAAATGTTGATAGAGAGAAGAGAGAGAAGCTTGTGTGCCTCTTCTGTCCTGACTTGGAACTTCAAAAGGCCATTCTGGTTAGAACTATGATATTCTAACCAGTGTGCTGCTTGAAAAAATTCTTACGTTTCAGCATAATCAATGAGCCAAATCAGGAAAAATATAAATTATTTCACTTAAAATGTGAACATGAAGAGAAAATCCTTTTACTTATTTCATACGTGTAAACCGGGGAGTTTTGCAAATACTTTTCTCAGGTGTGTGTATAAACAGTACTTGGAAATGCATAACTGAGAGAATGTCACCACGTTATGAACAGCCTGAGGAATAGCAGAGTGCAGAGCTGTCACTGTCTGAGGGGTGATGAGGAGCACACTTACCCATACTGATGGTCTGCATGTAGCTTCTGGTTTTAGCACCTCACTTTTTCTGCCACGTTCACGCTGTATGATGGCATTTCTGTACCATGGTTTCATTGCTGCCACTCTTGTATTACTGCCTTACCCTTTGACGTTGAACAGGAGAGGATCTGGACATCAGCTGTTCACCTCTTGTCCAGTGTGCGTAAAGCAAAGGTGATGCTGATTACTGGGTAGAATCCCTCCCACAAACTTCTGAGGGTTGTTGCCAGCCAGTTTGTGGAGAGGTAGGTAATCTCAGGCTTTATTTCAGTCTTACTTCCTTCTGAGAATTCCTGGGTGCCTGCTGTGGCCAGAAATGCCCCTGTTCCAGGCTGGGTGCAAATTGTTCCCTCTTGACTCGTGTGACTTTGGTTTGTCATACTAAAGGTTAAGGAAAAAGATGTTTAGAAGTAAAAATGGATGTGCATGAGCAGAGTAGAGGGGTAAATAAAAACATACCGATGAGTTTGGCAGTGGTTTGATGTAGTGTATGGGTTTTGGTTACTTGTGAAATTCTGGCTAGCATAGGATACAGCACAGAGGAAATGCATTGTCCTTTTCCTGCAAGTTGAATATTACCATTTACTGGGCCCATGCAATGCTGCAGTGACTAAGGGAATAGATTAACTGGAACACTGTGAGTAGTTTTGGTCCAAGACACACAAGTGAGAGCATGAGTGCATTCAGACTCTTCTCTAAGTCCTGGCTCTTGATGAATTTGCTACTGAGTACTGTGCTCTGTATGTTTGTCTTGGTGGTGTTAGTTGCTCCTGTTACTACCAAAGGAATGGGTTTTCTGGAAGATAAGGATTCTCTACCCATGGAAGCAGATTTTGCATATGTTTAAACTGTGTAGTACATATATGCTTTACCACAGTGAAAGCCACCTCAATGTTCATAGTAGTGATGTAATATCCATGTCCTATTCTAAGTGATTGTGTGCATTGCAATTAAGACAATCATGTAATATCTCTTTATTATCTTCTCCAAATTGATAAGGAGGCTTTTCTAGTCTGCCTAGGAGTTGTTTTTCTGAGTGTCTCTTCTTAGAGTAAGTCACATTAAAAGGATTCTTCTTCTAAAATCAAGGACAGTTGATGTTTCCTGCCCATAGACCTGACAATCATGTAACATCCATTGCAGGAATCTAAACAACAATTTTAATTTAGTTTAGAAGTGGAACTTTGACCTCTTATCCGTGTTTCTAACTGTGCTTCTCAGATAGTATTTTAAATGCCCTTTAATTATTATTTCCATGCTACAGTCTTGTTGTAGAAAATCTTTGTAGGTATTTCAGTAGTCAAGTAAGAGTTTTTATATTGCTGTGTATGTGTATTTATTGCTTTTAGTAGTTAGCACTAATAGACTGGCAGGCTGGCAAGTCTTTCTTGGTGTGCTTCATCCAGTTCAAAATATTTCTTTATTTCATGGCCTGCATAGGAATTCATTATGACATTTGTCAAAACCAAAAATATCATTGCTTTGAAGGTTTCTTGCTACTATGATTCTATAGAAATACTAGGGAGAGTCCTGCCTATGGACGACTGAGCCAGAGGTCAGAGCTGTGTGTACAAACACAGCTATTCACCTCCCTTCTGCCTTCCTTCCCCATTTGATATTCCCTAACAGCTAAATGGACTTGTAAGTTGTGTATACGAGTCTTAACAGGAAGCTGGGACAAGTTGTCTTGCTTACAACCTTTCGAAGCATCAGTACGAAACTAAATGTGGTGGGGTCAAGGTGCGGCCCTTCCTGACTTGGTATATTAAGGATAAAATGGAGGAAGCTTGCAATATAAGATAAGTGTAATAATTTGCAGCCTGTTTGCATCAGGCACAGTGATTTTAACAAGCACTCATTACCTTTCTATGCTCCATATCCTATTGGGATGCAAGCACCTACCCTTTTCTTCTGCCACTGTTTTCCCTGGTTTTCAAGGAGAGAGTAATTTCAGGATTGTCTTTCTGAAATGATCTTTCAGGTCCTGACATCAGAAAACACTTGCTTTAAGTTTGTCAGCTGTTGGAAATACACTGTAGCAGTCTGAGGAGCTGGAGGGATAGGCTGAGCTGATGGCGGAGCAGGTATTCCTGGTACTTCTCAGTGAGGCAGATTATCCCATGCAGAGCTCTGTGTTACCGTAGCAGAACCAGCTGGAATGTTGTTTGACATCCCTGCACAGTACCATAGCTGAAAATCACTACAGACAAAACTCTTCCACCTCTTACGGAGGAGGTATTTTATTGCAAAAATTTGAAAAATCTAATACTTAATTTCCTTCAGTATTGACCTGCTTCTTGGTTTCTTCTAAGTGTCCCTTGCTGTATTCTAGTATGATGTGGTCATTTTTGTATTTTTTTTCTGGTAGCTTGTATACGAAGTTGCAGGATTCAGTTATTTGAGTTATTTAATAGATGAGGATCAGGATGTTCCCTTTTAACAGGAGGAAATCCATCTTGATTTCTGTCTATACTCACACACATTGACCGTGTAAATAACTAAGCAATTTTCTTTTGACTTTCAGAACTGTTTGTGTTAGCATTTAGTGGGGGCATCTAAAGTACTACAGATTAAAGCGATAAAATTTTTCCCAGACTGTGGTAAATAGAAATTTGGAGATACAGTGCCACTGTTTTCCATCCCTAACTATGAGGTTTGCAAAAAGTGGGGATTGGTGGATATTCTTCCGTCTCATTGGTATGGTTTATCATTAGGAGTTGCTATTTGTAGACAGGAAGAGAGTGACTGGAATGGTGAGGGTTTGAAGATCTCTTTGCCTGTGCTAAGCTTGTGCCAGGGCTTTGAATCCAGTGTCTCTGCATCTCTCTGTGCCACTGTTCCATGCAGCTGCAGGTCACTTTCATTCTTATCTCTGCTTATTCTAAGTTTTGATTTTTGTTTATGGTTATAATGTGGATTTGATATGAGTACTGGTTTTTTAAGAGTGATGTTTTGGAGAGGATGAGAAAGTGTGGAGAAATGAAAAGAGAAACCCATTGCTAATGGGTTTTCACTTTCCATGTGGCCCATTCTTTACAGATGCCAGGTGACTGTGCAGCAGTATGAATGCAATTTCATCTTAAATATGGCATCTTCAGTAACATCCCTAATATTTTTCTCGGGTATTGATTCATTGCTGAATCAGGAGAGAAATAGTAGTTCCTTTTATGTGTTGTATACTTGAGACGTATCTAAATACTGGCCTTTATTGGCCTTGAGGGTATTGAGATCTTGTGTATGAACATGAATGGTTTTGTTTGGTGAAAAGTTCTTTATTTTCAAGTGCAATTGATCTATGGACATCTGGTATCAAAAGACACGCTCATCTCTTACAGAAGGTTGTCCAGGTAGGTGATGCATAAAGAAACTGGAAAGGAAAAGATCAATTTAATTTTTTTCCTTTTTTTTAAAGTTTATTTTTAACTGAAGCAGCATTTAAGATTGTTTGTCACTTACTAGTTTGCCTCTGAGATCTCTAGTTCTTTGTTCGGGTGGATCTCGAGTGCCAAGATGCACCTTTGAAACCAGGAACCAGAAAGCTTTGTGCTTCAGGCTTTCTCCCTACCAAAGGAAAAGGAATGAGAAAGGAAGCTAATGAACGTGTGCAGTGAGGAGGGGTAGGATGTGCAGAAACCTAAGAGAATGCTTTGAGGGAAAAGAACTTATTTTTATTTAGAAATTCAGTCCTGCAACAACGTTTAACATGCTTTTTTATATTGCGGTCCAAAATTTTGTTGCCTTTTTACACATAATGAAAGGCTTCTCATGAGCTGGTGCCCTGTACTACCCAGGGATGTTTGACACTGTTATACAGGCAGGCTTTACAGTCTAAGGTAATTTTAAAGTGTGTTTCACAGTAATGTCTGGGCAGCTAGGAGAGATTCACTGAGTAGCTGCTGGACTCAGACTCTAGTCTGAATGCAATGATTTGACTTGCTATATTTAGTCCGTTCTTACAAAAATGATGTAAACTAAGTGAAAGGATTCAACTTTGCATACAGGAGCACTGGGTTCTTTGGAAAGGGTGCTGGCATTTTCCACAGTTAGTTCTAGCAGGAGGTCTTGTCTCTGCAAATGAGACCCAAATTGTTTCAGTCTACTTTAACGAAGTTGATTCCTAATTACAAAAAATTGCTAATGCCAGTGAGGAGAAAGGTCTTAATGAAGTTATAGAATTTATTTTGTGAAGAGACGACAATCAAGATTCAGCAAAGCATTACTATTATTTCTTTGTTGTTTTCATGTTCAGTTTTAGTATATGACATGGTGCTTACAGTGTCTGAAAATGCAACTATTAAATCGCCTCATCTGTTTACAGGAGCTAGACTGCCCTGGGGAATATTTAAAACCTGTAATCATGGATAGTCTGTGTAACACAGAGATGTCTTAGGACAAGAGAAAATCTGATTGCCCCATTTTTGCTGTGTGCTGGGCTGCTGTGTACTAAGAAGTACCATTGGCCATACTGAGGGAAGGATTTTCAAAACTTACACAGTTCTGTTTTCAGTAGGGTGGAGGTAACTTTGTAACAGTGTGGCTGATGAGCCAGGGCTTGAATTTGGGGAAGGAGAAAAGTGGTTTAATCTCTGAAAGCCACAAGGAATTCAGGCATCAATGGAAGTAAAGGCATTCCCTTAAAGCCTCAGTGAAGAAGTGGTAGAAGAGCTTGTTTATCTAAAGGAAAGTGAAGTTGTCATCCATACTTAACAACATTACTATTTGGTAAATGTCAAGAAGTCTTATTTAGCAGGAGTGGAAACGGAATTAATATGATTTTCTTCAGAGAACTGCAATTTTAGTAGGACTGCAAGTTAATTCTCTGCTACTGTGCAAGTCAGGTTATCTTAAAATAGCGACAGTGAAGAAAATAGCTCTTTTTCTTCAAAAACAAAATTGCTGCTTTCTTGCAGAATACCATGGTACATCAGAAATATGTGCAGTAATGAGCTGTGTTGTATTCACTTTGTGTGGTCAACTCTAGTGAGATACATAATTTTGGGGGGTTTTTCCTACATTTTTTTTAGACACCTGTGTGCTCAGTATATTTTAACCAGGGATTGTTAGCTGAGAATTAATAGGTGAACTTTGCTTTCAACAGCCTCTCAAGCAGATTCGTGATACTGGCTACTTTACGTGGAGGTATAGGACTGTGGGTGTTCCTCCTGGTGAAATGAGCAGTTGTTGGGCTGTCATTGTTTTAAACACATCCTGTGATCACATCCAAAAGCTGTTTTGCCAATAGAGAGTATGAATAATGCTTACAGGTGGACAGTGCTAGAATGAGAGGAGATAAAACTTAAGAAATAACAAAGTAAAAGTGCCAGAAGAAAGTTCTCAGTGAATGCAGTAAAAGCAACCCTTCAGTTTCTAGATAATAAGCGAGTTTGGGCTGTTGTCAACGGTAGATCTGCTGGATGATTGAGAAAGCTGCTGTTTGGAGAATATAACTAGCTTTTCTTTTTTTGTTTCAAGTGCTTGGATCAAAGTGGAGCAGCTGAAGCCTTATCACCCTCACAAAGAGGAAATGATAAAGATTAACAAGGGTAAGCGCTTCCAGCAAGCTGTGGATGCTGTAGAGGAGTTTCTTAGAAAAACCAAAGGCAAGGACCAGGTGAGTACGTTCTTTTTCACTGTATGCACCAAAACAGGTCTTGGCATGAGTGATGATTAGATGTCTTGTTATGTGAAAGGAGTTTGTTGCCTCTGGCAGTTTGAGGGGGGTTTTTGTTTTCCTTCCTTTGGTTTTTGGGGTTTATTTCCTATCCTCTCTTCTTCCCCATTTAATCTTGTTTGTTGGGGAAAGGTGTTATTAAACTGATGGCGAAACTGAAGAAGCTAATTGATCTGCTTGTGATGATTTGATAAATCAGTCTTAAGGATTTGATATCTACTAATCTTGTCTTTAGTGTGCTGGAATTGCACAAAGTCCTGGCAAGTCTTGAGGTGTCCTGTTCTGTTATGCGCTTGCTTAAACTGGTGTGTTTTTGCAGGAGAACTAACCAGGAACTTCACTCACCAACTCCAAAGGGCTGACAGATATCTAGTTTTCGTTGCTGTGCTGTTGTTTTGCTTGATAGTAATCAGCACAGAGTCCTTCACATCCTTGGTTTTGCATGAAAATCATTCCATCTCTTCTCTTCTTTCCTTACCATCTTCTATTCTATAATCTCTCAGGCGTCTTCCCATATCTCCACTGAAGAGAAGAATCGGCGTAATTCCAGTGAAGAAAGAGGCAAGCAATCTGCTGGTGAAGAGAAACGCAAAGCCAGTTTGTCTGAAGGAAAGGTGAAGAAGGGCACAGGGGAAGGAAAAAAGAGGGTCTCTTCTGTCTCGTCAGAGAGAGGATCAAAGTCACCTTTGAAAAGAGCCCAGGATCAGAGCCCCCGAAAGCGGGGGCGTCCACCCAAGGATGAGAAGGTTTGTGTTGTGCATGTCCGCCAGTGCCCATGGACTTGGCAGCTGGACTTGAGGGCTGACTGGCACCTTGACTGACAGGCCAGCAGGAAGAATCAGTTCAGTATCCATTTTTTTTAAGCTTTTCCATGTTGCTACTTCTAGACCGTTTGGCTGCCTGATACCTTTGGCAGCATATTGTTGATTCTTCCTGTGATTTTTACCAGTTAGTTACTGTGAGTAGCTCTGTTCGTATCTTTGAGAGGGCTTTGAAAGCTGTAACAGGAGACTCCATCTTCTGTCTTGCCATCCCTCGAGTTCAGTTTGTGTGGGAAAGATTAGTGAAGAGATATGGGTCTTCATCTGATTCCTTACTTCTCCCATCTCATCTACTTCATGTGATCAGGTGATTAGTTGTCACTCAACTTCAACCTCAGTACTCACAAAGAGTGAGGTATTCGTAAGGGCTAGGGCTTAAAGAAGAAATTTGTAGCCTGGGAAATCCACCAGAAGAATTGTCTTCATTTCAGCTTCTGTGCTTTAGGATATGTTCCCATCCTCCATTATAAAGGTCCAGCCTTGAAGCATTATTATTTTATCCCCACTACTTCCCTGATACTTCTTGATGTTGTGGCAGCAGTGATAGCAAACAATACTTTGTCTACTTTTCTTTAGAGTTCCAGCCTTTGTATTGTGGAACTCACTGTTGTGGTCTAGATCTTCCTTTTCCAAATGGATATTTATTTTGGTAGATTATTACAAGGCACATGCTCCGTCAGAGACTACACCTGAAGGCAACTGGGAGACTTCAACTGAAACGCCATGTAGCAACGTGCTTGCTCACCTGTGCTTCGAGGGGATCATGTTGCACTTCACAGTGTTTTCTTTCAGTGCACATCAGGATGCAAGTCAAGATGATGGATCTTTGCTCTCCAGAATTGTGAATGCATTGGCCTTCGCTGGTTGAACAGCAAACTGTCTCTTGATGTAGTAAAATGAAGCTGATCATCTCAGTAGCTGTGAAAGCATCCTAGAACAGAGTCATAGAATATCCTGATTTGGGACACACAGGCATCATCAAGTCCAGCTCCTAAGGGGTTAAGGGAAATACTGTCTCTCTTTTAGCACCAGTGTCAGTGAAATTAGGCTGCACAACAGGTCCCATCAGTTTCTTCTTTTGAGGAAAGTTGGAGGAGGAGAGAAATGGATGCATATTTGTGAATTATAACTAATGATTACAGAACTTGTTTTGGCTGATGCAGGAAAATGTGTCATTGGCAACATAACTTTCACTTCTAAGTGTCTTCCTGTAAGCATGTTGTGTCTCCACGTATTTCTGTTAAAATAAGCTACAAGACCTTTTTTTTCCACATGCAAAATGGTTCTGTGTCTTTGAGCTAGATTCATTCCCAGATTGATCAAAACTAATGGCTGGGAGAATTCTGATTGTGCTGACACATTGTATACATAGGTTTTACTGTGTTAACTACCTCAGGGCATCAGAGTGCTTTGAGTAAGCTAATTGTGGTAGCAGACATTATTTTACTGGTGCATGGCAAGCAGACTGGTTTTAAAGTTACCATAAAGTGGTGGCCAGCTGTGTGATAACTGCCTGGCCACAAACCAGGAAATTAAGCAGGATAAGGTAGGAAAGTAAGACTTACAGCTTCTGGGAATTGACAGTTAAAATGATTGCCATGAAAATACAACAATACTTCCTTAATACTGTTTTTCAGCCTATGAAATAATTTTAAAATCTTGTCTTCTTGCCTGGTTCTCATAAATTCCTCAAGTTCATAGCTCTAGAATAGAAAACATTTATGTTGTTGTCCTTAATTAATACGATGCTAGGATTTGGGGTTTTTTGCTCCATCCCAGTCCAAATTCTGACTTTCCAAGCAATAAGGATACATAAAATCCAAGAATCTGGTTGTTGCTGCTGTGTGCTCTGTCTAGAAAGGCTCTGTGGCCATACATGATCTGTGGCCAAAGGATCGATGGCCATACATGATCATTCACACACACTCATTTTTAAGCTGATATGAATATTTTGGAAGGACTAACAGAACTTCATAGGTATCAAAGCAGGTTTTATCCACACTTTACTAGCTGAAGGATGCAGGACTCTCCCTAGAAACTTCAAGGTTGGCGACTGATGTGTTGTCCTTGATAACACTTCGACAGTTATATTGTTCTGGGTTACCTCCAGGAGTCTTGCTCTGGCCATTTTTGCAATGTTCTTCTCTTGTACTTCTGTCTGGATACTAAGGTATATTGTACATTTGCAGGAAGTAATTTTGGAGGTGCGATAATGTGACTCCATTTCTGAACCATCATTTCAGGAAGATGGCACATATTATGCTGAAGTCCTGCACATTCTCTTCATGTAGCATAAAAACCTATATGTCTATAGCGTATGTCTATGACCTACAGTATAAAGACCTATTTTAACCTGTATGTGATAAAGTTTAATCTGCTCAACAGTAAAAGCCCCAATATGTTAAGTACTATCGTGACATTACAAAGCAGGGCCTTTGGAGCAGATGGGGCAGCCCACGTACTAGTTTGTCTCATGGCTTCTGCAGATTTGAGCAGATGTGGCTGTCAGCCTCATGCTTTGAAAGTTCTCCTGATAACAGGTAGGCTATTCTTTTGTGACAGGGTAGGATTAAGAGTTCAGACCTCTGCTTGTAATGATGGCCTTCACTCATTTTTAAGCTTTTTGCATCCACCAGAGGAAAGTCCAGGATCAAATATGTTTGTTTGCTTCTCTGCTCATTTTGTAAGTGCACAAGTGCAGTGATTTCTCTTAGGTATGAAGAATGGACTCTCCAGAAGCCATAAATGTGGTTGAATTCCTTTGGTGGCAGTTCATGTTTTCCTCACTTCACCTGTGTTGTTAATACTATGTTTAAATATGAATGCTCATGGAAAGGCGTGTGAAATAGAAGGCATTGGTAGTGCTTTCAGAGCTCTGTATGCTCAAATGATCATCTTGCTGTGACCAGCCCTTGAGCCAGGTTTGAAGCTTTTTCTGATCCTCCTTCTGTCTCCTCAGGACCTCACAATTCCAGAGTCAAGTACAGTGAAGAGAGTGATGACTGGAACAGTGGCTGGATTTAAATGGCCACCGAGTGTGAGCGAGGTGAGAGACTTCACAATATGTAGGATCTGAGTTTGTGGCAGCAAATCTAGAGTCTTTTGTCTGGCTGTAAAACAGCAAGATCTTAGCTTGTATGAGAACATACTGTAGCATAACAAAGCTGAACAATATCCCAGACAGTTCAGAAATATGCTGGGAAGTGAGATTTCTGTCTCTCTGGAACCATTTGCAGATTCACACTTAACTTGCTGTACTAATTTTTACGCTTCTTATTTCTGAAGCATTCTGGCACTGACTTCCCAAAACTGGAGGTGATGTGGATAGTCTCGCCCCATCTGAATATTATCACATGGGGTGGTTTCATTTGATTTCCTTCACAAGCAACTTTTGAAAACCTTTCAATTTTGTTGAATAAATGAATGATCAGTAAAGCAGAGTAAGAGCAGTGTGATTCCTGGCTAGTGTGTATGATGCTCATTGGGGAGGTGAGGTGCCTGCAGACCTTGTTGCTGGTAGGATGGGTTTACCTGGTATGTGGCAATCTTCAGCCAATTCCCAGAACACTGTTTTAAGGAATTCCTTGGAAGCTAGAAAATAAGTGCTTTCATTTGCTTGGGAGAGGAAGAAGCAGAATGTGAATTTTCTCTTCCTATGTTAATCTTGCTCATATGCTTCTTTGGCTCTCCTACAGATGTCCAAAAATGAGGAATTTGGTTTGAATGGCTTTGGTTTTGAGAATGAAACACAATGTAAACTACTTAATTGAAACAGGCTGCTTTTGACAGCTGATACATTTTATATTTCCCCCTTATACTATTGTTCTCATGCAGCTTAGGGAGAGCAAGGGAGTTGTGCTGTGGTCGCTCAGTGACTCTCTGGAAATGTTTCTGAGGCTGTATGTTTTCTCTTTGTAGCCTGTAAAGGACAGTGATCCACATTTTCATCACTTCCTTCTGAGCCAGACAGAGAAGGTAAGGATTTGGCAGACAGAATCATGTTGCTGGGTAGCTTGGAATCCTGCCCTTTACTGCAACTGCATACAAGGAGTATGCATGAAGAGCTCCAGAATTCTGTTCTTTGGGGGCTGGCAATTAGATTAGTTCTATTACTTCCCAGCCTTAAGATTTGGAGTGATTTAGCATTAAGTACAGTGAATAGTTTTAAGTAATCAAAGATTATACAGCACTAGTTTTTTACAGATCTGGTGTAATAAATTGTGTAGAATGAATATTGGTGGACAGGAAAAGCTTTTTTTTGTGTTCAAAAATCCTGTTGTTTGTTTTTGATGTTTGTCCTATCAGTTTCTTCACCTGGATAGGCTTGTCAATTCACTGAATGTTGCAGGAAAACTTCCAGGACCAGAAAAGCTCCGTGTAAAATACAGCCAATTTATCTCCCATGAATCAGAAGCCTAGCAGGATTTTATATTCAGCAGTGAACATCAGGAGGAAAAGGAAAGATCAAATTAAACATAAAAGGATTTATATCTCACTGAGGATCTGGGCAGAGCCAGAAGGGTTAAGAGCTGCTAACAGTTTTATCTAGACAAGCTCACAGTAAGCAGCATGGGGAGGAGCAGCCTTTGCCTTAGCATTTGTAGAAAGCCACATGCCTTCTCATATTAACCAGAAGGTTTTGGTTCCACAGCTGCAGAGACACAGTGAGCGTAGATATGAGGCTTCACATCAGGCTTCAGAGAGCTAAATGTAGGAGTAGGGATGGCCTGGGTTCTGGTGCCTCCGGTGGAGCCTGTCATAGGAACTACAGCAGGGAGTTTGCAGAGCCTCTGTTAGAAGACAGGCTGAATGGCTGGAACAGGGTGGGAAAGAATGATCTTAGTATCTTGCAATATGGTTTTGGTTTTATTTTCTCCCCTTGAGGAAAGCCCCAGAATTTTCCTGCTTTGAAGGTGGTTGTGGGTGGGTGAGCTGCCTGTTTCTGTGGAACAAGGATATGGTCTGTTTGCTCAGCAGATTAAATCAGCACTGTCCTTCCCCTGAATGCTTTGTCTTGTTCATACAGCCAGCTGTCTGCTATCAAGCCATCACAAAGAAGCTGAAGGTTTGTGAAGAGGTAAAGCAAATCTTGGTTTTGATGGGTTTTTATTGTCATGAGGCCCTGCAGTTCTTCCAGAGCTGTGCATTATATTGTTTTTATTATTATTTCCCCTCCCCCTCTCTTCCCTCCCTCTGCCCCACTCCTTCAGGAGACAGGATCTACCTCCATCCAGGCAGCAGACAGCACAGCAGTCAATGGCAGCATCACTCCTACAGACAAAAAGTAAGATCTCCAACACACTTCAGCCATTTCCCTTTCTCTCCTTCCCAGCTCGCACATGCAGCCACTCTCCAGCCTGTTACAGAGAATGAATAAACCTAACATTTCCCTTCAACTGCGCATTTTTCTGTCCTTGTGTGAAACTTCTAGGGGACAAGATGGGAGGGAGGCAGCTAAAAACAAAGGGGGCTGTACAATACAAAATTCAGAGTAAGCTCTGTCCTGGATACATCTGCAATTTGGAGTGTTTCTGAAGTTGTCCTTTTCAGTAGGTTCCACTGCAGGATGTTAGCAGCAGTGTTCCTGAGTGTTGCATGAGGTAGGACAAATAAAAGGGGATCTGTCTCCAGTAGTGCCTGGCAGTTGGCTGGGATTGTTTAATCACTCTCCTGAGTATGCAGAAGACCAAAGGCAGACGGAGGTGTGTTCTCCCATCACCAGAGCTTTGCTGTGTAGCACGTGAGCTTTTTGGTTTCTCCTTACACCCCCATGCTCCTTTCTAGAGTGAGAGAAGCCTAACTTGAGTTTCCTGTTTCGCTCTGTTACTTCCGCTCTGTTCGAATTGAGTTCAGGCCACTCTTGGCATTTGCTGTTGGTACAGTTTTCATGGGATGTCAGTTCTCAGCTGTACTGCAGGGGAACAAAAATAACAATGAAGCTGTTCAGGTAAAACAGTCTCTCAGGAAAATGAGTCTCGGAGGTGGGTTGGGAAGGGAGGGATATCTCTGCTGGTTTAGAGACTTGAAAATAGGTAGACCTTATTTGGGCCATGTAAGGAGCTTGTAGTGATTTTTCTCTGCCCTAAATTAGTTTGAAGAAAAGGCAGCATGGCTAACTGGGAGAGGACAGGTGGCTTGTGAAAGCCACAGTGCAGCTGTAGTGTGGCTAAATCTGCAGAGTTAACTGGGGAATTGCCAGGTAGATTTCATTGTGAAGTTACATTGGATGTAACTGAATGCTTCAGAATCTTTCTGAAAACTGGGTTTTGTGGGAAGCTGCATGATGGATAAAAGGGTCCTTGCAGCAATATCTGCAAAGGAATTCCTGTTGCAGGTGATTATAGGGACTTGTTGGCATATTGTCTTTTTTTTTTTAATGGAGGGAGCAAAACTCCTTCCAGCTTGCAGAAGGAGGGGAAGGCTGTTTTCTGGGACTGATGGTGACCTGTACTGGCCTAAGGCTTCCTTTCTTCATGTGTCTGAAATGACAGCTGTAGAGCAGGCACTAGGTCTTTGGTCTGGCATGATGCTTAGCCCAGTAGTCCTTCTGGGCTTTATTAAAATAAGGATGGTAATGTATCATTCAGTTATACAAGCAAGCATTGTATGTGTGACTTAGTTTTAAAATCAGAAGATTAATTAGAGAAGCACCTGCTCATTTCTCAGTGTTCCCTTTAACTTCCCATTTAAGGCAATGATTTGGAACAGAAAGCACATAAACAACAATTCTGGTAAACAAAAAACCACACACAAACGAACCGCCCCAAACAAATGAACCCAGACCATCCAAACCTTTAATATTTAGGTGATCTTCTGAAGCAGGCTAAAGACTTTGTTCAGGAAATTGTTAGGGATGCTTGGTAAGCAAAATAAATTCCAACTTGCTTTTAAAGCTTAATGTTTGCCCATTGTAGATGTGGCTGTAGTGTAATGTGTTTGGGTATTTTTTTTGCTGGTGATGCTCCAGTTTGCTCTTCATGGTTTCCAGTACTTTGAGAAACTGGCACTGATTATATTCTCTTGCATTAATGTTTATCTGTACCCTCAGGATAGGATTTCTGGGCCTTGGTCTGATGGGAAGTGGCATTGTCTCCAACTTGCTGAAGATGGGTCACACTGTCACTGTTTGGAATCGGACTGCTGAGAAGGTAGGCATGGGCTTAAACCTTTCCTAAACATGCAGTTACCCCCTGTATCTGATGGAATCATCCATCGTTAGTGGTGCCTGGGAGGGGATGCCAAAGAAACATAGGGATGCACTTGGCACCCTGTTCTATCGTGTTTCCTAGGTGCTTGTTGGTGGGCCTGTGTGACTAGGTGCGGCTGTGGTCTTTTCTAGTGTGGTCACTCTTACGTCACCAGTCCCACCTCACTGCCCTTTTGTATGAGAGGAGAGAATTGTCAGAAAAATTACACCCTTATATATATGTGTGTTGAAGAATGGGGATGTAATGTGCCTCTGAAAATACTGCTGATGTGAATAGCCATGTCAGTGTGTCATGCATCTGGCCAAAAAGGCCAGGTGTGGGTAGTTATCCCAGGAGATTGAGGTGTGATAAGATGCACTGCTCAGCCACAGGTTAGTCTACATCTCTTGTGCTAGTCGTGTTGTGGTAACAAGGGTTCTGTCAAAGACCTGCTGTGTCAGGAGACCGGGATGGAGAAGGGCTTTATAGGGGTATTCAAAGTGAAAATGGAGCTTATATTGCATTGCACTTACATACTAGACAGTGTTAATCTTTGTAGTGGAGGATGAAAAGTAGGTAGCGGGGGGAGATGTGGTACTGGTATGATGCTGTGGAATATCAAAGCAGTAAGTGCACTGTAGTTACTTTGTTAAAAGGGGATTAAAAGATTTATTTTTTCAAGAGCAAAACATGGCTGGTATGAGGGTATAGAGTAAGGAGCTAAGATTTTGAAGCAGCAGCCCACTGAAACATGTCAGTCTCAGCTGTGCATATTCCTGTTTACTGTCCAGTAACACATTTTGCTATTTCCTTTTACCAATTTTTACCCCTAAATCTCCCTTCTTTCCCTAATAATCTCTTGTCAAACCCACAACATACTTGTTTCACCTAAGAATTTTGTTTCTTTGTGTCTTTCCTTCAAAGTTCTTCAGCTGTTCTGCTGCGAAAGAGCCAAGTGTGTTTGTCTAGACAAAGCAGCAGCAGCAGAAGTTGCTATGTAATTAACATGCCTCATTGCTTTGGAGTTGTGTCCAGCAGTGGAGTTTTGCTGCAGTGGAGTTTTTACAGCAAAATGCAAAGAATCCACTTGCTCTGTATTTAATTTTTCTTACCTTTGAACTTGTGCCTTTTGCAGTGTGATTTGTTCATCCAGGAGGGTGCACGGCTGGGAAGAACTCCTGCTGAAGTAGTCTCCACCTGTGACATCACCTTTGCCTGTGTATCAGATCCTAAGGCAGCAAAGGATGTAAGGATTAGCTCTTATTTTACCTCCTCTGGTTAGACTACGAGATGGCAGTCACTGAATGCCAGTTCTGTTTCCTGTTAACCATAGTAGCCTGGGTCATTGTAGATCCTGAGCAGTGCAGCTTTGGTAAAATAAATGTTCCAACAAAAATCACGTTTTAAAATCTAAGCCTTTGAGGGCAGGTTCTGATAACCCTCTGGGGGTCTGCCACTGTAGTGCCAGGCTTAGCTGGACTCCTGCAGAACTGGGGTTTCTCTGCAGACACCCTATTGCTTTACCACTCTTCTGTTCTCCACAGCTGGTGCTTGGTCCGAGTGGAGTGTTGCAGGGGATTCGCCCAGGGAAGTGTTACGTGGATATGTCCACTGTGGATGCAGATACAGTCACAGAGCTGGCCCAGGTAATCACTGCACTGAGCCTCTTAACAGCTGTGATTCAGCAACAGTTCTGCAGTTTGTGTTGCTTTCAGGTGCTTTATTACCTGTTGGTAATAAAACTGCTTCTAGAGATCTTTGGGCTTTTTTTGGGAGAGTCTTAAGTTCCAGGCAAACAAGACAAAACAACATGTCACATCTTGACCAGCAAACAGTGTTGGGTGAGATGTTTGCTGTACATCTACACATCTACAAAGCCTGTAGATTTGGCAGAGCTGTTACCTGGCGCCAGTGCAAGCAGACAGTCAGATTTTGATCCCTTAAGAAGTATTTGTAGACAGGTTGGTATTCTATAGCAAACTGCAGAGTAAAACCCTCTCTGGTTTAATAACTGATAATATGCATAATCTGTCTAGTTTAAATGTTCCGGTTGGGGAAAAGGAATGTATTCACATTTCATTCTATAGAAATATTATAGGATTTCTGTAGGAGTGTTCAGATTACTTGTGCTGTGGTATCTGTAATTTCTTTTTGGCATTTTCATTATTCCTCACTGCCCTAAGGCAGCCTGTGTGGTTGCACGAGGAAGGGGAGCTGGTTTTGATGAAGTTTTAAGCAGATAAGTTAGTGATGCAGTAGTGTGTAACATCGATTCAGAGAAAATGAATCACACATATTAGTAAACCTCTGGCTGAAGAGATCTGTTTTGACAGGCCTTTCCTATCTGGGAAAGAGGGGAAAATATGATGATCAATCTTCTGGGATTCCCATGCCCCATATACACTTTCAGCATTGATCACTTGACTAGGATAGGGTACCATGACTAAAACATGTCAGTTCAGCTGCTTAAAACATACACAGTAGTGATGAGTACAGGAGGGTGTTGCTGGAGTGTGAAGTCAGCTTTTGGTCTTAAGCACCCTTTGCAGGATACAGTGTGATACATCACGTGTTAGTGCTTTCCTCTCCTGTTTAAATGTTGGAGCTATTTGTTCTGCTTTAAAATTCTGTCCTCGGGGGCAGGAATGCACTAAATCATGTTCCTGTTGTTGCTCATGCACAGCTAACCAGAGTTGCTCTTTTCCCAGGTAATAGTGTCCCGAGGTGGTCGCTTTCTGGAAGCACCAGTCTCAGGAAACCAGCAACTCTCAAATGATGGAATGCTTGTGATCCTGGCAGCTGGCGACAGGGGTTTATATGAGGACTGCAGCAGCTGTTTCCAAGCTATGGGGAAGACCTCTTTTTTCCTAGGTAATTGATACATGAAAGGCCTGACAGTGGTTTCTTAGTGCAAGGAATTTCAGCAAGGACTAGGAATTTCAGCAAGGAGTCGGAGGCATATATGTCATCTGTTTCTTGTGTCCATGGACAGTGTGGGAAAATTGGCCTGCTCCTCTGGAACTTGGCCCATTTCAGAGCCTGCAGGCTAAGGTTTCTTTTTTGAATACTGGCTCATTTTGGAGCATCTGTGATGCTTTTGCTTTTAAATCATATTTCTTATGATTTCTCCATTCCTTTGAGTGCTTAGAAAATGGAACCATTTTCTGAAGTCTTTCATGGGAAGGGATGGCTGCCAAGTGCTTGATGCCAGGAGTCTAGCAGTGTTACTGCTGTGTGGGCTGGGGAAGCAGGTCTGCTGTTTCTCTTCTAGAGGAATCCCAATGGTGTGTCTTGCTCCCAGGTGAAGTAGGCAATGCTGCCAAGATGATGCTGATTGTGAACATGGTCCAAGGCAGCTTCATGGCAACAATAGCAGAAGGACTGACTTTGGCTCAAGTGACTGGCCAGTCCCAGCAGACCCTTCTGGATATCCTCAATCAGGGACAACTTGCCAGCATCTTCCTGGACCAGAAGTGCCAAAGTAAAGTTCTCTTACATTGTTTTCTTAAAGGGCATTTTTTACAATCTAGCGGCTTTTCAGATAGTGGCAAAAGGTAGAAAATAACAGTCCCATCTTCATCAGGCTTTTAAGCATTCTGGAAATGAAGAACTGAGTTCCATTCCTTCCCCTTCGTAGCCAGGACTTCTGAGAATCTGAATTAGGACTTCTTAGGGCTTAAATTAGGATTTCATTGGGGCAGGGTAACAAGTGAAATGGAGGGCAAGCTGCTTAGAAATCTGAGTTCGCTTTGTCAGTGGACAGTAGTGACGTCATTTGCTGTGGCCAGATGGAGAGTAGAGAAGCAGGAGAGCTAAAAGTAGTGATCAGCAATGGAAAGGGAGATTGGTGTTGAATTGCAACCCCTTGCAGCCTAGGCTTGGCTTACTTTTGTCATGCTTACTTTTTGCATGGGTTCCTCTCAACAGATATCTTGCAAGGAAACTTTAAACCTGATTTCTACCTGAAATACATACAGAAGGATCTTAGATTAGCTATTGCACTGGGCGATTCTGTCAACCACCCAACTCCTATGGCAGCTGCGGCCAACGAGGTAAGAGTTGTTCAGTGTTCAGACGTGTTCTTCAGCATTTGTTCAACAGATCCATTTGTTAATAAGAGACACGGATCTAAGGATTACATCATCTCTAAGATGGGAACAGGGATTGAAATATATTTTGACTAGGGTGGTATTGGATTTGTTTTGATTGTAGAAACCCTTAGAATGTTACATCAGGAAACAAAGACCTGGCATTTTCCAATGTGCACTTGGATTATTTGACATACTGTGCTGTTCTCTGGTTGCAGTGGTGAGCAAAGGAATTTTTCTGCTGGGAAAAGGCTTCACACAAGAGCAGGCTCTGATCCTTTTCTGATTTCTCTTCTCTAGGTCTATAAACGAGCAAAAGCATTGGACCAATCTGACAACGACATGTCCGCAGTGTACAGGGCCTATATCCATTAGGCTGCACCCTTCTTACTGTTCATACGATGATTATTGATTAATATTATTATGATACTGGGTTTTAACTCTGGACCAGTCCATCTCTGTCTTTCCATTTCCTTTTATACACAGACTTTGAGACCTGCCACGGAGGCAGCTGCTGTGGTGAGCTTTCCACTGTGGCAGGAGGGGGGAGGAGGGGGCTCGGATTGTTGCAGTCTAATTAGAAAAATCCATGCCATGCACTGATAGTCATGGGATGGAACAGCGGCGATTGTTCAGAAGCTCTGAGGCAACTCTGCCAGAAATCTGCTGCTTGGCTGCTTTGACTTTCCTCTTTGTTTGCTAGTCCAAGATGCTGTTTCTAACAATCCCTTTTCTCCTTTCCTGTAAAATAATGCAAGTGTTGGACTCTCTGCATCAAGTGGACAGGGTGACATACATCCCACCTGTGAATATCACTCAAGTCCTTGGTCCCAAGTAAGGTGAGGAGCATTCCTGCTGATTAGCCACTGTTAGAGCATAAAGCACCTCCCATGGAGGAGAAGGGCAGTTCTGGAGGATAAGGGGGGTTGCATGCAAAGCTGTCTTGATTCTGTTTCTTTTTAAACTTCCACTTCCGCAGCACCTTGGTGGAGGAATTCCTGTAATGTTAGAGACAACACATTGCATCCATGTCTTCCCCTGTACAGACAACTATAGCTTAGGGAACACAAACTGTACTGAAAATAGGAGAAATGCCAATATCAATGAGGCTACTAAAAGGCTTATCACAGCCCATCCAAAACATCATTGGAAAGCAACGTGTTTGCATAGAGAACTGCAAGAGAAACAGAGCCTAAAACTGAGCTAGAGATTTTACTTGTTCCTGGCCTTAGCTTATGTTATGTGACTACTTGCTTTTTTTTTTTTTTAAACCTTGTAGTCAATAATTACAAAGGTGTCTTGGATTGTATCAGTGTCACAAGCTGTGACAGTGGTGAGTCTAAAATGGGAGAGAAGAATGATCCAAGAGATTGAGAATCCTGAGCTCCTTTCCACGGTCTCTGGCCTTTGCATGGTTGTCACATCTCTCAGCCTGCTTGCCCATCTATAAAGGTGGGTGATGATTACCTACCTCACAGGGATACTTTTGTGTACTGACTAGTGATCTTTATACATGTCAGGTTTTCCATACATGTTCTTAGTGTTACTGCTTTGGGTACAAGCCAGCACAGCATGAGCCCTTTCCCTGTATCTGTGACTCTGCCTGTGGCCAGATACCAACTTCTAGAAAGACCAGTAATTGAAACTGGGGAGGCTAAAACCACTGCTGAGCTTTAGTCTAGAGATGGGTGACATGAACTGCAGATGCCAGGGCTAGAGATCAGAGATGCTCTCAGTATAGATAGCTGAGCAACCCAGAGTCAAAAGGATGCCTGTCACTAAAAATGTGCAGAGTGTGGCTTGGTTTTTGGTTTGTTTGTTTTTTTTTTTTTTTTCTCCAGTTCTCAGTATTGGCCTTTTGGGAGTGTTCTTGCATTTTAAATTTGGGTGTTAGAAAAATGCCAGTGAGAAACTTTGGCCAAAATCACTTCTCAGTGGTACAGTCTCCTTCCTCCCTTGGGCTGAGATTCTGAAAGGAAAGAAGACAGATTCAAATTAGACCGTGTTCCTGAGATTTGCCCCTGCCACCTTATTTGTTTTCTAGGAACTTAATGGCTGTGTAAGGAAATTTCCCCCAGGTTAGGATTTCTTACCAATCCTGCTTAGTGCAGCATGTGCGTATGGTTCAGGGGCACCTTGTTAAGAAACAGAGTGTCAGATACTCATTTTGAATCATAACATCTAATGCCTCATGCTGTAAATGTTAGTTTGAGTATTTTACCTCCTGTGATGACTGTTCCTTGTGGGCTAATGCTATATTCTGCATTACTTATGTCCTGTGGTGAGCACATGGCAACAGAGCTGTCAGACCTCACTGCCTGTTGGCCACTGTGTGTGGGCAATGGTAGTTCTACACCCATGTTCCTTTGGCAATGCCACTGCCATCCTGCATGTAGATATTCACATTAAAGGCACATAAAATTGCCAGGATAGCTAGCCATTGACCTGCTTTGGCACACTGTTCTTCCCCAGCCAGAACTCTTTTAGCTTCTGAAATTCTTCGTTAAACATGCCATAGTAAAAGAAATCTCTCACATGAATTATGAATTATGCATTGAGGGCATCTGAGGGAAGTTGTGGGTTTGGGGGCAGAAGATGAGACTACAGGAAAAATCTGAGTTCACTGAGTGCAGATCCAGTTCAGTGGTGTCCCCCACCTGTCCCTGCTCTCTAGGGCCAGAGTGAAGGTGAATGGGTGTGAGCAAAGGTAATGGAAGATCTCCCTTTGTTATTTTGTGGTGCCTCAATACAGTGAGTATGCCAAAGGAGCTCTCAAGCCCTGTGACAGATATTTCATAGTGAATTCAAAGAACCAGTCCCCAGACAGCTCACTGCTGCAGGGTTTGTTTCTAGAAATACTGTAGTTCCCTGAATGGAGATGGTTATTTCTGTGGGAGTGCAGATGTGGACTAGTTCAACACTGTAATTTATCTTGGGAAGGTCTGACTGCAGCTTTAAGCCAATGTGGATGGCTGTAGAGTGGCTGCTGTACAGCAGCCACTGCTCTCTGTACAGCCTGGAGAGCTATACAGTCACAGGTGTGCCCAGGAGGAGCGGGAGGAGACCAAGAGCTCTGATGTGGCTGTGAAGAGGAGGGATGGAAATGGGGGAATTCGGACTGTTCCAGATGCCGGTTGAGATTGCTGTCAGTCTCACTCAGATTCTTGTATTTATGTCTGTAGCCTCTGAACATGCATTTCAATCTGTTCCTAGGCCTGAGATTTGGGGGAAGGAAGTGGGGAAGCAGTGGATTGAGAGATGCTCTAATAAAACTGGCTAGTCAATGTTGTCCTAATATTGTTGACAATTCTGTAAAGTTTCTTTTTATGAGGATTTGTTTTAGCAATTTGCTTTTTTTTTTTGACTCCCTCCTTTTTAAGAGAAAATGTGACACTTGTGAAAAGATTGTAAGAAAAGCAGTTTCCTTTTTCCTCGATGATAGATCCTCTAGTTCATTAAGGTTGTGAATTTTTATTTTCCTGCCTTGTTTTTAATTAACATTTGTCATTCAGAATAGGATGTGTGAAAATGTTTAAATGGCGAAGATTTTTTTTTTTGTGCAATTAACAATGCTACTGGCAAAAAGAATAAAACCTTTCTTGGTAACACAGTGTTCTTGTGGCATTTTCTAAAGCCTGTCAGAGCTATCTTGGGGCATTAAGGAAGTATGTGTTCCTCACAACATTAGAATCTCAGAGCTGCTGAAAACCGTGTAATCCTGAGAGCATTTTGGTCATTGCTGAAGCATGGAACTGTCCAATGAGGCATTACAGAGGATGAGTTTGGATAAATTCCAGGCTCTGTGTGCAGAGGGGGCTGCATGTATCTGGGATCAGAGGAGGATGCTTAGTTTTAATGTTCTGGTGTTGATGACAACAACATTGTTTTGTTTTGTGTTAAGTTTTCGGCTGGGATAGCCATCCTTCTGGCATTTGGGTTTTTCTGAGCTCTGAGTCCTATGAGCAGCCTGGTCTAGTGGAAGAATCTGTCCATGGCAGGAGGCTGGAACGAGATGAGCATTACAGTCCCTCTCAACCCCTGCCATCACATGTTTCTGTGAACACTTAACTCAGCAGTGAGTTGGAATACCAAGATATGATCCCTTAACTGACATATTTACAAGCTCTGGAATACTACTTGTGGATAATCTGCCAGCAGTAGCTGTTGGTGCCCTGAGGCACGAGGATGAGATGAAGTGTGGATGACAGTGGGTTTCAGGTGCAGTGAGTTACAGGTGCCCGAGGAAGCACTCCCTTTGAGCACTGTCATTAAAAGCAACAGATAGAAAGTCGAGAGTTGTGCTTGCAGCAGGAACTGGTGCCGTTGGAAGTTTTTCCTGCCGTGGGCACCAAGGATCATTCCCATCTTCCACCCCGCAGGGGCTGGTGTGGTGAAGGGGCTATGCCCGCACGTTGCGCTCGCACTACAGCCGCTGTGAAAGGGAACCCACCGACTTCTGTACAAAGACCTCACTGCCAGGATAAATGTATTTATTTTGAGAAGTGATGAGACTTCCACGTGTTCGCTCATTTCTGAGTATTCTTACATGCAGCTCAGTTTGATGCTCGCCGATCTGCGCTTGGCTGGAGGCAGACAGGTCAGAGCCGTCTGCAGCAACTACAGCCTCGAGGGGTGTGCAGAGCGGCGGCTGGGCCGGCAGAGCCACTGGGCCTGCCCCGTGACGTCACCTACCGGGCCCCGCCCCGCGCGTGGCGGAAGGAGGTGGCGCTGCCCAATCGAGCGCTGCTGGGCCATGCGCGCGCGGTGTTGGGGGCGGGGCCGGCCGTGGCGGGATGGCGGCGGCGATGGCGAGCGCGGGGGAGCGGGCGGTGCTGGTGAGTCGGACGGGAGCTCGGCGGGGCCAGGGCGAGCGGCAGCGATGTTTTCCCGCGCATGACAGCACTGCCGGGCCCCCGCAGGCTCGTTCTGTCTGCTCGGGCTCGGACGGGGAGCCGCGGGATGGCGGCAAGGCCGACCGTCCCTTGCTCCCACTACCCGGTCCGGGCCGAGCGCTGTGCGGGGGCCGCCCGGGCCCGGCCGTAGAGCACCTGCCCTGACTGCAGGCGCTGCCCGGGTTCCGACCGTGCGGTCGGGCTACGCTTTGGGACCGGCGCCCGGGCCCCGTCGCCGCTTGGCTCGGAGGCCGCGGCGTCCTCCCGCCTCGCCCACCAGCAGATCCCGGGTCCCTCTGCCACCGGCGCCGCTTCTTGGGTGGGCCTGGTGGGGTGGGGAGGCCGGGGCCGCCCTGCTCCCGGCACACCGTGAATGTGTCCTGTGACCTTGGTGTCCCCTCTCACCGGCCCCGCACATGGCGGCTGCCCGAGCCGCCCTAGTGACCTGGTATGAGAGGGGACGGCGCAGAGCAGTCGCCACTGCGGCCTCCCCGGGACAGGAGCTCCGAAGGAGTGAAATCCCCGTTCTGGAGACGGAGTTCAGAAATCCATCGGTCTAGGTGAAAAGCCACATAGGAAAACAGGTTTTTCTAATGTTCATATGGTTTAGAAGGGTACGACCAGCATTCCCCTAAAATACAACTGTGTAGTGCACTGATGTGCATGAACTTGACTTAGTCCAAAATTAAAAGGCGGGAGAAGGGAGATTTCTTACTGTGACTAAAGGGAAAAATGACACCAATGGGAATTTTGAGTAGAAGCACCTACACAGTGCTGAAGGTACTAAAGATACTTGCTGCACCCTTGGGATCACTGTTCCTTTGAGAACCTGGAGGGCAAATATTACAGAGTGAAAGAGCAGCAGATCCATCTTCTTTCCAGTGATCAGTGACAGGACCTGAGGGAACAGCATGGAGCTATGTCAGGGGAAGTTTAGGCTGGATATTTGGAAAAATTTCTTCACCCAGAGGGTGATCAGGCACTGGAATAGGCTCTCAAGGCTTGACAATCTTTGTGGGTACCTTCCAGCTAAGGACATTCTATGATCAGTATAATTGCCAGAAGCCCAAAACAGGATTAAAGGGTTGAAGTCGGTGGTCCTGCACCCAAAACTGCTTTGAAGGATAACAGGGAATACTGCCTTTGTTATGTGTGCCTGCCTTGGATGAATGTTTGCTGAAACAAAGTGGACTGGTTGTTGGGATAAGTCTTGTTTAAAGTGATGACACATCAGTGAACATGTGTTCCTCATGGTGAACAGGAACCATCTAGCAGAGAAACCACAAGCTTGAAGTTCTGAGTTGACCACACCTTGCCTGTTTTTTTGTGGACGGCCTGCTCAGAGCTCTCCACATGGAAAATTTCTCTTTTCTTACAAGATGATAAGTGGCAATCTTTTCTTTGTCCCATGCTTGCTTCTGTTCCCCACTTCTCTGATGATCTGCATGGGGTCTCATGGCTTAACAGGAGCATTAGCTGTGCTTTGAGGGTCTGCTTTATACAGGCTTCTCTGTGGCAGCAACTGAGGGAGGCTCAAGGCCATGAGTCATCAGATCCAAACTTGTTTGTTACTGGATTTGCCCCAATGGTTGGGAGTCCCCAGCCTGTCGTGTGTTCCCCCCCACCCCCTTTTCAGTTTAACTTGTTTTGTTTTTATACTGCTATTGCTTGGGGAAATGCTGGGGTCCCAGGGGAAGGGGATATTCATTTTAGCTTTTATCTTTGTTTCTCACCACCTAATTAGCAACAAATTTGTCTGCAAGTTGATTCAGTTTTGCCTGTGCCAGGAACTGGTTATGGATCTCCCTAGCTTTACTTTGGCCCATGATCTTACTTCTTCCCCTGACTCATTGAGGAAGGGGCAGTGAGGGAGGCTGTGTGGGGTGTCTGGCAGCCAGGTCAGTCCATCCCAACAGCTTAAAAAGATGTCCCAGTTTCTGAAGCAGCAGGGTTTTTACTTTGCTCTGAAATTTGCATCCAGTTCTAGGTTTTCTGGTACACTGATTTGTGTGAATGTTGCTTTCTTAAAGTCAGGGCAAGAATGAGGACCGTTCATTGGACTGGAGTGGAGATGTGGAGACTCAGGTGTTTCAACAAATCAGGAAGAAATCTTTTTCTTCTTCTCCTTTATTTAAACAGTATGGAAACAGTAGTACATGTAGAACTTCAATAATTTTTGCATGTGTCTGAGAGATTTACTTCCAGCATTTGACAATGATTCTGATGCTATCTTCCCATGACATAGGAAGAAGAATTTAAATGGCTTTTACAAGAAGAGGTCCATGCTGTTTTGAGACAGCTGCAGGATATTTTGAAGGTGAGGTTAACTTTGTCTGGATTTTGTGTTGTGGCTTTGTTTGACCTTCTCTGTAAGGAATGGTGATAGGTTTCCCCTGGAGGAAAAAATTCTTGGTACAGGCAGCACAGAAAGGTCCATCATGCATATCAGTTCTGTCCCTAGTGCTTGCTTGCCCTCTGGTCTTGAGGACCCCCGATAAAGCTGGTATCCCCAAGATTGCTCTGTTCTTGACCGTCTACTGAGAGCTGCTTTGAAAAGGCACATGGAAGCAGCCAGGCATTTGCCAGGCATTTGCCTGAGATGTGAATATTTTCTGGAACAAAGAATCTGGATCTACCTGTAACTCTGTAACTCTGTACCTGTAACTCTGACATGTGCTGGTGGAAGCAACTTTAGCTGACAGCTGCTACTTGTGCAGTAATTACTAGCATGCACTCTCCTGGCTCAAAACCGTCCTTTCCTCGACATGCTCACTCCTCTGCAGGTACTTGCCCCTTTAAGAGGCCTGATGTTTTCAGCTGAACCAGGTAGGCAGCACTTTTCTCACCTTTCTCCAGCCTGAGCATATGCTGCAGGGTCGACTCTTTCCAAGCAGCCAGTGGGGAACTGGCCAAAGAGACTTGTGTACAGCGAGAATGCACCGTGTGTCTGCTGGGTCAATGTTTAACAGGCCCAGCCCCTTAAAATTCTGTGGTTTTGGGAGGTTAGGGAGTGATGGAAGAGCAGGGCCAAAAATGTGGAGGTGAGGGGCAAGTGTCAGAGGAGGTAGGAGTGCCATAGTGCTGACTCAGAACCCCAGGACTGAAGTCAGTAGCAGGTGACAGTAGACTGCAATACCTGTATATATAGTACCCGTTTTGAAGAATTTATTATAGTTTTAAGGGTGAAGGGTGTAAAGGGCAGTGACCAGCCAATATAACTTGGAGGAGGACTGGGAAGGGCTGGTTTTCGCTCCAGACTTCCCTCATATGTAAGGATCAGCTGTGATAAGGGGCACCACCATGGTGCCTGAGGGTATGCAGGGGTGAACTGTCTGGTGCTGCTCCTTCTGTGGGCAAATTGAGAATCCTGCTCCAGGGTGTGGGATTTCCAAATGCCTTTCACTATGGATTGCACGTGCTGAGCCTTCTCCTGGGCTGCACCGGTCCTGCAGTGGGATGAAATTCAAGCGTTCTGCTTGGTGGACTTCAGGAGGCTGGCAGAGGTGACTGCTACATATGCAGCCACTTGCTGGTGTCCACTTTATCTTTGTTCCTGGATCATGGTGTGCTAGGCCCAGGCAGATGTTCCAGCACTCACTGTGTCCTCTCTTGGGCAGGAGGCCTCCCACCGCTTTGCCCTGCCCACCAGTGGCTCAGGAGGAGCTGTCAAGCAGGAGAACTTTGTACTAAGCACGTCAGGGTAAGTGGTGTTGGTCAGCGAGTCACTTCCCTCTGCAGCAAAGGGTGCAGGTCCTGGAGGATCTGTGGTGAGGGGCTTTGCAGCAGCCCTGGTGTAATGGGTTTTCTTTAACGGGAGATTTTGCCTTAAGGAAAACAAAGTAGCTCTCCTGACAGGTGAAGGTATCAGTCTGTAGCTGTGTTCCAGGGCTGCCTGAGCCAGCCTTGTGCCATTTCCTGCTGACAACTATAATGTAGTCACTGATTCCTGACCACATGCTTGTGCTTTGCCATGGTGCTGTAGTCAGTTTGCCAGGGACGTTTTTCTGATTATGACACGGGAGCTGCAGTTACAAGACCCAAATTCTGCTCTTGTCTCAGTTTCTGACACTGACTGTGGAGAAATCTTAACCTTTGTCCTAATCTCCCTAAAACAGTAACAGTAAATCTCCTTCACACAGAGCAAACTGAGGCTTGTGCAGAAGGTGCTATAGACGTGCAATTCTTCTGAAATTGATGTCCATTTTTTATCTTCATTGTGACCCTTGATCTCAATAGTTGCTCTGGCAGAGGTCACAAGTTTGTCACAAAGCAGTTAACCTTAGTCCTTAGGAATGTCACAGTGAACATTGCAAGGAATAACACAGTAATTCTGTACTAAGTTTGAAGGTTGTCTTCTTCAGATCTTAGTTAAACTTAATTTAGTTTTTTTGTTTATTGTTGTTTTGAGGTGGATCTTGCAGTGTTGATCTAAAGAGTCTCTAATATAGTAAACTGTAAGATATGGCCCAACCAGGTGCTTCACTCTTCTCCTCACACTGTTCATTGTAGATTTGAGTCATCTTGCACGACCTCTCAAAGGGTTTGGGGTGTGGGTTTTTTATTTATTGAAGGGTGTGGGGTATTACTTATTTAGGGTCTTTTTTCTTGGAATGGGGTGTGGTTTATAGCTTTGAACTCCTGTAGGAATCACCTAACACTTCAATGTCAGTAATTCATTTATTGTCTTGTGCTTATGCCTGCTAGAGCTGTTTGTAACAGCAACCAAATTGTTGACAGGTGATAAATGGAATAAGAATGGGATCAGAAATAAAGGTAATGTTTCAGGCAGAGCAGTTAGAGTGAGGTTGCCCATAAAGGATATGACAGGAGTTGGCCACAGGCCAAGAACTGGGAACTTGAAAGTGTATGTAGTGTTCTGACCATGGGCAGGAGGAACCGTTCTGGCTACACAGGAAAAGAAGGGGAGGTGTTAAGTTGGCAGTTGATAGGTGCCTCTTGTGACATGTTGCCCTGATATCTCCTCTCATTCCAGCACAGACCAGGTGAAAGGTGTGTTAACGCTGCAGGGAGATGCACTGTGTCAAGCTGTGAGTACTTGCCACACTTCCTGCTTTGTACTGCAAGGGGTGGGTGTCCTTACTACCCTTTGATCACCTCAGGGAGGAAGTTCACTCTGGTTATGTGTTACCATTGATCAGTGTTCTTTGTCAGTCCTCCCTAATTGGCCTAGATGTTTCAGCAACTATTGAAATTTGTCAAGATCCAGCATCTGACACTCCTTCCTACCACCACCATGCACTGGTGAGTGCTAGAGTCAACTTCCATGAGGATTTTTTGCCTTTACCACCTTTGTTGTATAATAACAAGTTTTCTTGGGGGCCTTCTGGGCTGAGGTCATGTGTCCTGCCTGGATCCCGATTCACTCAATGCCTTTCAACCTATTCTTTGTATTAATATCATCCTGTGGGAACACTGAGGTTCTGGCTGTGCCAGGACTGCAGAAGGCAGCTTGCCAGGATGGTCTGAAAGTATGTAGTGTGACTGCCAGCCCCCATCTTCTGCATACAGGCATTTCTTGCTCTCATGTCTTTGTTTCTTTCTTCAAGGATGTTAATCTGAAAATGCCCAGAAACAATCAGCTCCTGCATTTTGCATTCCGGGAAGACAAGCAGTGGAAATTGCAGCAGGTACTGTTGGCTCTGGATGCCCACCTGTCAATAGCTGCTTTGCTCTCTGAGCAGTAGCTTTAGTCCTTCAAGAGAGACTCTTATGTCCATTCCACATGAGCTACAGGGATAAAAGCTAAGGGAGGAAGCAGATGCTGTTAAGCCAGTTAAATTCATTTGGGGTGCCGGGCTCATTCCAGACACACCAGTTGATGTGAAGGCTGTCTACATAGCAGTCATGATCCTTCAAAGGAGTTCCTGAGGTGCCTGTGTAGTATTGTCCGGTGTCACCCCAGGCTAACAGGGCAAAGAGCAGCTTCAGGGACTTTGTGTAGCTTCCTCTCATTCTCTTACATTTGTTTACACTGAGAACAAATCATTGTGCTCCTGTAACACGTGTGGGTTCCCTCAGGTAAGGAGTTAAAAGAATGCAGCTATCCAGAACCAGAATCTCTTTCCCATCATTTTGCTGGGAGATACCTGAATTCAGGACCTCACCTTGTGTCTGAAGACATGGTTTTCCTCAATTTCTTTGTCATGGCTAAGTATGTTGGAGGAAGATGTATTCCATGTGCTTCCCTGTGCCATAGCTCAGATTTTTCTGGATGAGTGCATTTGGCATTGAGTACAGTTCCCAACGCCTGCTTTAGCAGCGAAAGCTCTACCTAGTAACTTTGTAGAAATCCAGAAAATGGTGTACTTGTGATGTTAATGCCAAACTTGACTGAGTTTATGCCTTGCAAGAAAGCAAGGAGATTTTTCTGATAACACCCAGCAATGAAACCTGTTTTATGGCTGTTTTGTACTGCTGCCTGGTTGATAGACTTCTACCAGCTTCTATGGAAAACACCTTCCTTTATTTTCTTGCATTATGTGTTCTAAAGTTTTTCAGATATGGAGTGTGAGTGCATAAAAGACTGAGTGCAGAAGCATTTGAAGTGGTTATATGGTGATCTTTGGCCTGACTGAATTAAAAATTAGCATCTCAAAGGATCATGAATGTCTTCTGTTAATGAGTGATGTCAGCTGGAGTTTTGTTTCTCTGTACAAAGTGAAGTCATGGGTAAGAAATTGTAGTGCAGGCAGGTTTTTGAGGAACACAAGTTCAGGCACGTACATTTTGAGGAAGTTGATTAGACAACAGAGCAAAATCAAGGGGGAATATGAATGAAGCAAATTGTTATAACAGCAGGGTTGGCATTGCTTGGTTGGGTAATGCTGCCAGGAACAGTTTAGCTTGCTCAGAAGCCTCTGAGAGATGTAAAGGCTGAAGTTGGTGATGTTCGGAGATGCCCAAGTACCTGCAGAGTCTTTCTGCAGTCTGACAGTGGACTTAGCATTCTCACTCTTCTCTCTGTAGCCTCCAGTGCAAGAGCTTTCTAAGAGCAGGGCTGTTCTGTGTTCCCTGAGCTCTGCATTAGAAGGAACCAGAGCCAGATCTATGCAAGGAAGGATTCTGCAAGGATGACCCGGGAGCTGCGATTGCTGGAGTGCATTGTAGATATATCAAACTACAAATACCCCAAGCTATGTTGCCCGTCTCCCAGCAGACACTTCTCATACAAGCTTCTCTGCTTAGCTCTTCCATTTGCACCCTCTGATTTACTCCTTGGGCTGCTGCCTGAAATTGAACATAGGTCAGTTTCTCCCAGGGCCATTGTCTTCCTCTGGTTTATCCTTGCTCCCATGAAAGCAAGAATACACCTATCAACCTTGCTTTGATAACTGTGTTCCTCTTGCTTGAGAGGAACTCAGGCTGGCTTTGTCCTGAGTCTGATCTGGTCCCACACAATGGCACAGCTTCTTGATGCTGGAGATGACTCTCAATCCCAACAATTTTACTATAAAAGGACTCTGGGATACTGCGAGAGACACTGTATTGGAAATCAGTGCTTGCTGCTCATTGATGTCGTTGGTTTTAGCTCTGATAGGATGAAATCATTATTCATGGTGCTAGAGCTGACTGCTGTATGCTATTAGGAGTGAGAATTCCTACCAAGTGGTCATTGTCAGAGCACCCCCAGGATGAGAATGCCTGATGTCACAATATTTGTACTGACAATCTGGGTTGTAGCTGTCAGACTGTTCTGCATCTCCACTCCATGAGTGAAGAACCCAGTAATGCTTCTGGGCAACAGTAGTAGGTTTGTGTTAGAGAGTGTCTGGCATTTAGACATGGCATTAGCATTTGAGAAGACACTATTCTTAAGGTCAGTGAGATAATTGGGGAAATCTTTACTTCCCACTATGTGTTATTACAGAGTGTTTCTTTAATAGGGCTGCATATGTACCTTTGCAGATCCAGGATGCTAGAAACCATGTGAACCAAGCCATTTACCTGCTTATGAACAGAGATGTGAACTACCAGTTCAAAACAGGCTTGGAGGTGCTCAAGGTGAGGAGAAAACCCCTGCTACTTGGGTAGGAACATGCATTTTTCTTCCCTCTATTTGTTGTTTTAAACACAGTTTATGCACATTACTGTCTGCGTCTCCTAGTGGAAACGGACTTCGCAGTTGTACCCTTATGTACCTGTGTCAAGAAGTGTCCATGTGACCTCATATTTTATATGAATATGTACTAGTTTAGCATTAGTAACAGGGCTGTACATCCTGGTGAACAGTAATCTGAGCGGTCGGTGCCCTGTTACACACTAGTGATAATCTGGGAGGATCTTCCTTGATCTTCTGTGGAAGATGTTACATAACTTACACTCCACTGTTGATCAGTGCTGCTGGCGAAAGCAGCAGTGAGGCAGCCATCAGCAAACAGAAGATGACAGTACTTGTGATTTACTGAAAATTTGAAGGTGACTTCTCTCTTGCCAGTAGTGTTTGCTGGGGTCTAAAACAGAGCAGGTGTTGCATGGCAGTGAAGCCCAACCTTCTGCTTGGAAATGCTCTCTGAAGGCACCAGAATTTTGGCTTGCTCATTAGAATCCGTCACAACATCAAACATGAGAAAACAAAACCTTTTTAGTTCCCATATGGGCAAAGGCTGCTCATAGGAAGAAGCTAGGTAATAAAACTATTTCCTTTTACTTTCAAGTGGAAGTAGGGGGAGATATTTGTTATAATACAAAATGCCTTCATCTTAGCAGTCATGAGCTCTACAACAGACAAATGTTGCTTCCCCCTTTTTTTCTGGAAGAGGAAGTCTGCCTGAATAGGGACTTTGAACTATGGATTCTGGCAGGATTGGCCTCACAATGAATTGGTTCTTTTTTCTACTGCCCGCACTCATAGCTGGTTATGAGCATGGGAAGCCCAGTCAGCAGTTGTACCTGTGATGTGGGAGTGGGGAGACCGAGAATGCAGCTTGTAATTTTTTCCTTACTGCCTGTTCTCCTGAAGAGCTGATGATGAGTTTGTTAATGCTTCTGTGGCATCGGTAATTGATCTTATGTTGCCTTGGTATTCTTATCATGAATAGTTGTTCTCTCATCAGTCCCTGGTATTGAACACTCTTGACCTGTCTGATAAGTCTCTGATGGTGCTAACAATTAAACTGCATTTATGTGGGAACCACCCCTTCCCAATAAGTTCCTGAATTCCTGGAAGGGTGAGGGGTGGTGGCGGTTGTTTAACACTTGCAGAAGACTGTAGGATTCTACAGCACGCTGTCCAGGAGTCACACTCAGCAGTGTTCTGTACATTGTCTTGTAGCTTATGGATGCTGTGATGTTGCAGCTCTCCAGAGCCCGAAATCGGCTGACCACTCCCGCGACTCTGACACTACCAGAAATTGCCTCCAGTGGTCTCACAGTACGTATGTGGTCTAAATCTCTATACAGATCCAGTAGCATGCAACAGTTTGGATACTGGGCTGCATCCTGGTGGAAGTAGATTTCTGAGGTGTCTCCTGAGGCAGAACTGAAGCAAATGCAAATCCTGAGTGGTTTTGGCTGCTCTGTGTCTTGGTTTGAAAGACAGGTGTCCACTAAGGAAGGTGGAAACCTGCCTTAGAATAGAGGATGTAACCTCCCTTCCCTCTAAATTGTTATAACTTTGAAATTAAGGGCACTCGGGCAAAGATACAAGAAAAGGAATAACAGTTCTTTACTAGTATCTATAACAAGGAAAAACAAGCAACAACAACAGTGATAACAACAAACAGACAAACCAGAAACTCAGTGGTAGCTTCTCTGGGCTACCAGACACCACCCCCACCACCTTTTGGTGCAGTTACCATCCCGGCTAGCAGGGGAGAAAACAAGGCAGTCCCAGACAGCATCCCTGTGGCAACAGTGAAAGGAAGCAAATCCTCTCCTGACACCCTGTTAGTCAAGGTGGTGCTGGTAGCAGTCCACATAGAATACTTCTGTTGAAGTGGTGATCCTGTAGAAAAATCTGGTCTCTGCCTGAAAAGTCCAGTGATAGCTCTCGTCCTCTGGAAGTCCCATAGGCCGATGCCTCCAGGGTTTCAGAAACCATGTTATATCCAGGTGGGAATGCTTGGCTCCTCCCCCCTCGGTAGAGCATCATACAATGGAGTGAGATAATTCCATGAGTCATGCAGTGGGTTCCTGATGGCCTATTAACAGAGATAGCCCTCAGAGGAAGTTATCAGGGGTGAGTCATACATAATAAACAGTGCCCCACCTGCTCTAACAGCTTGTGGAGGTGGTAATAGAATACATCTATATTGCAACCAAGGGCACTCAGTATCTTCCTGTGGGAATGCAGATGACTTAGGCATGAGGGCTCTGGTTCTCTGAGAGTAAATTCTATTCTCTGCTCAAGAGTCTTGTCCAGGAATGATTTGCCCTTCTGAATACTGCTCCATCCTCTCTTGTCACTATCATGCACATACCATGTGATCAAGGGCAGCAAGAGCAACAAACATTGCATGCAGCTGCTCAGTCTTTGTTTCTCTCCTAATGTGTTTTTTTGCCATGGGGTAATTGTAGTGTGGCTTGGGAAAAGGGAATGATTTCCCAGCATTAGAAGTTATGATCCTTTCACTGACAAAGAAATTAATTTTCTTGCCAGAAAATGTTCTCCCCTGCGCTGCCTCCAGACATCCTTGTGAATTTCTATATTAATCTGAACAAGCTGTGCCTCACTGTCTACCAGCTCCACATGCTGCAGCCCAGCACAACCAAGGTGATGCCTGCTATCTCCTGAGCTTTGTTTACTTCCCTCTCCTTGCGTCCCACTGTGAGGAGGAGACAGCACTGCTACCTGGTGTAATGTTCTGTTCATAAGATAATGCAGAAATTACTTTAGCAGGTGCTAAGTGTCTGTATTTAGGTCTGCTGCACACAGAACACTGGCTCTCAATCTAGTTTGGGGCATGGCTGCTTAGAAGAACATATCTGTGCTCTGGAGTAAGCCATTTTTTTACCAAATACTTTAAATATATTTTGATAATTTTGTGTAATTTTTGAAGGGGATAATTATATTAATCCAGTTTATATCAAAGTAGCATCTTGGGTTTCCTGAACAGAGTTTTGATGGATGCTTTTCTGCTTCACCATGGGTCAACTTGATGTCCTGTAAACACAGCATTAAACTCTTAAGCTTTACAAAATACAGTCCTTCCATAAGGAAGATTTTACTGAAAATCTATATTTTGTTTTTCTTCTGGATCACCTCATCTTGTTTCTGTAGTGATAAAATTTGTAGCTACATTGAACTCAGCCACTGTGTAGAATTTCTCTCATGAAGGAGCAGAAAGGGTTCTAACAAAAGGGATTCCATAATGATGGAGTATCCAGGCAAACAGAATGTGGGCATTTCTTGGTGTCAGGCTACTGAAAATGTAAACCTCAAATGTCTTTAAGTGGTTTGTTTACTGCATCAAAATCCTAATGACCTTTTCCTTCTCTAGAACTTCAAGCCTGCTGGAGGGTCTGTTTTGCACAACCCTGGAGCCATGTTGTAAGTACAGTCACTACGGGGGTAGTGTACCTGGATAACAGGTGTTGGTGTGTCTTGAGGGTGAAATCCAAACAGCTGCATGCAGTTTCCATTGTTACATCTCTGAAGTGGAGAAGCTAGACTGAGTCACTTGCTGTGCCTGTGAATGTTCTGTTGTGTCTCTTTTAATGACTTGATCCTAAAGGCCAAAAGATGTGAATTTCCAGGATTCAGCCCATCTATACAGTGCCATGAGTTTATCTAGAGTTGAGAGTTTACAACCAAAATGAGTATTTGGTTATTGGCATTGCCATCTGCATTTCCTGCCTCTGTGCTTTTCTGGAATGAGGTGAAGTTCCTACCATCACCCTTTAGCTTAATTCTGAATCTGGTCAGAGGTAGACTGAGTGCATTCTGTAACTTTGTCAGGTGCTGATTTAAATGTGATAGAAATCATCATAATCTCTCCTATGGGAATGTAGCACAGTTGAGTTGTGTTCTGTTCTGTTGTGTGTGAAGCTGTGCTCTTTTCCACCCTCCAGTGAATTTGGCAGCCAGCGGTATGAAGTCAGCCATGTCCATAAAGTGGAAAGTGTTGTCCCATGGTTAAATGATGCCCTTGTCTTCTTCACAGTTTCACTGCAGCTTTGCCAGCAACTGAAGGACAAGGTAATGACCTTGGAGAAGGGGCTTTATTTTTAACTCTGAATATTGAGAGGACCTCAGATCTGATGTGATGTTATTCTGTTCAACTTGCTGAAAACAAAGAATGAGTCAAGTGTTCTGGAGCCAGGGAGCTGGCTGGCACTGCCTAGCAGACAGCCACAGGGTAAGTATAGTGGTGTGAGAGATGTCTGCTGAGCTAGTGACTAGATGGAAAGGAGAAAGTAGACACGTCTGTGTTCTCAGTCATGAGGTGGATGAGGGGAAACACCAGAGTGCTGGAGAGGAGCATGGAGACCTCAGCAACCTAGATTCCAATAGATCAATGCTCAGTTCCAGCTCTGCAACTGGCCTGGCTGCCACCTTGAGCAAGTAACTTTGTGCTCGAGTGACAGCAGCAGCAAACCTGCCCTTCAGCCGTGCGGTGCTGAAGTGTGCAATGCTGTGAAACTCAGTCCTCCCTCACACATTATGCTCTCTTTGTTTTGTTGTCCAAGGGATATAGGAACTTACCTGCTTTTCTACTTGCTTTCCAGATCTCTGTTTTCTCCAGTTACTGGAACTACAGGCCGTATTAATTCTGTGTGGAATGGTCTAAGCCTTTGCAGTACCTCCCGTGTCTCTCTCTGTTCTCTCATGCCAGCTGAGTCCAGGTCAGCATGAGGAGTGCTGGAGTTCACTGCCAGATGCCCTCCATAGGGCAGGGTCAGTGTACCCAGAGACAGCGTTAGTAGCTTTGTGTGGGATTGCTGCATAAGCAGGGCACCAAATAGTGCCAGGTGGTTGGCAGGAGCTTCTACTGGTGTCCCTCCCATGCATTGTGTGGCTCACACCCCCCAAGCCCCTGCTGAGTTACACAGGTCTGTTAAAAAGGATAGGTACTCTAGACCACTCTCCCTAACTAGATCTGCACATTGTGCTGTAACTAACTCCTGGACTGTGAAGTGGCTGGAAAGCGGGGAAAACAGACTAACTTAACACACCTCTTAAAAGGTAGGGCATGTTGCTCCATGTAGTGAAATACCTTTCTGTGATCTGGTGCAGCTGTGCTTACGACTAACACTGAGTGACTCCCTCCCATGCCTGTTCTGTCCATCCCCATGTTGCTGATTCCCCTTTCAGGATGCTCTTACTTGGCTGTTGTTTGAATTCTTTCCCCCTGCATCCAGCATCAATGTGATAATTATTTTTTTCCTAAGCCCTAGTTGGACCAATTGGTCTTCTCCTGGTTTAGTATCTTGTTTTCTGCCAGCCTTTGGAGTTGCCTTGGTGTACCTTGTGCAGTCTTTCATCTTGTCATTAAACCCAAAGTGAGTACCACATTGCTACTATGATTTGCTGCCGGTGGGATGCCAAAATATGTAACTCATCTCTTTAGCCATTGATACCTGTGAAATAAAGACCCTCAGACCAGCAATGCTCCTGTGGGCTGTGAAAGAATGAGTATCTGAGATTCTGTGCTCTCTCACAAGTGACTGGCTGTTCTTGGTCACGCATGCTGGGTTGTCTTTTGCTTTACTGGGAAGACAGTAGTGGTTTCTGGGGGCGGAGCAGGGCAGCTCTTCAAAGGCTAGGCCTGTTTGCATAGCCTCAGCCCAGTGCTGTCTGATACTTAAATACTACCTGAAGCAGTTTTTCCACACATGCCTTGACAGTCATGTTTGGAAGAGGCTGTAGGCACTGAGACTTGGTTGGGTTGGCTCATGGAGCTGGCTGCAAGTGATGAGGAAGCATCACCTGTCTGCTGCTTGGCTTCAGCTTGCTGTGTCCAGACTTTCTGGTGGCTTCCCTCACTGGAATACCTTACCCAAAGTCCTACATACATGCTGAGCTGAGGAGTGCAGGCTCACTGCATTCCCTACAAAACCTCAGTGCCACTGGACAAGCTTGGTTGCCCATTGACATCCTGGTGGTTTTCCAAGTGCTAACCAGAGCTCTGCTCAAAAAGAAGAGATGACAGAATGATTGAAGTTGGAAGAGGGATCTCTGGGGTCTGTCTGGTCCAATTCCCCTCTCAAGAAGGGCAGTCCAAACCTTGTCTCCCTAGGACCATGTCCAGAGGGATTTTGAATAATTCCAAGGATGGAGACTAGAGATCAGTATGTTGCTTTAATTTTCATTGGTTCTGCATAGACCTCTGCCCTGGACACGTGGCCTGCCTTGTCTGCACTCTCCTTTCCTGGCTCTTTGCAAGATCCCTGGGATCCTATGGGAATTAGTGCCAGCCTTTTACTGTTGCAGCCTCCTTCTCTGGGGGACTCGGTGCTGTGCTTGGTCTAATGCATTCTAATGTCACAGGTTGCAGAGAGTAAGAGAGCCTGCATGTGAGCATCAGACTGTGACTGATGAATATATGGTAGTAATGGATGTGGAAGGCAGAGAGGTCTGGATGGACTGATGCAGTAGCATCAGGCTGGATCTGGCTGGATTCTGTGACACAGTAACAGAGAAGTGCAGAGAAGTAGCACTTCAAAAATCGAGACAATCGACAGAGGCTGCTCTGGCCGCCAAAACAATAGAGAGGAGCCCGGAGTCCTCCAAAACCATAGCCAGGAGCTCAAGGGCCTCCACGACCATAGAGACGACCTGGAAGTCCTCCAAAACCATAGAGAGGAGAAAAGTTCTCCAAGACAATCGAGAGGAGCCCCGGAACACCTGGGGAGGCTTCGGGACACATCTGGGGAGGGGTCGGAAGTCCCCCAGGTGCCTCCCAGGTGCCTGCGGGGAGAACTGGGGAGGATTTGGGGCAGGCTTTGGGATTTCTGGGTTTTTTTTTTTCCATCCGCAATGCTACATGGGGACTGTGCGAGCCTGGACTCAAAATCCACGAAATCTCAACAGAAAAACACGGAGAAACATCCGAAAAAAACTCAAAAACCCCCAAAACACACCCAAGCCACCCCTAAAACCTTCAAAGGACCCAAAAAATCATCGGAGGATCACAAAAAACCCCAAATCCCAAAAAAATCCACCTCAAACCCTCCAAATTCCCACAAAAACCACCCAGAATCCCTGACATGGTCCACTTATCTAAGCGGACTCATGATGGTTCGTTTCAGCTATGGTCTTGCAGTGCAAAAAGAAGGTAAAGCAAATCATTCAACAAGTCAAGGGAATTAAATTTCAATCTAACCAGGAACTTTATTAATGGTACCCCTAAAGTGGCTTGCAATACAAAGAGAGAGAGAGAATAAAGGAAAAGGTAGGGAGAAAAGGGAAGAAAAAGGGCTTTATACCTACCACCACGGGTCGACAGACGTCCGACGTCTCTGGGGGTCCTGGTCCAGAAGGCATTTCTCAGTTTCTGTCTTCGATCAGTGTGATCTCACAGTGGGGAAGATCCTTGAAATTCAGTTGTCCCAGAGCTGACTTTTATGCTACTCAATACAGCTGGTCCCTCCTTGCGACCCACCTTTGCTCCCCCTTAATCCTGTAGAGATATGCCAAACCACCTGGCAGGCCACACATGCCAAGAGAGGCGTGTCAGAGGCGTGGATCCCGTTAGCGGCGCAGGCGCGCGGTCGCGCCATAGTCGACGGCGGCAATACCCGGCGCCGCTGGCGTGGCTCCCGCCTGCCCCCGAGGCCGCGAACCCCACCGCACGCGTTACCAAGAGGGGGAAAGGCCCCGAAAAACCGCGGGTTCGCCGTCTTGTGTGCCGAAGAAAGCGACTTCCCTGGGCGCCGCCATCTTTGTTGTGGCAGAATAATAGGACCCCACGCCATAGGCGTCCCCTTAGGCCGCCGGACCGAAATTCTGAAAGCCTTTCCGCGCTTTCGGCGCACTTCTGCACGGCGCCTCCCGCCGCGAGGGTGCCGGCGACGGTGTCCGCGGCGCCGCGGGCAGGCGGGAGGCACCCCGGAGGCGGTAGGCACCAGCAGCGACGGCCCCTCAGGAAGCTCCCCCCGCCGCGCGCGCGGACAGCGGGGGGCACCGGCAGCACCGCACGCGTGCCCGAGTTGGGGAAAGACCCCGAAAAAGCCGCGGGTTCGCCGCTCGAGTCCACCTCGGGTTCAGGCAGACGATCTCGCCGGCGGGATCCTCGCGCGGCGCCATTTTAATGCTCTGCAGAGATGCGCATGCGTGGTAACACGCCGGTGTGCGTAACGGAGGCACGTACCGTCAAGGAGGTCGCTATTTTGGAGTGTGGCACAGTGGCTGCATGGGCGTCGCCATGTTTCTCACGTGACAGTCCCTTTTGTACGTCATTTCCGCTTTTAGCTGCCATCTTGAGTGTGGCGAGGCGCACTCGCCAGGGTACCGCCATCTTTGGTGTGGCGGCCTGCTAGGAGGCCACGCCGTGCTCAACGCTGCCGCCTTGTGGGGAAAGTCTGCAGGGCATGAGGTCGCGGCGACGGCTATCGGCGCTGCGCTGCCGGGAGCGGCGTGGGAGCTCGAGTCATGGGTCCTGGACGCGGCAGCGGCCGCGGTCCAGGGGCGTGGCGAGACGATGGAGGAGGCGGGCGATTACTGTGGCGGCAGCCGGCTTCAAGGTGTCCGCGGGGATCAGCGGCCCCGCAGGGCCCGGGAGAAGCCCCACTGGGGGACAGGTGGGGCGCGGCTCCGGGGCCTTCCATAGGAATCACTTTTATATTTAATTCCATTTGTATTGTTATTTTTTGTTTAGTTTTTATTTTTATTTCTATTTTTAGTTTTCATTTATTTTTATTTTTATTGTACATATATATTTTTAAATTTACATTTTGATTTTTTTTAATGGCGACCATGCCCTGTTGCCATGTTCCCTTGCCATGGCAACCGCTGCCATGCCGACCATGCCCTGTTTCCACGGCAACCATTCCCATGGTGACCATGCCACATTGCCATGGCAACTGTTGCCACGGTTTATATTGGTTTGTACTGGTTCCATACTGGAAGGGGTTGGGAGAAAGCGGGATAAACTGGGAGGTGATTTGGGGGCCATTGTGGGCAGTGAAGTGGTGAAAAACTGGGAAAAATCGGGATTAAATTGTGCTTTTTCTACGACTTTGGGAGTGGCAGTTACTTGGAGGGACTGGGACAGAACTGGGACAAACTGGGAGGGAACTAAGACAGACCAGGGCAACCTGGGAGTGGATCGGGGAGGTTTTGGGGTGGAAAAATGGGGGGAAATCCAAGTCAAAAGGTGTTTTTCATACTGTTTTTTGATGGTTGGGGACTGGGTTGATACTGGGAGGGGACTGGGAGGGAACTGGGATGGACTGGAAGGGACTGAGAGGGGATCTGGGTAACAGAAGCAATGAAAAATGGGGGGAAATCAGGGTTCAAGGGAGTTTTTTGTACTGGGTTATACTGCTTTGGAACTGGTTTGCTACTGGCAGTGAATTGGGACAAACTGGGAGTGGATTTGGGCTGTTTCCTCCAAATCTTTGCCTCTTTTAACAGAATTTTTCCATATTTCCACTGATTCTTCCCAGATTTTCACCAAAATTCCACAGTTTTCCCCCAGAATTTCTCCAAATTTCTTCCTTTCCAAGGATTCCCAGGGCCCTCTCCCCGGGACCTGGAGCGGCTGAGGACGGCACCGAACATCCTGGAAAAATACTGGAGGAACCTGCTGAGCCCCTGCCGACCCCGCTCCCGCATTGCCAATCCCCGTCCCCCGTTGCCGGTCCCGGCCGCCGCGGAGAGGGAGGGCGCACGCACGCGCGCACGCCCGCCCGCGTCTCGGCGTTGCCGCGCTCGGTGCTGCCGCCTCGTGGGGAAAGTGCGGTACTGCAGGGCGGGCGGGAGGCGGCGGCCGCTGCCGCTGCCGTTCTCGGTCACCCCGGCACCGGGCAGGGGCGGGGGCTGAGCTTCGGCGGCGCCTTGTTCCGCAGCATCGCGGGAGCTGTGCAGGCCAGAGAACAAAATTCCGCCCCAAAATCCCAAATTCCATGTTTTCCTGAAAATCCTTGCTTTCTTCCCCCCCAAAATTCCGACTTTTTAAAAAGTTTTTGGTTTTGTTTGTTTGTTTGTTTTAAAGGGGAAAAAATTGATTTTTTTNAATCCTTGCTTTCTTCCCCCCAAAAAATCAGATTTCTTTTTTTTTAAATGGGAAAAAATTGCTTTTTTTCCTGCCAAAAAAAAAAAATCGCATTTATTTTTCTGAAAAAAGTCAGGGTTTTTTTCCTCAAAAATTCTCTTCAGGAGTTTTCAAATTGCACCTGGGAATCCCAAAATCCTCCTTTTTCCAAAAAATACCTCCTGTTTTTTAAAAACAAAGAAACAAAGAAACATTTTTCCTTTTTTCCGGAAAAAAAAAAAATCGCATTTTCTCTGAAACATTCCGTTTTTTCTCCCCAGAAAGGGGAAAATGGTGCTTTTATCCCTGCCAAAATTGACCTGTGAATCACAAGATTCCACCTTGGAATCCCTAATTTCTGGTTTTCCACAAATCCTCCCTTTCTTCTAAAACAGCTCCTTTTTATCTCAAAAAAAAATCTGTTTCCCCCCCACCCCCCAGGAAAAGATCCACTTCTTTACCCCAAAATCCCTCTTTTTCCCACCAAAACTCAACTTTTATTCCCCCCAAAATCCACCTGGGAACCCCAAATTCCTTTTTTTTTTTTTCTCCATAACAAGACACACCAATCCCACTTTTTAATCCAAAAATCGCCCTTTTCCCCTCAAAAAAATCACCTTTCATCCCTCCCAAAATTTACCTGGGATCCCCAAATCCCCATTTTCCCCAAAAAATCCCATTCCCCAAGTGGCTCTATGAGCACAATAAATAAAGATCCTATTTTGATTGAAATTTAACTCCCTTGGCTTGTTAGTCTCTTTTTTTTGGCATTCCAAGATTGTAGCCCAAAAGAACCATCATGAGTCCGCTTATAAAGTGGACCGTGACATTAAATAGCGTCACAGACAGGATCCTGAGAGAGGCAGAGGGTTAATAAAAAAAAAAAAAAAGGCCCACCAAACTAATTTTTTGAGCGCTCTATTGGGATTCTGGCTATCGGGACTAAGAGCACAAAAAAAGAAGAAGGAAGTTAAATTTTTTATTTTAGTAACACTAGAGAAAGGATAAGAGTAGCTGTGGCAAGTGCCTAACTTTCTCATTGAATTTGAGCTGTTGCTGCTGTTTCTGAGATCTTCAGTGAATTTGAGCTATCGCTGCTGTTTCTGAAATTGTTTTCTCAGTGAATTTGAACTGTTGTTTTGGGGGTTTTTTGAGATTGTTTTTGAGATTATTTTTGTTTCTAAATTAGGATAGGGAAAGTGATGACTGAAAAAGAAGAGAATAGAGATTCTCAGTGTATTGGTTTGAAAACAAACTAGTGGAAGATCACAAGTCAGGATTAAAATTTAATAGGAAAAATTAAAAATAAGCGAAATAATACAAAGAAAAGCATTGACAAAGTCAGATACACCTGACACCCGGTTAGGGTGGTGGTAGCAGTCCAAATGAAGCAGTTCAGTTGAAATGGTGATCCTGTGGAAGGTCTGGTCTCCAGCTGAAGGTCCAGCAGTAGCTCTTGACCTCTGGGAATCGAGTAGACAGAGCTAACTTAGGCAGTTCCAAGGCCAGGTTATATCCAGGTGGGAATGCTTGGCTCCTTCCTCCTGGGCAGAGCATCTCACAATAGGACAAGATAAGCCCACGAGTCAGGCAGTGGTTTCTTGATGGCCCATTGTCTATTATCAGGGGTGGGTCGTTAGCAGGGGATAACACCTAATGGCCCACAGCTGATGGTAATAGAATACTTAAATACATCTGTATTGTAACCTAGGACAGTGTGCAACGGGATCCCAGTGTGCAATGGGATCCATGCGTGTGGCAGGATGTGGATGTGGGGGTGGGCATGCAGCAGGAGCCGAGTGTGTAACAGGATGTGGACAGTGGGCACCAGGACATGGACATGGGCATCCGGTGGGATCTGAGCGTGCAACAGGATCTGAGTGTGCAACAGGACATGGACATGGGAAAACAGTGAGATCTGAGTGTGCAAGAGGATCTGAGTGTGCAATGGGACATGGATACGGGAATCTGATGGGATCGGAGTGTACAATGGAGTGTGCACAAAGGTGAGTGGCGGTATCTGAGTGTGCCACGGGATCTGAGCGTGCAACGGGATATGGGCATCCAGAGGGAGCTGAGTGTGCAACAGGACCTGAGTGTGCAACAGCAGCTGGACTCGAGCACCCGAGGGGATCTGAGTGTGCAATGGGATCCAAATGTACAGAGGGAACTGAGCATACAACGGGNAACTGAGCATACGACGGGATGTGGACATGAATGAGCAACAGGGCCTGAGTGTGCAACAGGAGCCAGGCGCAAAATGGGACATGAGTGTGCAACAGGACATGGATGTGGGCATGCAGCAGGATCTGAGTGTGCAATGGGATATGGATATAAGTGTGCAACAGGATCTGGGCATGGGCATCCAATGGGATCTGAGCGTGCAACAGGATCCAAACATGCAGCAGGACATAGACGTGACTTTGCAACAGGATGGGGGTGTGCAACAGCACCTGAGTGTGCAACAGAAGATGGACACCAGTGTGCAATGGGACCTGAGTGTACAACAGAAGCCATACGTGCAATGAGATATGGACATGAGCGTGCAACAGGGCCTGGGTGTGCAAGGGGACCTCATGGGCATGCAACAGGCCATGGATGCGGGTGTGCAACAAGAAATGATTGTGCAACAGAATGGAATTGTGCAACAGAACATGATTGTGCAGCAGGAGACGATTGTGCAACGAGATGTGAATATACCACAGGACCTGGGCGTGCAACGGGACCTGGCCATGGGTGTGCAAGAGAAGCTGGGCGTGCAAGGGGCTAGAGCCACGGGTGTGCAACAAGATTCGGGTGTTCAAGAGGAGCTGGGTGTGCCAAAAGCTCTGTACCAGGAGCTGGATGTGGGCCTGCAACAGGAGGCGGGCGTGCAACGGGATCTGCAGCTGGACGTGCAAGAGCTCCAGAGTGTGCAAGGGGACATGGGTGTGTCAACATGTGTGCAAAGGGATGTGCAAGGATGGGAAGGGCCCAACCCAGGCTGGGCACGCACGTGTGCAAGGGTGTGAGCAGGGGAGCTGGCATGAGCGTGTGCACGGCTTGCATACGTGTGTAGGCGTGAGCTGCTGCAGGGCCAGTGTGTCCCTGTGCACATGCGTGTGCAATTTGCCCTCACACAAACACACACACACACATGTGCAGACCCCCTTGTGTGCACCCTTGTGACCCACACACCCGCATGTCACAGGACTCACACAACCCTTGCACACACACGTCACAGTCTCATGACTCTTCCACACCTATCCCTTGCACGCTTGCGTGTCACTCAGAGACCTGTCACACACGGAGACCCTCGCACACCCACATGTCACACAGCCCCCTTGAACACACCCCCCTTGCACACTAACGTGTCTCTCACACACCTCTGTCCCTTGCACTCTCTCACAAACCCCTCGCACATTTGTGTGTCATGCACTCACCCCTTTCCCCTTGCACATTGGCTTGGCACACACACTCACACACACCCCTTGCATACTTGTGTGTCACGCACTCACATCCATGCCTTACACACTCAGCCTCCTTCCCCCTTACACACTCACAGGTTGCCATTGCACACTCACACACTTTTTCCTTGCACACTCACACGTTTCACTCGTGCACTCGTGTGTCACACACTCATACCCATGCCTTGCACACTCATGTTCATCTCTTGTGCNATGCTTGGCTCCTTCCTCCTGGGCAGAGCATCTCACAATAGGACAAGATAAGCCCACGAGTCAGGCAGTGGTTTCTTGATGGCCCATTGTCTATTATCAGGGGTGGGTCGTTAGCAGGGGATAACACCTAATGGCCCACAGCTGATGGTAATAGAATACTTAAATACATCTGTATTGTAACCTAGGACAGTGTGCAACGGGATCCCAGTGTGCAATGGGATCCATGCGTGTGGCAGGATGTGGATGTGGGGGTGGGCATGCAGCAGGAGCCGAGTGTGTAACAGGATGTGGACAGTGGGCACCAGGACATGGACATGGGCATCCGGTGGGATCTGAGCGTGCAACAGGATCTGAGTGTGCAACAGGACATGGACATGGGAAAACAGTGAGATCTGAGTGTGCAAGAGGATCTGAGTGTGCAATGGGACATGGATACGGGAATCTGATGGGATCGGAGTGTACAATGGAGTGTGCACAAAGGTGAGTGGCGGTATCTGAGTGTGCCACGGGATCTGAGCGTGCAACGGGATATGGGCATCCAGAGGGAGCTGAGTGTGCAACAGGACCTGAGTGTGCAACAGCAGCTGGACTCGAGCACCCGAGGGGATCTGAGTGTGCAATGGGATCCAAATGTACAGAGGGAACTGAGCATACAACGGGATGTGGACATGAATGAGCAACAGGGCCTGAGTGTGCAACAGGAGCCAGGCGCAAAATGGGACATGAGTGTGCAACAGGACATGGATGTGGGCATGCAGCAGGATCTGAGTGTGCAATGGGATATGGATATAAGTGTGCAACAGGATCTGGGCATGGGCATCCAATGGGATCTGAGCGTGCAACAGGATCCAAACATGCAGCAGGACATAGACGTGACTTTGCAACAGGATGGGGGTGTGCAACAGCACCTGAGTGTGCAACAGAAGATGGACACCAGTGTGCAATGGGACCTGAGTGTACAACAGAAGCCATACGTGCAATGAGATATGGACATGAGCGTGCAACAGGGCCTGGGTGTGCAAGGGGACCTCATGGGCATGCAACAGGCCATGGATGCGGGTGTGCAACAAGAAATGATTGTGCAACAGAATGGAATTGTGCAACAGAACATGATTGTGCAGCAGGAGACGATTGTGCAACGAGATGTGAATATACCACAGGACCTGGGCGTGCAACGGGACCTGGCCATGGGTGTGCAAGAGAAGCTGGGCGTGCAAGGGGCTAGAGCCACGGGTGTGCAACAAGATTCGGGTGTTCAAGAGGAGCTGGGTGTGCCAAAAGCTCTGTACCAGGAGCTGGATGTGGGCCTGCAACAGGAGGCGGGCGTGCAACGGGATCTGCAGCTGGACGTGCAAGAGCTCCAGAGTGTGCAAGGGGACATGGGTGTGTCAACATGTGTGCAAAGGGATGTGCAAGGATGGGAAGGGCCCAACCCAGGCTGGGCACGCACGTGTGCAAGGGTGTGAGCAGGGGAGCTGGCATGAGCGTGTGCACGGCTTGCATACGTGTGTAGGCGTGAGCTGCTGCAGGGCCAGTGTGTCCCTGTGCACATGCGTGTGCAATTTGCCCTCACACAAACACACACACACACATGTGCAGACCCCCTTGTGTGCACCCTTGTGACCCACACACCCGCATGTCACAGGACTCACACAACCCTTGCACACACACGTCACAGTCTCATGACTCTTCCACACCTATCCCTTGCACGCTTGCGTGTCACTCAGAGACCTGTCACACACGGAGACCCTCGCACACCCACATGTCACACAGCCCCCTTGAACACACCCCCCTTGCACACTAACGTGTCTCTCACACACCTCTGTCCCTTGCACTCTCTCACAAACCCCTCGCACATTTGTGTGTCATGCACTCACCCCTTTCCCCTTGCACATTGGCTTGGCACACACACTCACACACACCCCTTGCATACTTGTGTGTCACGCACTCACATCCATGCCTTACACACTCAGCCTCCTTCCCCCTTACACACTCACAGGTTGCCATTGCACACTCACACACTTTTTCCTTGCACACTCACACGTTTCACTCGTGCACTCGTGTGTCACACACTCATACCCATGCCTTGCACACTCATGTTCATCTCTTGTGC
>VZRN01001944.1:6469-359488 GCA_013397935.1 Dasyornis broadbenti
GGGAGGAGGGGCTGGTGTTCGCGGGGGGTGCCCGCCCTGTCTGACTGAAGGGGCTGCGTTCCTATTTAACAGAGAGGGGAGAAGGGGAAAAAAAAAAGCCTCGTTTTCCATCTTCCTTTCTTCACCCCGCTGCAGCTGCCTGGTTGAGGGGCGAGCTGGGGACGCCTCGCTAGCTGAGCTCTTGAGCGGCCTTTTCTCCCCCGCCCCTCCGGTCGGGTTGTAGTCGCAGTCCTCCGTGTGTAAAATTACGTCTGCGAGCTGCGTTAGGTGTGGGGTTGTGTGTACGTGAGTGTCGGTCGGAGCAGAGGGATTTAGTGCGCTGACATTCCTCAGCCTGCTTACGGGGCAGTCTCCAGAAGTGTCTCTCATGGATGGCTATTAAAGCTGTGAAGTGTTTTGTGTGCATTAAATAGTGATTCTGCCCTTTAAAGTAACGAAGAAGTTGACTTAGTGCCTGCTTTTGGACAAGCTGAGGAATTATTGCTAGCGTTTTCTTTTTATTTAAATTATGTCTTGAATGTTTAGTCTTCTTGGGCCTCTTCTCCCATTAATCTTTCATTCCACGTTCAACAAATACCTGGTACGCTGGAGATGAGAGTACTTGCATGGGTATGCACTGTTCATTTATTTGGTTGCTGTACTCCTTAGATAGTTGTATCACATTGCAGAAAGCTTATAGGAAAGAATTTATGGATCATATATCGTTTGGGAAGTGAAACAAGTCTTGTAAGGCTGAGTTTTGTTCAGCTGAGTTACTACAAAGCAAGGGGTTTAGGGCTTTACTGACTTTTTAGTAGCTGCTATCTGATCTTTCTCGATATGAGAATTATAAGCAGCAAAATCAGTTTTTAAAAATACATAAAGTCTTTGGACAGTTGTGCTTATATTTGGGATTTAAGGTATGCAGTGTAGTATAGTATGAAGAAACAAGTATCAGTTCAAGTTTCTCTTTGATCGCTAATGCAGATAAAACTCCCTTTTTCTGGATGTTGAAACCCAGATTAATAGGTAGGTTTTTAAGACAAACCAAATAATAACCTAGTAAGTGTTGACTTTGTATGGCAGTTTTTTTTTTTTTACATCGCAATATATGTATATTTATGGTTCTGGGATTTCTGAGACACTTTAAATAATATATTTGAAAGATAGTTGTTCCACATCAGGGCTGCTATTTAAATATAGGTTGCTTTAAGAGAAGGGGATTCTGCAGTGTTTTGGTATGTAACTTGTTGGATTGTTCTGTTCCCTCTTAAATATTACTCTGCTTTTTTTTTTTTCTGAAGACTTTTAAAATGTGTTCCATACGTACACTGTAAATACTTGTGTTGCAGCTTCATAGCTTTTTGGGTTATGATTCTTACCTTGTGTTTGAGCAGCCTCACCTGTGCTTTTTGTCCTCCATAGTACTTTAACTTTTAGGTGTATATGTATGTAGAACTTCTGAGCGAAGCCTTGCTTATAATTTTTCTTCTGTTTCTGAGTCTGTTTTTAACTCTGAGCAGAGATTAGGAAGATTTTTAAGGGGAATGGAGTGTTTTCTCTCTCCTTGTCATCTACTAATAGGAGAGGAGTGCCTTGTACAACATCTTGTATCTACAATGTAATAGGTGTAATACTTACAGGTTTTGTTTGAAAAAAATTGCAACAATTAAAGGAATGCATTGTGTGTGGATTATTTTTCATTCCTTTTTATATCTTTTATTTGTTGCGCTGCTAGTATATAGTATTCTAAGCTGTGTTTCAGTAGTGTTCCACAATGAAGCTTTTTTTTTTTTTGTACAATTGGCCGCTCACATTCTGGAGCTCATGCTGTTGCTTAGCTGACCTGTTCTGGTAAAGTGAGTGTGAATCCCTCCCCACGCTGGTTGCGCAGAAAAATTTCTGTTGACTCTTATCACCAGTTAAATTGTTCAGAACAAGTTGTTTGGCTCCATTACTCACACTTCAACTTTGACTTTAAAGGATAAGGAAAGATGGCTTTTGTGGTGCAAGTGTAAGCACAGTGAAATAATAAAAAGATACTTTCATTAAATGTTGTCATGCTGTATATATTTAGTCCTGATTGCTTTAAGTGAAGTGGATGACTTTAAGTTTGAGTAACAGTCTACAATTGTCTCTCAGTGGCTGCTACACATAATTTTTCAAGGGTAGCAAATACATATCAAAAGCCACAGCAATAGGAAATGTCACTGCTGTTATTGGGTTGCTGGGTGGTGACACCTGTTTCTAGGCTGTGATATTAACTGTCAGGAGTTCTTGCTTCTTCTTTAATTAGGTTACTCTAACTGTTTTTATCCTTGTTGCTTCTGAGTTATATGACATATTCACTTGCCTTTTGATTGGATTTGCCTACTCAGATTGTCTTACTTGCTGTATGTTTAGTTGTGGTTTTGGTTATTTTTTGAGATACCCATATGAAGTGGCCTCTAGCTGGGCTGCTTGGGAGAATTCATCCAGAACATCTTCCAGTCCTCAAGGAGTGTGCCCGCATGCGTATCTTGAATGTATACTTAGTAATTTTGGAGATCTTTTGAGTGCTGAAAGCCAGATTGATTAACTCTTGAGTTATATTTGGAAACAGTTTTCATAAAGACTCACCTGTATCAGGGTGTAATGCATGTTGATAGTCTTCTAGGCCGTTAGCTTTTAATTTCCGTATTCTTTAGCTTTTAATTTCCTTGTTCTTTTGCATATACCAAGTTCTTATCCTCTATTCCTTGGTTAAGTGGTGAATTTAGGAATGGTAAGAGGTCATTTTGAATTGACTTTCTCTTGCAATGTGTCTACTACTTTGCTACTAGTTAGTGATACTTTATAAATAACTGCTGTTTGGAGGAAAGTAAAACACAAGTGTATACGTATAAGTCTGAACAAAGCAATGCTTTCTCATATTTTGTCTCTGTCTACCAGGTACTTTCTGCCAGATAGAAATTCTCATTCCTTTTGATTTCTAGAAGAATGAGGGAGATGCTGGTGCTCTGACATGTGTGCCTCACTATCTTGGAGATACTTCAAGTTTTATTGTCTGTCATGAGTGAATCTGCAAAGATTTACAGGTCATTTAAACACAGAATTCCATAGCTTTGCTAAAATACTTTTAGTGTCATACGTGACCATGAAAGTGAATGAGCCAAATTTGTTTAAAGAGTGTTTCTTTCTTGGACTGGTGTTCAGATTGACGGGTCAGGCTTAGCTATGTTATGGTACACAAAGATGATGGTCCTATTTTTGCTTCAGTGTGTGTAGTTTTCTCTTGTTTTTTCCCTTCCTAGCTTCCCAGCTATGCCATCTGGTGGATAGATTTTTTTCCCAGTCCATTCTAGCTGTGGACAGCACAGGAATATGCACACATGAGACTGCCATGAGTACAGCACATGTGGAATACAGAATCATAGAATGATTTGGGTTGGAAGCAGCCTGTAAAGGTCACCTAGTCCAACCCCTCTCCAGTGAGAGGGACAGCTTCAACTAGATCAGGTTGCTCAGAGCCCTGTCCAGTGTGACCTTGAATGTTTCCTGGAATGGAGCATCCACCACCTCTCTGGGCAGCCTGTTTAGTGTTTCATCACTGTCATTGTAAAAAAAATTTCATGCTTATATCTAGTCTTAATCTACTTATCTACTTTTTTTTAGTATAAAGCCATTACCCTTGTCCTATTGTCTTGTTGCAACATGCCCTTCTAAAAAGTCTGTCCCCATCTTTCTTATATGCCCTCTTTAAGTATTGGAAGGCTGTGATTCAAGTCTCTCCTTGAATGCCACTCTCCCATGTGAACAGAGAAGCTTTTTTGTCAATGTCTTAGTGTCTGCTGCTGAAATTGCTGCTTGTGTTTTACCTCATCTAAGAATACCATGTATCCCTGTCTGGGAAATGCCCTGAAATTTGCAACAGTGTTGGGGTAAATGGATGTACCAGGTTTATATTTCTGCCAGATTCTAAGCTAATTTAACTTTAGTGCTGTGTGGAAAAGGTTACGTCTATATCAAAGCAATGATACTGCAATATGTGTAACCTTGACTTGTAAAGAGTGCTGAGAATGGTGTTAAGTTAGACTTCGTATTTCTCTCAGGGTGTTAGGCTTCCTGTTTCTGTGTTATCAGTCTCTTAAAATTTCTGGGTATAAGGCAGCCCAGCTGGAATGGCTCTCTGCTCTTTTAAATATATAGGTGTCTGTCTTAGTAAACACTAGAGAGTTTACCATATGGAAGAGAGGATGTACTTAGGGAAACCCAGACATATAGGAGCCTTAGGTACAAGATGACTTCGTGTGATGCGGCTTCATTTATTTTGCGGTACAAATTTGCTTTGTCTAGGCAAGATACCTTGCTTGCCTAAGTCTAGTTGACCTGTTTAAAATTAACAATTTAAATTAATCTGACTGAACTTAATGTAGCTCTTCTCTAAAACAAAATTATTTTTGGTGAGGCTGGGGGCTACTAGTTCTGATAGTACCAGTGCACCAAGGAAGCTGGGAAATACTTACCCAAGAAGAGAATTGTCAGACTACCAGTAGAAAATGGTTATTGCTTCAATGTTCAGCTAAAAGTATGACTTTTGATTGTCTTAAAGGTGGTTGCATGGTGTACTTACTGTATCATGTGATGTTTTCTAAGAAAGCTGCAAGTTTCATTTTCTTGTGATTTTGGAGGCCTTACAGGTTGTGATAAGCATAGAAATCTTTATTTTAGTCAACTTTTAAAATGAAAGTTGGATTTTAAATTCTTATGAAATAATTGAGATTTTTCCATATCAGTTTTAAATGATATAGAGAATACTGGTCAAATGATCTATGGTCAGTAACATATTTCTTACTTTGTTAGTGTCTTAATTAATATATCCAGCCAGTCTGATGGTGTGGTATCATGATATGGTAGTAGTGCTTGCAGTTCTAATGCTGAAAAAATGTCTAATCAATGCCGAAGAAGAGAGGCAGTTGTAGAAAAGGAAAAGAGACTTTAACGATCTGTTGGAAAACAATATAAACAAACCACAGACGTTAATCTTGACTAAACAGGAGTTATTGCTTAGCTTGGTGTGAAATCACTGGACAATCTGCTACTAGAAAAACAAGCACGAACAACTTTAAAAGATGTTTCTTGTAAAGGATTTTTTAATATATATCTTTAGTCTTTAAAGAGAGAAAGAAAATAGGCAGTTCCGGTATGTTTCTAGGAGGGTAGGTATTAACCAGAGAGGAGGGATAGAAGAATGAAGTCTGTTTCTGGATTTGGGCAGCAGTGCAGATATTAGCCACTTCATGTTTAGCTTTATAAGTGCATGACAGATGGAATGGTTGGCTTGAAAAACTGCACTGAAGGCCAAGAGCCCAGCATCAGGCAATGTGTGCTGGTGTTCTTTATTCTATCTGGCTATTTGGCCACTTGAAGGCCCCATGATTCAGTAACTGTTTCATTTAGATACTCGCCAGCACAGGTTTTACTTGAGTCATTCGGTGTCTTGCTCACTGCACAGCTAAATCATAGTACAAAAGGACAGAAACACTGTTATTACTTAAGATAAGCAACTATAAAGTATTAAAATTTCTCTTAAATGCTCATTAGTTACCACTTTATGTATGTAACTTTTTTTAAAAAGGAAGAAACCACACTGCTAAACCACAGATTGTGGTGAAGGCAGCATACTATATTTGGCTATTACTGAGTAAGGTCAGATGCAGTACTTAGTGAAGGGGAGTGTATAGGGGAATCCACTCTGAACTGCAGCCTGAGGTGCCTCTAAATGTAGTAGGTATCTGATTTATAATTTGAACATTGAAATGAACCGTCTATTGTGTGATTTGTCTTAGTATATTGACTAGGATATCTTAGTTTCACAGCACCATCTTTTCTGTGTTTTGTGGGTTTGGGGTTTTTTGGGGGGAGGCGTGTTTTGTTTTTTAGGTTTTTTAAATAGGTTTTTAGGTTTTTTAAATACAGTTTTGATACAAAGCTTTTTGTGTGTATATCCCATATAACTGTATTGATTAAGTACCAGAGACACTGATGTATGTGCAGAAGTTAAACCCAGCTTTTTGAATTATAACTTCAGTAATTTCTCTCCTCGGTACCTCTCGGAAGTTACTTTATAACTCTGTAATTTGCCTTTGCCTTCCTTGAATTTTAGGAATTTTATTAGCACTGCCTTAGGGGAAAAGAAAGTTTTGAGAAAGAAGCTGAAATGCTTTGTTTCATGAAATTTTTATGCTAGGTTAGCCTTCTAAATAGACTAGGCCAGGAATTACAATACAGAGCGCTGTATAATGCGGCATAGTAGAGGCTTTTACCTTATGTTTTGCTGGTTGCTTGAATATTGGTTTTGAGTGTACTTAAGCAAACAGTAAATACAGAACATGTGATCTTGTCCTTCAGCATTGAATTCAGCAGCTCTTGGAGCCACATATGATACAGAATGACTGAGACATCAGTTAGCTTGTGTTACTTCTGTGTAAGGAAGCAGGTGCTCCATGAAAAGCTAAAGGAATGGTAAAGATTGGTGTAGGTACACTTGCATGTTTTCGTAGGCGTACTGGGGCACCTCCTGAAGCAATTTTACATAGTTATTTCTAATAAAGCTCCTTGTCTATGAGAATTAATTTTGCTGGATAGTATGTATTTTAAGAATTTAAATTCGAGTTTGGGTAGAACAACATTGCTTCATTGTTAGGGTTTTTTTTCCAATTAAAGGCTCGGGCAGTCTCTTACTCTGTAGTGAATTTGTGTTTGTTAAATAAGCCTGCTAAAATGAGTTCACAAGCAATCACTGTTCTTCAGCAAAATACTTAATATCAAGGTCATCTATAGAAGGCAATTTTTGAAAGACTTTAAGGTTACATGGATATAAAAGCACAGTTTTTCAGGGAAAAAAGACTCCCTGGAAGACTGATTCTTCTATTATTAGTGGGAAGTTTGGGTGATGTACCCTAGGAAAGGTACAGGGCTTTGCTGGGTACACTGCAGAAGAGCTGTGTATTCAGCAATGCGTTCTTGCTGAATTGAGAAAAACTCTTAACAGGTTTATTTACATTATTGTTGTCCACCAGTGTAACTCGTGAATGAGAGCCATTCTAAGCTTAGTTCTCTCACAGCAGTTCTGAAAAGCTTGAAACGTTGCTGGCTTAACTCCGTGTTACTGCCAAGGTAGGGAGTGCCTGCTTCTGCATGGCAGCTGAACAAGTTAAATAACAGAAGATATTCTGAAGGACTAGAAGTTTTGCTTTCAAAATTGAGAGTTGCTTTAAAAATCCAATATAGGGTTCCTGACTTAAACTCATGAAAGTATGTGATTTGGAGATAAAAAATACTAAGAGCAGATAACTTCAGAACATATTTCCAAAATCAGTGTGAAGACTGCTTGTTTTTTTTTCCCCAAGTCATAGGTAATGCCACCTTTAGCTTTCAAATCTGTTCTGCTCCTACTATTGGCAGGCTGTTCAGCATTTGCCAAATACGCCAAAGTATTTCTAAGTACAAAAGAAATAGTTAAATGTCAGAGTTGTTAATCACCAATGATTAAACATCCCACAGAATGTGGGGGGAGTGTAAGCTCAAGGGAATTGCTTGTATGCAATTTGTAAAATTGCATGCTTGCAATCTTGTGTTGTAGTTTGGGGGGTTTTTTTAGATCTGCTCTGGCAAAATAGATTCTGAAGCCATAATTTCAGAAATAAGCTTGGCTGGAGCTACTTTGAAAAGAAGCAGAACCAGCCACTTGTTCTTTCATTAGTCCTAGCTAAAGTTCACAGAGGCTGTATTCTTCAGCTTGGGTAACTATTTAGATTACACTTTTGATTTGTTGTATCTTTGTTCTAGAAAGAAAATATCAGTTCACTGACTCAGTTTACTGTGTGGCTATTGTGTGGCCACATAAATGCACGTCTGCAAAAAAAGCAAAGTGTAGGAAAAGGAGAGTGCTTATTAGCAATCATGCTGACCCAATTTTTTGTGAGAGCTGGGAGAAGTCTTGACTGGGTTTTAATGTTATGATAAAATTATGACTGTTAGGCCCTGTAAACGGGTCACTGTGATCTTGGAGGCCAACACCATGGTAGATGCTTAGGGTAGCTGTGCATACCACAGCTGACTTAGTAACTAAAGAAACTGTTAGTGATGGCACAAAATGAGCAGCTTAGTTGCTTAGAGAGAGGCACACACCAGAAGCAGTGTGACAGAACAGGTTCAATACATTTTTTTTCTGTTTCAAGAAAGGCTATGGAAAAAAGCAATGCAAGTGGAACTTCCAACAGCCAATTCTTGACCCACTTTCCTTAGTGTTACTTATTTTCTTCCTTTGCAGTATTGCCTTAGATAATCTACTAGTCTCTGGCATGAATTTGGAGGGATTTAACAAAAGTATTTTTTTTTGCTGGAGTTTTTCTTACCTGCCACTGTGCAGCTCATGTCTTGGATTGCTAATTACTGTTACTGGACTTTTTATGATTGCTTACTAAAGATTATATAGATGTAGAGATTATTCTAATATTAATAAAAGCAGCTTTTGGATGACTATAGTATCTGTTGTGCTAAAAGAATAGTCTCAGTGTTCACATATTTGCTTTCATTTCTTTTTATTTCCTGCTATGTCACTCTGCTTGAAGCTCACTGCTGGAAAGGCTTGTTCTGTCAAAGCACTATGTGCATGTGTTTGTGTATTATGGCAGGAATTGCTGCCCCTACTGCCCCTATCGAAAGGCTAATTGATGTAAATCAAAACTTGTTTACAGCATCTGCATTTTAGATTAAAGAGAATAATTTACCTTTAATATTGCTGTGGTGTTTCTGCTCTGGGTAACTGAGAGCTGTTAAAATTGGTGGTTTTCCCAATGCTGTTGAAGGCTTTTTGTGAGCCACAGATTTTGCAATGTGTGAAGCTATGACTGGAGTAGCTAGCTATAGTAATTCATAAATGAGTCTGAAAAACATCTCGTACACTCCCAAAATGGTTCTTAGAACCTCCCCTTCAATCTGTTCTTGGGGATTTGGCCTTTGAAAAACTAAATGCTGTGTTGTTTACAATCCATACAAGGCTCAGCTGAGTCAAGGGAACTTGAACAAAATTCTAGTTGTAATGTAAGCTGCTGAAATAAGTGCTTAGTCTTACTTGTGTACTTGTACCACAGCTGTGGCACATGTGTTCCGGATGACTACTTGGCAAACCTTTCAGTGCCTTTGTGAATCCATTGAAGTGCTGAGGCTTTCTGGGTCACAGGAGCCTCTCATTTTTCTATGTAGTACCTTTGTTGCTGATCAGGGAACTGTGGTGAAAAACTGCTTTTATCTTAATTAGTATTGATGATTATTCCTCATGAAACCCCAGGTTTGTATTATTTCAAATGTAACTGAACTATTGTCTACTTTACTCTGTGGAGCTGTGGATTGTTTGGGTGGAGACTGCCTTTGCAAAGGTGCGGTGGCTCAAATGTGCACCCTTCCCAAAGACTGGAAGTGACTGCAGCCATCATTAGGTGTATGTTGTCTCCTCTTCTGAGAGTGATATGCCTCTCAGGGTTGTCTCTTAACCTGGAAAATCTGAAGCGAGATAATAAGTTACTTTGTTGATTTGTCTGTTGAGGACTTGCAGGATTTAGGGCTCTACTGTTAAAAGTAAAGAGCTAACATCAAGGCACTGGATGCACTGACTGGCAGCTAATCATGAAGTTAGGAGCTGCATATTCACTGTATCTTTTCATGAAAAAATCCAGCAACACTCATAGCATCAATCCTATAAAGCAAATGTTCCAAGTTTAAACCTCCATGTGAGTTTCAGAGGGAGTTAAAAGCTGATGTTGTAAGTAGTATTGATTGGATCAAAGTTATTTTAAGTGTTATGGGTGCCCTACTTGAACTGTTACCTCAGTTCTTGTCTCCGATGCTTGCTTGGTCTGGTGCTGCTTCTAGTGACATTAATATATATGGTGCACTTTCCTGGAATTGAGTTCCAGAACTAGAGTGGACATAAGAAGTGTGCAGTTCTACTTGATTTTGATCTGTATGAAATGGCATAATTCTGGTGTTGCAAAACATCATTAAAGTAGTTAAACACAGAAGAGATTGTCGTTGCTTATGGTTAAAAGAACGCACCGTCTGTAGTGGGAAGACATGACTGGAAAGCTGGTTATGCTGCATGGTGCTTTGGTATGACCTTGTTGCAAGCTAGGGGTCTAAAATAGAGCAGTTATTTAAATAAAATCATACCCAATATGAAGACTCTGCTTGTTCAGGTGGGAGCCTGTGTATATTGGTAGTTTATTGTGCCTATCAAAAGGAGATTCTGGTCTCTGAAGGGAACATTATAAGTTATTGGAACACAAGCATTTGAAACAAAGATTATTGGAACATGCTAGTACCTCACAAATTGGATAGTCAAGTCCTGTGCAAAGCTGTCAAGCCAGAGTTTTGGGGTTTTTTTGCTAAAAATGGGGCTGAAGATGTAATCACTCAGGTGTTTGAGATGTCTACAGGTTTCCATTTCATCACATATATTGTTTGCAAGTCACCTTGATTGTTTCTGATGTCTGCCTTTGTATTCTCCTAATATATAAGCCAGCATCTTAATGCATGAAGAATAACATAAAAAGGGTTGCTAAAAAGCTGTTTGCTTTCTCAAGTGTAGTTGAAATCTTAATTAGCAAGAGGAATATGGTAAATACCACCTGGTAGTGATTCAGAGTTTCACTGAACAAATTCCTGTATGCCACAGCTTTTTTTTTTTGTGAGGTTCTACTGAGCTAAGTATTTCCAATATGTCCTCAACTTCAGATAGACTATTCCTCCTGCTATTTTGGCACTCAAACTAGCTGTCCCAGGATCTCATTTCACATCTCTTCCCTACTTTTGATAACCACTCTTCAGTTCTGCCTTTTCATGTGACTGCTTCCTAACCTCCATTTAACAAGTGTCTGGTGTTTACTAAAAATAAATATGTATAGTACAGTGCTGGAATGGTCAGATGTGCAGTTACAATGGAGCAAGTATGCAGTGATAACCAGAGCAGAGCTTTTTGAGCTTAATGCTTTGGACTGTAGTACTAGGTGACCTAGGACAAACTCTTTTCCCTTATCCTTTTTTCCCCATTGCACAATATAGATAATGCTAGATGTAATTATACAGATCTCTTCTGTAAAGTAAGTTTTTGAGGAACTAAGCAGAAATAAGTGGAAAAGGGAGATTATGTTAAATTTAAACAAAAAGTTGCAAGCTTACTCTTCTGTTTTGAAGAGGGAAAGCAGATGACTTAGGAATTTGCTATATGTGAAGAATTAGTTTTTGCTCTTGTGTTCACAAATGTATTAAACTAACTGAAGTTGCTGCTAAAATTTTTACGAAGTAATGTCTTACTATGCTTGAATTTGAAGGCATTTGGATTTGAGCTGCAAAAGTTTCGTACTACCTTGCCTTGTAGGTACTACCATGGTTTAAGGCTGAATGTTGCTTTTATCTAAAACAGATGGCAGGACAGGATGTTCGCCTGTTGTAGACTGATACGTTCTGGCTTATTAGTTTGAACTCTGAAGGTTGGTTTATGCTGAGACACAAGACTGAACTGGATTGGCCGAAGTGAAGACACATTTGTTCTATTTTGCTGCCTCATTAAAGATACATTAAAGCCTCTGACAGGGGAATCATACAGATACTTGTAGAAAGAAGCAGCTGCAGATAAACTTGCCAGAGGATGTTGGTTGAAATGCAGTGACATGCAAGTGCTTTTGAAAACTTATGCTAAATACAGGTCTGAGTACTTGACTTACAGGTTTTGTGAATTCAATTTAATTGTAATTAGAATGTTCTTGGCTGTAAAGGTTTCAGTAATTTAAGAGCCATTACATATGAAAGTTTCATCAAACTTTCGTAGTTTTTAGTGTGATGTTCCTAATATGGCAGTTTCAGCTGCTGAAAGTGTAACCATAATCATGCCTATGATTTTTTTTCTTTGTATTTAACTAGTCCCGTTGAATTTAAGTCCTAAAGAAGTTTACCTTGTGCTAGTGTGGAAATGTTTTCAGGTTTTCCATTTTCGAGATTTTCCTTGTCTATTATGAATACTCTAGCATAAAGCAATTGTTAAATTAAACACTTCTTGAAATTGCTGTTTAACTAGATATAGACAAAAGCATGGCTTAAATTGTTTTCTTTGGAAAACCTGATTCAACAGGAATGCATACAGACCTTTAAGCACAGACTACCAGAGCATAAGATAAATTTTAGAATTCATTGGACAGCATAATTCCTAGGTATTTGGTACGTATGTGGAATGTGATGCTGGCTTTTTGTCAAGTATAGATTTTAAATACAGATTATCTGCACTTTGCTATTGCTGTATATCTGTGTGGTAGTTACCTTCAATTGTGAAATATCTCATTTCAGTACGAGGATGTCGGCCTGGGAAGATTGTTCAGATGACCGAAGCAGAAGTTCGGGGCTTGTGCATAAAATCACGGGAAATATTTCTTAGCCAGCCTATTCTCCTGGAACTAGAAGCACCTCTGAAAATTTGTGGTATGTAAGCTTGATATATATGTGTTTTATGTAGGTGTTTTAATCTCGTTCTGTGCTAGGGGGTTTGGAAGAATACTGAGACAGACAAATGATCTTGAGTTGGGATTTGAGGGAAGTCTTCAAAATCTTAAATGTAGCTTTCAATTTAGATTGGATTAAGTGAAGAAAAAGCAGCTAGCAGTTAGTAGATTGCTGATGCTCCTCGCGCTATTGTGGAGCATGTTTCCTTAGCAATAAGGGCTGCTTGTGCCCTCATCTAGTACAAATTTTTTCACCTGTCCCTTGCTTGCACAGAGCTGCTGCTCTTCTGATCACTATTTCAGAAAGCAATTAACTGCTTTTAAAAAACCCAAATGTTGCATGTTGCAGTTGCTCAATTCAAAGCATAAACAAAACAAAGACCTTGTAAAACGAAACACTTGAAAAATCGAAAGTATTGTTAGTCTTTCAACTGCGAAAGTAAAACTGAATGCCAACTCTTAAATTAGGCTTATTTATCACATAACGAATTCCTTGAGCTTTACAGCAAGTTTTAACAAACATCAGTATTACTGTGAAACACAAACGAAACTAAAACGTGTGCTTTTTACCTCTCTAAGCCTTTATAAGATGCTAGACTTCTTCCGGAGTACACTGTTATTACAAGCTTGTAAAAAATGTTTAAAAACTATTGTAAATACTGGACTGTAATCATCCTTCAACTTATTTATTAATAATAGGCAATGTCTTTGAAAGCATAAAATTCCTTGAATTAGACTTGTTAAAGTGCCATGATATTAAAGGGAAAACACACTTTGTATTCATTACTATTTACATCCTCAAACATAGATTAGCTTCCTCCTGGCAGACCCAATGTCTGCAATGCTTCTTACATTGAGAGGATATTACCAATTAAAAAAAACCCAAAACCCAAAATAAAACAGCCAAACCCACAAACAAACTGCTAATGGCAAAGTCATTTTTAAATGACTAATTGCTTGGTAGGGTGGGGAGGAAAAACCAGCCCAGCTTGCCTAATGACAAAGTTGGAGGTAACATGCAGCTTTATCACATTGTGTTTTATTTAGACTTTTCCCTGTAGTATAGTCTTATTGTATTCCTGGATAAAGAAAACATGGAAGCTCAGGTAGATTGTACATAAGTCATGGTCTGCAAAGAATAATTGGCCTGCTTCAAAGTTAGCTTTTTCTCATCTGCTTAAATCGAGGCAGTTGAAAGCAGTGTTAGGTGTGCAATAATAGGGTAGATAATGCACAGTTAAATGAGTCATTTGTTATCTTTAAATCAGATTCCAAACACAGTGAAAGCACCAGGAAGTGTCAGGTGCCTCTAAATTTAGTATTAGAACAATTGTGAAAGCTGCATTTAGATAAAAGTGAAAGAAAGATGATCTCTTCACCAAAAGCAAAATATGCGGCTGGTAGTGCTTTGAACTGTTATTTCAGTGCATTCAGGTAATGCCTGAGGAACCATTATCGGATTGTCTTGTCTTACAATTGAGTCAGTTCAAAATAAGCTCTGCATCTCGAATGGCTGTATTTTAATATAAGATGAAAGCTGCTCTTATGTAAATGTCCATTTTAAAATAGACTTGGTTTTTAACGTAAGTCTTTGTATCTGGTAGACTTCATTGTGTGCTCACATGAAACTATTTTTTAAAATACTAAGTGCCTGGAATGGCATGGTGCATGCCTTGGTCCCTTTATAAAATTGTTTCTGTAAAATGTTCTTTTACCCGCTTAAGTGCATTTTCCCTCTGGTACATGTGTGTAACTGGAAGTAGTTATAAACAACATAATCATAATATTTTCTGCTGTGTGTTTACTTGGTAGTTAATTCTGTTAGTGCTGAAGTCTGGGGACTCGATAAAATGGTTCTGGAGTACTAGACTCAGCATAGATATGATTTGTTGAGAAGTCTTCTATGTTTTCTTCGGGTTTTGACCTGGAGACTTCTAAATATCAGTTAAAATACAAATTGTTCTTGTTGCAACATATGTGAAAAAAATTTTAGCCAGTGGAGCTTCAGGTTGTGTCTGAAATTTGCTAGTGGATATTGATCACCTTTATTAGAGGAAAATTGGGAAGTGATTCTTCTCCCTGAGTGAGAAATAGTTATGGGAGAATACTGCCTAAAGGAGGAAGTACAGCATTTTTCATGGAAAGTTTACAGGAATATAATATAGCATATATTCTTCTTACCACTATGCTTTAAGAACTGAAACAGAGAGCATACAGGTTTGGGAACCTTTTTTCTTTTTTAAGATGAAAACAGTTATGTGGGCTGTTTTTAAAATTCTTTTGAGGCTGTAGTAGCTTGTGCTCTACTGGAGAATAACTGTGCTGAGCAAAGTCAGGATTTTGCACTGAGTGTGCAGTAATAGTGAAAATACATTTATGTAATGCTTAGTGTACAGGACCAGGAAGTACTGAATCTAAATAACATACAGCTTGTACTGAAGGCTTTTGGAATATCTCTTTTGCGTCTAGTCACTCTGGTAATGAGTTTCCAAGTCAGCTGGAATACATTGTGTGTATGCTGCAAGTTACTCTAGAGCAGCTTTGGTGTCTTCACCCTTGTGGACACCTCATGGGTAGTTAGCTTTGGCTGCTCTGATGTGATATACTGTGGTGATGTAACAGAGCTGTTCAAAGGAAAGCCTAGTTAATTTTAAAGCTGGCAGCATGAAGAGTAACATGACAGGTGTTTTTTCCTAAGAACAAGCTGCAGGGTTGAGTATCTTGTAAGGGATGTCAGTTTTTGAGTCTCTGTATTGTTTGTTACATGCATTAAAGGAGGAGTTACTCTAAGTGCTGGGGGATGGGATTCTTAGTACAGCAGTATTACAGGAGTTGACCTTTGAAATAAGCGCACTTTGCCAGCATGCTGTTCCGTTTCTCTTCAGTCTGTTTGAATTCTTTACTGTTCTGTTTTTGCAGTAAATAATGGGACTTTTTCGTGATACATTTGCTTTCTGATCGTATACCTGTTCAATTAGAGGTTTTCTTTCTGACCTTGGTTTAATTCAAACGAATTAGAGCTTGGTTAGAAAGCTTATGCTTTATTGTGAAGACTTCCATAGCTGTTGGTTTGTAGATTGACTTCATACTTAACATAGCAGTTCTGCAGATATGGTGAGTTATTTCTGTCCTGTGAGTACTTCAGCTTTTAATACTAGCCTGGTTCTTACGGTGGTGCATATTACCAAATTTTAAAGGTATTATTAATGCCTTTTTTAAGATCACTGAATAAAAACTAATTAGCTGGCTTAAGTTCTTGACTTGTGTAAGTCTTTATGTTGTTGTACTAATCCTTGGTAAACATTTTTTTTTAATTCAGGTGATATCCATGGTCAGTATACAGATTTGCTTCGATTATTTGAATATGGAGGATTTCCACCAGAAGCTAATTATCTTTTCCTTGGAGATTACGTAGACAGAGGCAAACAGTCTCTGGAAACAATTTGCCTATTACTGGCATATAAAATCAAGTACCCGGAAAACTTCTTTCTCCTAAGAGGAAATCACGAGTGTGCTAGCATCAACCGAATCTATGGATTTTATGATGAATGTAAGCAAAATCTATTACTTTTGAAAGACTGTAACAGACCAATACTGTGTTTTGGAAACACTTGTAGTAGTGACTCTTGTATTGCAAGGGTTTCAGTATTCTGTGAATTTGCTTTGAAACTTTCTAAAAATACTTTTTAAGCCAAGGTTAAAGTCACTCTGGAGCATTACTATTTTTTCTTTTGCTGTCTTGGAAATGTTGTTAGAGATTGAGACCTATGCATGCCAACAGAAATAAAGCCCTATGATGACAGTTCGCTAACATTTTTGGTCAGGTTGTGATATGTATTACAGGTTGGTTTTTAAAACCAGCTTTCTTTTCCTAATGTCACACACTCTTCTCGTAGGCAAGCGGAGATTTAACATTAAGCTGTGGAAGACCTTCACAGACTGTTTTAACTGTCTGCCTATTGCAGCTATTGTGGATGAGAAGATCTTCTGTTGTCATGGAGGTAAGCTGATGGCTGCTTTTAAAGGCTGTGTCCAAGCTGATTTTGAGTTAATGCTATACCAAATGGAGTGTGGATGTGTGAACCTAATATTTAGCTGGAGATATTTAACCTTGTATTGTCTGTAAAGGTCATGGTTTTCTGTGCACTTGTCAGTAGACAGATGTCATTCTTACCTGATACACATTGTCCTCTTGTGCTTCAGGAGGAAGTGAATCTGTAAGTATTGCCATCAGGATATCCCCTCTCTGAAGGATACCTAATGCTAGAATTATTGCCTGACTTGCCACATGACCTATTGCTGTTACTATGTATCACTGCAGCCATAGCTAACATTGGCATCCTTACCGGTGAAGAATGGCTTTCACAAGTAACCTCAGCGCTATAGTCTCAGTCTCTTTAAAAGTTTTGACAGCATGGTGGTGGAAGGGACTTACGAGGTCGCACAGTCTCACACAGTCAAGACTGCAGCTTAAAGCAAGACATTTGTTAACATTGGAACAGGTTAGACATAGCTTGCATACACTCCATAATGCCTTTGCTGTTAGACAATCTACATTCTGTGGGTGCCTGTCCTATTGCTGCCCTGTTCTTGTACTGAAAAAAGTGTTTGGTATTGATCTGACCAAGGGCTGTGACTTGTCTGAATATTGGAATTTACTTGGGCCCTCTTCTTTGTAAAACAAGCCACACCATGATTTTACACACAGTGATGCTTAACAGGTTTTCAGAAGCTTGCGGTGTCAAACAGTTGACACAAATTTCAAATAATTTGTAGTAAGAGCCATCCTGCCTTTTGCAGCTATGTTTGCAACTGCCTTCATTAATAAGAAACTTGATGCCTTGCACTGAGTGATTCAGAAATGGTTTGGTAGGTGTCACACCTGTGTTGTCAGTGAGATGGAAATTAGTGAAAATGAAAGCACTGCAGAAACCTCTCATTTGAGCAGCTCTATTTGGAATTAGAAACAGTGTGCGCCTCAGAGTTCCTGTGCAGATTCTTCCAGACTTCATGAGGTTCTATTGATGGCTTACATCCTGCCTTTAATAATTACAGGCATAAGTGCAAGAGCTATGCCTGTATGAAATGTGCTTTAAAAACGATCTGGAGTAATCTTGCATCTTGTATTGAAAGTTTCTGCCTTCAGTGCCTACTGGTATAAGCTATCAGAGTCTTACACATAATATGCACTCAGCTATTGTTAAGTCCCTGTGAAAACATAATGCAGTAATACAGTTGGGTCTTACAGCCTCTGGGTAGCATTGACATGTTAAAATACTTGTTTTCTTACAGCTCTTCTTTTAATCTTGTTCTCAAGCAGTGTGGTGGTGCTTTCTTCTTTTTAAGAACTAGTACCTGCCTTAGAAACTAGATCTCATAGTTTTAAGAATATGAGATATAAAGTCACTTCTGCACCTAGGTAGCCAAATATCAGTGGCTAAAAACACACGTAATAAATTTGTCTCCATAACAGCTCATGAAAGAATTACTGTTTTACTATCAACATACATTTTCGAATTCTGTTTTTTGGAAAACAGAAAATGAATAGTGACAAAATATTGGAGTGTTTCAGGCAAACAATTGAGCTTAGGTGGAAAGTAATGAAAGCTGCTTGGCAGGTAGAGCAGAATGCTGTGACAAAACTAGTAGTTTTGTGTATATGCATTTGAGACCTGAACTATGAGAAAGAAGCCTAGAAAGATATTTTTCAAGAAAAAAAGATTTGAAGTTTTGTTTTAAGTGGGGGGGGGGGTTATGAATTAAAAGTTTTCCTACTGGGATAACAGGAGGTTATTTTGTGCATAGTATGCTCTAAGGATCCTCTTATGAAAAGCAGTATTTACTTCCTTATTCATTGCTCATTGCCCCTTAAATTTGTATGGGCTTAGTCTGTAACTGAAGTTATTGTCACTCTCAACTGATCTGCAGCTGTGAAATAAAGTGAAAAGATTACTAATGTGCTGTGTGCTCCTAATAAATGGAAGTGGACATTCAGCACAGAAATAAGTTTTGCCCTTTTTCCACTCTTCTCCAGTCCTATCCAAACAGCGTTCCAGATCCAATGAAGTAATGGACTGTCAACGCCTTTTCATGATGTTACTACTGTACTAGACACTGAGGCAGCAGCAGCAGCACAACCCATTCAACTCTGCTGGAGGTTGAAGCTAGCATGTAGATATAAGGTAGGTGCCTTTTTTACTATATTGCGCATTTTTGCATAGTTTATTTTAAAAATACTGTCCTCTGGGATACAATAAAACTTTGCAAAACCGCATAACATAGTAAAACAAAAGGCACCTAACTTCAACCTCAGTAGGCTACCTACAATAGCTTAATATCCTGAGTCATCTCTTTTACCTAAACTTTTCTGGACATTTGTTTTGAGTTACCCATCTTACAGTGTAACTCAAACTACTCTTGCTATCCCAGTCTCTAAATGTTCATGCTACTGAAAGGATCTTTCATTGTATCTTTTCCATCACTTCCCTCTCTTCCCACATTCCTCATACATGTCATAGTTTGTCCTTTTTTTGAGGCTGTCCACTTAACTAACTTCTGCCTTTGCTCTTCATCTCACTTCATTAAAGCTTATTCCATAACTGTTCCTGACTTCTCCCTTTTTCTCTCATTCTATTCTGTACAGCGTTGGTCCTCTTATCTATGACACCACTCTCTAGCTCTAATCTTTAGAGAACTTACATTATTAGTTTCAAGTTTCTATAAATGAAGTCCATATTGTAGTGTCATATTAATGGAATACATTGGTCTTATCACACTGGATTTAAGTTCTGAGATGGGAGTTGTGTTTGTACAGTAGAATACTGCATTTATGTAGTATTTTCAGGTTCTGGAATTCTGTTTTTCTTGTGACATTAATGACAATGAAATGGATGTTGATGTTTAAGTCTTCTTGATTTACATAGTATTCAAAGATTACACTGTAAAAATAAGTACCCATCACACTTATTTTACCAATTCCACCCAGTCAGAGAGTAGTTCCAATCAAATTTATTCAGTGTGCCAGGAGTAATGACAATTCTTTGTTTTCCCTTAGGGGAGAGGTGGTCCTATGCTTTAAAAATTTAGTATACTGAAAGATACTTTTTCTATGCTTAGCTGTTGAGATAAAACAACTTAATGGTGTGCTTGTAGTACACTGTAGGTTTCAGCAATCACTAAAATAGCAGCAGCTTTACAATGAGCTTTAGCTTGTTTGCATTCTTACTTCTTTCATGTAACACTGATCACATGGGACTTTTCTCTGTAGGTATGAATTTGAGGCATTAGTTATTTCTTTTTGTGCAGAGGGAGTTAGGAAAATACTTGGGAAAAGAAATGGTTACAAAGAAGTCTGCAAACCTGCAGGCAATTGTCGGGTTTTCTATTTTACAGTAGTATAAAACAGCACAAAAATGGACAGCCATGGGGTTGAGACATGGTTTGTAATAACATTTCCTTTTAAAGAATCATAGAATGCTTTGAGTTGGAAGGAACCTTAAAAGTCACCTAGTTCCAATGACCCTGCTGTGGACAAGAAACCTTTCACTAGACTGGGATGCTCAGTCCCATCCAGCCTGGCCTTCAACTCTTCCAGGGATTAAAGATGTGTTTTGGGTGCAATCTGGAATGCTGAGAGCTGTAACTTCATAGAAAGCCACAAACTGGGTGTGCTTATTTCACTGAGACTGCCCATTACTCTCTCTGGGTGTGGTGCTGAGTGCTAATGTAATGTATGTGCAAATAAATGAGATCTGGGCAAGGGGCAGTGGCAGATTGATCAAAGTTTAAAAGCTAATTGTCTGCTTGAATTTATATTATTATTCCTGTATTGTTGTGTTTATAGACTCGATTAATACCCTCTTTAAATAGTTTACTGTCAGATTTCTGCCATACTTTACAACCTCAAGGTAATAGCATGAAGACAGCTTTAGCAAGCTAATGATGATAGAAGGCTTTTACCATAAGACTACTTCAACAATAATAATCTAAAATCTTCATACTTGAAGAAAAGTTCCTTAAGTCTGTATCAAATGCTTTGGCTCCTGTCGAGTATCATTTTTCTTGTATACATTGCAACTGTATACAAGATGTTAGCTGACATTATTTTACATGGTGACCCCTTTCCAATGACAGCTGCTCTTCTGTCCTCTTCACAGTTTCTGGACTGAGTCAAATGGATATGGTTTGTTAATATGAAATGTGTGTAATCATAAATTAGATCTTCGTGTTCTGTTTTCAAATTTGTAGCTTTCTTAATTAGATACCTTGGCCTAAGGCATCACTTAGGACCCTTATTTAAGGACATGTTAAGATGCTAGCGCATCTGGTAGGCTCTTTCATGCCTGTATGCCCCAAGTAGAGGAGCTTTAGGAGGGTGTGTAAATTCTTCAAAGGGTGGCTTTGGTTATAATTGCATATTAATGGCTAAACCTTAGAAAGATAGTTGTGTCTGTACTAAGTGCTTTTTTTTTTTTTTTTGGAATAATCAAAGTACTGTGATTTTATAATTGACTTAAGCAGCTGAGCTACAGTAGATGACAACCTCCGTGGCAAAAGGATGGTAATTAGAACCCCTTGCTTGCATTATTCTCTGTCTCTCTATTCAGCAAATTAATTGTCTTATAGCAAACTGCCTTTTGTTTATGTTGCAGTGGAAACAGTGGATGCTGTGTGCCTTTGAACCTCAAATCTTGTGTTCTCCGGAACCTTTTCTGCAGGTAAAATGCGTATATGAGTCACTTGTTTTCTTGTACTTTTACAGGACTGTCTCCAGATCTCCAGTCAATGGAGCAGATCCGGAGAATTATGAGACCTACAGATGTTCCTGACACAGGTGAGTGGCATGGGATTTACTGTAAATAGGTCTTAATGGTGAAACAGGTTTAATCAATTTCTGTGCAAGCATTGTAGTGACTTAACACAACCTCTGTTCACAGTACAATACTCCTTGGTGCCTGTGTAGGGTGTGAGTCTTGTTCCTCATGATGGGTATGTTATCTGATATATTAAAGGTTGTTGCACGTTTTATTGTTGTTTGTTATAACAGAGTAGGGTATGTTTTTCAAGTTTGGATACATTATTCACAAGTTTCCCTTAAAATGGGAAACATCTTAGAAATCTAATGAAAGATAAAGGAAGCTGAACAGCTAGTTCCTCTTGCCTTGGTTAGGCACACACAAACCTTTTTAGTCTATCAGAGAACATAACATTCAAGAGGCTTTGAGCAGTTAAAGTATTTGGGCTTCTCTGTACTTAAGGCCTTGTCTCCTTCCTTTTTAAATTTGAAAAGTATAGCTCTTACTTCACTGCAGTTGGGATTTCAATTGCATCTATCAATGTACTAGTTGTGATATGTTCTTCTAATAGCTTATTGTTTTGTTTATAAATGTTAAATGCAAATTGCTAGTGCTTTCTGTACAATGTTCTTTTGAATGATTAAATTAATCTTGCTCAGTTTATTACAGATTGCCTCATTTATTACAGATTTTTTACTAGTGGATTGAAAAGACTGAGCAGTACAATAGGATCATTTTTAAAGTGTTGATTTCAACGGTGGTCTGAAAATTAACTTCAGAGGAGATACAAGTTCTAAACCTTTTTTTAAACATAAGTTACAATTACAATTAAACCTTGGAGTAGAAAAATTGTTTCCTGTAGTGTTCCTTAATATTGATGTATGGGAGTAATTCGGGGACTGATGTTAATGTATCTACTGTCCCTTAACCAACACCACTTCTGTGCAAGCCAGTGTATACACTCCTGACACTAAGAAGCATTATAAACTGGTGAATGATTGTTTCTGTAGTATAAATTACTACACTGTTTGTCCTTTAATGCTACTTATTCATTCAATGCATAACCAAATAAATGTCAGTACAAACGAATCAATCTTTGCATATATCAGCGTTCCTAGAAAAGATGGTTCTGTTCAGCAGACAAATAATACTGCTTGAGCCACCCCCACTTCAGGAATGCCCTTACAGAACGTAGTTCTTGTTTCCATGGACACTCCACTGAAATCATCTCTCTTCTTAATACCTCCTAAAAATAAGTATAGAGATTTTTTGTTTTTAAAGGCCTTTGTTTTATGTAGTGTTCTGTAGTGTTAATTTTGCTTTCAGAAGCTATACCTGTGTATGTACTGCAAGAGCTAAAATTAAGTGTCCCATCAGAGGTGCATGTGCATATGGTACAGTGACATAGGTCTTCATTTGGATCTACTAAGGAAGCCAGTTTTACATAATGGAAGTAAATCTTGTGGAAAATAAAAAAATAAGCTGAAGTGGTCTCATGTCCATGAAAGTTTTGAGCCCTTGGACGCTATCCGTTTGTGGAATAGTGTCACTCAGGGAACATTTGTGTTGATAAAAAAGTTTTGGTAGATGTTTGTGTGGCTGTGCCAGGATTAGATCATTATGATGGCTTCTTCTAGCCTGATGAAAAAAGCCTTTTCAACTTTAACTGCAATTTAAAGACCTCTTAGGACAGATTTGCTTATTGTTCTGTATGACCATAAAGACTATCTAATTTTTGGGTAGAGAATAGGAGAGGAAGCATTTGCTAAGGAGCTGAGACAAGCAGCTTTGGTCACTTGCTGGAAATTCATGGTAAGAAACCATTAGGGATTGCAGTGCAACTGTATTTTTGAAAAACAAGTTACTCAATATAGAACTAAATGTCAGTAAAGTTTTTTCATGCACTGTTTGTATTCAGTAGTTTCCTTGTAGATAGAAATATTATCTAAAATGGAGTTGTACTTGTTCTGTTCTTTGTCTTCTAAAAGCAAATAAAATTTCAGCCTCTTCTTAGAGAGAAGCTGTGTCTGGCGCCAAAGACCATTTTATAAATGTATGTAAATACGAAATGGTCTAGTTGCACAATAGATTTCAGACATTGGTTTGCTTGATTACAGCTTGAAGGGTCTGTTGTTTAAGAAATAGCATCTCAATATTTTGTTTAGCAAGTAACCAGATGTAAATGTAAATCAAACTTCTGAATGCCAGATGAAGGAGCCTGCTGGCATATCTTTCAGATTGTGAAACAATGCTGTTAAGTATTTAAATGCTTATAGATCATCACAGGCAAAGAAAGTACAATTTCATGGAAAGTTATCAAATGCCTTTCAAGTGTTTTGGTAATTGTGTTGTAGTTGGATTTGCCTGGTTCTTTCTCATGTGAAAATTCATGGAAAGTTCGATATGTATTAAAGGCATTGCAGTTGATCTAGAGAAATCTTTTTAAATACCCAGTGTTAACTCCAGAGTTAGCTGACCTTTTGTTGGCAGCAAAAAAAAAAATCTTGACCAATGCTAAAATGCCAGAGAGGCTTATTGTTCTAGTTTAGATTCCAGACTGGCTGAGACGAGGCTTTTTCAAAAAAGGCAGCAGGGGTCCAAGCAAACTGACAGTGCTACCTGAAAAAATACATCAGAGTTTTGCTGTGTTACATATCCATTTAGTCACCTCAGATTCTTCATGAATGGTAGGAAAGATAAGAATCAAAGCTATTCTGTGTTCAGAAACTTACTGTACAAATTTAATTGCTGCATTTATGACTGGCCTTGCACAGGATTTTTAAATTTACTGCAGCTTTCAAACTAAGCTTTCTTGGTGAGCTGTGAAATTGATGGTTGCCTTTTAATACACATGTACTTAAGTATTTTTAAACTCTTAAAGTGCTTACTGTAAACACTGAATATTACAATAAAAAATTATTTCAGAGAACTATTTGGCTTTGACTTTTTTAATCTCAAGGCTGTTTCCCCCTTACCACTGAAAAGATCTCCAGATTTACACATACCATATCCTTTTTGTGTTGCAGTTTAAGTATTTCTGCATTTATTGCTAAGACTTACTTTCTTTAGGAGAGTTGCGCTGGTAATTACAGAAGAACTGTTTTACATCATAAAATGTTATCTCCTAAGACTGGCAGCTTTACTTGTATTATCTTTCAAAGGTTTGCTCTGTGACCTGCTGTGGTCTGACCCAGACAAAGATGTGCAAGGTTGGGGTGAAAATGATCGTGGGGTCTCTTTCACTTTTGGTGCTGATGTGGTCAGTAAATTTCTGAATCGTCATGATCTGGATTTGATCTGTCGAGCTCATCAGGTATGAATTTTGCTGTTACTACTTCAAACCTCTCCTGCTCCTTATCAGTAGTATATATTTGAAGCTTAATTTGCACTGTGTTATTTCTAGAGAAAAAAGATCTTTCTAATAAAAGCCCTGTAAAGGCTGTGTCCTTGTGTTGGCTCATGTTGAGGTATGTGTCTAATGTCAGTGGAGTAGAATACTAACACATGATTTCTCCATTGATCTCTGCCTTTTGTACTGTCTGTTAAATGTTAGACTGATGTATGTGAACATCAGAGGTAAAGTCTCCAGGTTTAAAGTGCCAGAGTGACTTGAATTTGAGATTCACACTGAAGTTTGAGTTCTTCAATTTCAGTAGTAGACAGTTTTCTGGTAGTTCTGACTTAAACTGCCTCTGCTTCACTTCACTGAAATATTAAATGCATTTTGACTGTCTCTACAAACAAGTCTGTCCATAAAAACATTCACTGTTGCCTGTATTTTGGTTCAGCTCTCTAGAATATTTGGAATAGATTGTTTTGCTTTCTGCACATTTCAGGCTGAATGTGCATTGTCAATCTTTAATACACTTTTTTACTAGGTTACTTAAGCAAGAGTCTTAGGTGGACATCAGGTTTCAATTTCCTGTATAACATTTCAGTTTCATTATTCAGTCAATTTTAAAAGCTCTCTCCTGCTATGAAACAAAAACAGGCGCTTTATTCTGTGTCAGTGTTAGGCTTGGGTACACTATTAGAACACTTCAATATTTCTCTTTGTAATTTTACTGCTAAAACATTAGAGAGGATCTAGTACTCATTCCACATGCTGACTGTGTTTCTTAACTGCTGATCAAGATCACTGCCAATTTCCTATATTCATATAGTTGATTCAGTTCTTTATAATAGAAGTATGTCATCTTCTAAAAGATCATGATGATTGCACCAAGATAAGCAGTTGGGTGCACTAGTTTTACTACATTGTAACATGAAGCTTTTATTTTGGGAAAGAGGGAACATTCTTAGCTGATACATCATACTACTTGATGATTTTAAAGATGCATTATGCTCTTAGACAAGATATGGCAGAATCACTTCTTTTTAATAATTCTGATTCTCTGAAATTACCTATGCTTGAGATGTGTGCAATCAGCACCAATCTAAGCAAAACTTAATTGTTACGTGTTGCAATGAAGGTGGTATCCAAAACTAATTAGGTCAAACATCCACAGTCTGTGTATAAACCATAAAATGCTGGCAATCCTTACATTGGCAGTGCTTAATTTGACTTCGGCTGTGAAAATACCAAACAGTCAAGCTGATGCGTGTTTAGCGTTTGAAGTGTCAGACATGGGGTATGCTACCTGGCCTGGCATTGTGTCAGGTAAGACAAAATGAGTGAAATTGTCCTGTCCGAAAGTCAAGACATAAAACAGCTTTTTGATGAGTTCTTGCATCTTTCTAATATAAAGTCCAATTTGCCTCAAGATTGTTTTTTTTCTTCAAAATGTCTTTTCATATGTAAGCCATGTTGATTTCTCTGGTGTTGGCAGGTGGTTGAAGATGGATATGAATTCTTTGCTAAACGGCAGTTGGTCACCCTATTTTCAGCTCCAAATTATTGTGGAGAATTTGACAATGCAGGGGGCATGATGAGTGTGGATGAAACTCTGATGTGCTCCTTTCAGGTATGATATATTTGTGCATTAAGTATGACTGTAGGTGTTGGGGTGTATAGATCAAGTTAGTGTGCTGGTTGATGTGCTTTATGGTTAGTATAGAGCAATCTTCACGGGCTACAGAAAGGACTGTACAGGAGGCTGCCATGTGTGAACAACTGGAACTGCAAACAAATGTTCTGCAGAAAACTGGAATTTGATGTTGTCCAGACTACTGCAAATTACGTTATTTATTCTATTCAAATGTTCATTTCAAAGTTTAATTGGGTGATTTTTTTTTTAATTATGCCTCATGGTTGGAGTACAGAATTATGCAAACTAATGGACTATAGGGACCCTTTTAGTATGGCCACTTTGGTCAGACTTTAGTCCGACTTTAGTCCCTTTTCTTTCCCGTCCCACCTCAGCATAGTGGTAGAACTTAGAAGGATTTAGAGTTAGTATCATTGTTGCATGTAGAACTAAGAAATTTGTAGGATTGTGATGTGATTTCCTCCTCCCTTCCCACCATCCTCGCTCCTCTTGTTCTTACTGAACAAGGTTTCATGTGGGCTGAACAGTATTTGAAGCGTTCTTAGTTGTTGCTGACTCAAAGGAACTTCTTTATTTTCTCTAAGATATTGAAACCGTCTGAAAAGAAAGCCAAGTACCAGTATGGTGGACTGAATTCTGGGCGTCCAGTCACTCCACCTCGCACAGCTAATCCACCGAAGAAGAGGTGAAGAAAGGAAATAACGTAGAAAACACCATCAGATCTGTCAAGGACAAAACTCCGTATTACAGTATATAATAAGTGTGCACTGTAAAACCATCAGCCATTTGACACCCTTTATGATGTCACATGTTTAACTTAAAGAGACGGGTAAAGGATCTTTATTAATTTTTTCTAGTAGAAAGATGTGCGACACTGTATTGTAACAAGTATAGCTCCAAGTTCTAATATCCAGCATAGAGAGGAAAAAAAAAATTAGGAAAAAACTATTGCAACTACATATTCACATTTACCACAGTTTTTAAAGTTGACCAACATCCCAGTTAAAACTTGGTGTAATAGTTAAACCAGATGAGAGCATGATGTTCCATTTGTGTAATGTGGTCTTATTGTTGCTTGATTGCTTTTTCTTTGGTTATTTTGTAGCTAGAATGATGCGAATATGGTATCTAGTCTTATTTCCTGGCTCTTTGAAATTGATATGAGGAAGGGGCTTTCTAGAACAGCCATTGATCTCTTATCCCCCTAATCCTGTTTTTCCATCGTAATGCTGTGTGCCCCATTATAATGCAAAGTTTATAGTACAGTAGTGATTAAAAGGCAAACTGAGTCCCAAATTCCCAGACCAGACAGCTTGACAGCCAACATATATCAAGACAGAAAAACCTGTCCTGATCTTTTAACTTAAACTGCCACACAATGAATTTGTGCACTACACTATTTTAAATTATTGACGTTACACTGTGCGATGGCACTTCATTTAACTTAGGACAAAAATGGTATTGCCTATTAGTTGGTAACTTGATTAAGTGGTACCTTGGCTTTAGTTTTATTAGCATGAAACACCTTTGGCATGCTTAGCTTCCAGGTAACTTCCTACCTGCATCAAAATTCATCTTACATAGTTCCACAGAACATGAAAATCCTTATTTGCTAGGCCTTTGAAAGCTGACATTCTTTTTTTATGAGAGGGTGTGTTTAAATGGATGTTCATCAACATACAATAGTCTAGATGATGGGTGCTGAGCTGAAAATGCTACAGGAATGTCCAACTTCATAGTAAGGCTTACATCACAAAAGATTCTGTCATTTGGATTTTCATGATCAAATTTCATATACTATTGTATAGACTTCTGCTTTGTAGTGTACTATAGTAGCAATAATTTCTGTATGTGATCAAGAGTTACACAGTATTTCTTTTCAGTTCTCTCCTTTATTAAAAGAGTTAACATTGGCATATGGCAAGATATAGAGAAGATACAAAATATATAGTAGGATAAATGAAAGGCACAGATTTGTGATGCTTTAGGATGCAATACTTAATTGGACACAACTACAAAAGTTTTTACTGAATACTGTCAAATTCATAAGATTCTTTGGGGGAAGGCTGCAGATTTATACCATTCTAAATGTGCATCAGTAGATGTAAAACTCTTGACTTCAGTATTGTCTTTGAAAATGTTAAATTGAGGATTCTAGTAACTTACATTTTATGAACTGGCACATTATATAATGCAAGAGATATATTGATTTCTGACACAGTGAGCAAGTTCTTTAAAATGGATTTAAGTCTCTTTTCTAATTCCATTTTGTTTTAAATGCATATTTTAAATGTAGGTTTTTTCATTTAGTAAAAGTTGTCTAATTCATTTGAATGAAGTCTGACTGGTTATTTTAATATACCTCACTGTTAGTCAAAAAGTGTGGAGTTGGTTGTTTTTCAAAAAAAAGGAAAACTTATATCTATCTGTTACTGATTTATACTGGGTTGGTCTGTGGTTTTGAACAATGGTTTATTTTACCCCACTTTGAAGCAAACACCAGTTTCAATGCTTAGAATAAAATGTCAAAGTAGATTTCTTTTGATGTTGTTTGAAGACACTTGTTCTTGAAAGTCAGTGATGAGAGCTGTGTGAGAGTAACTGCGATTTGTGACAAGGTAGTTAATGAAATCTAATCTGTAAGCCTTGACATGGTAACTTCCTACTCTTAAGTCATTGCTTACTTGACGTTTATTTTTGCAAGTTTTGAAAATGCTGGGTTTTACCAAGTGCCAGCCTCTGTGTTACCAAACATCTGGATTAACACTTTTCCATTTTTTCTTTCATTTTTGGAACAATGTCTTCTGTATCATTAAATGTCCAGGTGTAAAGCTGTATGTTATGTGAGTACCTAACATGCTCGCTTGTGTTACAGATGCTATGTCAAAAGAGAAATAAAGTCTTCGGGCCTTCTTCTGTGTCCTAAAGAAATAGGAAATTTTTAGTTTATTTTATGGCAGTAGTAAACCACGTCTGGTTGCTGGTATTCTGAAGAATTGCTGATTTTATATAGCAGCAATCATTTGGAAATTATTTGAATGCTGATTTTTGGAGAGTTGGGATGTCTGCTAACATCCCTCTCATCCTATATGGTAGAAAACACAATGTAATAATCTTACCCCTGCAGATATGCTTGATATTCCATATTAAAAGCAAGTCTGATACCTAACAGAACTCTCCACTTCAGCTTGCTTTACAGGGTTAGTATAGATCTCTGTTTCTAATAATGTCCATTCTGGAGTCTAATTCTACTCAGATAAAATTAACATTCTTCCATGGAAATTGCTAGCGGTTGTAATGGCTAGTATTTTTTTTCACATAAACATCTTGTCTATACAAACCTTAAATGCTGTTAAATAGCACAGTGTAGTGTGCTGGCAATTATTGGGAGGATTCTCAAATGGGCTGTTGAGAGGCATATAAAACATGACACCATTTGTGATATATTTTTGCATGTTCTCCCCCCACACCTTTATCTGACAGTAATATTCCTTCCCTATTTATAGTAGAGTACACATGGCATACAGCCTCTTTTGTCTTGTTCCTTTCTGTATTGATGGGCATTTTGCAATTCCCAAGCACTAATTTAAAGTATGCTGCTAGGGCTGCTGCTTTGGTCTCTGTTGTGTTGATTGATACAAAATTCTTGTTTTACATCACTTTTTTTGTATGCTTTATAGTGTTCCGTGTTTTCTGTGTATGGAATAGTCATAGTCAATAGTCATGTTTGCTGCTTTAAAGGAGGAAAAGGTTTCATATAGTTGTGGTTGTGCTGCTCTAATACCTTGAACATTATTTCTGTTTAGGTAACATTGTACTGATCTGATGTATTTCCAAAAACTGCTGTAGAAATAGACTCACTGAAAACACTGTAAGGGGTATTAAACTAGTGGATTGTGTTTGGTTTGTTGCATCTAGAAAAATACTTGTGGGCATTGAAGTCTGAGTTGGTCATTTTGCTTCTAAGTTTAGTGTGAATAACTGCAAGTGTCCTGCTGCCAAGCGTCACCATGTTTTAGGATCCTGTTACAAAGACAATCTACGTTTGTACTGTACTCTGTTGAGAGGGAAGCCAGTAGGTAGGTGTGACACAGCTTGTAGCCTCCCAGTGCTGTGCACGCTGTGTACTTGTCTGGGAAACTGATGGAAATTCTTCAGATCTGCAGAAGGAAGTTACTTTTATTGTCAGTAGCCTACATCTCTGTTGTAAGGTTGTTTGGTCATACACCTTCATGTGTTTCTAGCGAAGTCAGAGTTGATGAACAGAAAGGTACCTTTTATATGAAGAAGTGTTCCTGTCTGTTGCTTACCTTTCCATGAGTCTAAGTGGAAACTGTCAGATTGAATTGCTGGAGCTTTACATGATTAGTTTGGGGCTGGGAGACACTTTTTTTTTTGCTCTGTAGTAATAGAACTATAAAAGACACTATTGCTGTTGAATATGGTTGAACTGAAGGTGACCTCAGAGTAACTGTTCTGGATAGCTGGAATCTTCAGAATTTGTAGACACACACAAATACTCCATGCTTGTCCTTTAACATAAAGCTCGGAGGTTAAGAGAAAAGGGATTCTGCTTTGCAGCGATTTATGTAGATAATACATGTAAAAGCCTAGTCTTTAACTAGGTATTGAACTCGTTCCTGGCAGATTCTAAATTTTTGTGTCCATGGCTGGTATTTCTGGGACTGACCTTGCTGCCACATTGCTTAGAGACGAAGATGCCTTATACAAACCTGCCAGGTAACATTGCAGTTTAGCAAAGAGCAGAAACAGTGGTACTGTCAATGTTGTGCTGCTTTTGAACTCGTTTGAATTGTAATTTGGTTCATGCTTGGTATCCATCTACTTTCTAATGTACATGAGGATAAATGTGAATATTGGACTTCAGATGAACTCATGAAAAAGCAAGTATGAGAGAATGTCTCCTTATGCTGGAGCAGAGATTACAACAGCACAGTCAAATGTCTGTCTGAGTCCCCATTGGGCTAACACTCTAAAGGACATGGAGGACTTTTTTTTAATCCAAGTCAGAGTTTGCAATGAAATTCACGCACACAGCCATTCTTGTCAAAAAAAGGAACGGAATGAATCATTACCAGGATTGGGACATCTAGGCAAAGCCCTGGATGTTTTTGTTCTTCTGTCATTTTTTTTTTGCTTCTGCTAATTAGCAATAGAAGCTTTCAAGTTCACTACTCTCAGTGCAGCTGTATACTTTTTTCACCTGGGTCATGTTGATTTTGCTTGCCTTGTTCCAAAGGTTTATCAAGGTTTTGGGGACAGCGTCTAAGCATGTGGCTACATGAGCTTATAACCAAGCGTTCTTCTCGCTGCATTTACTAGATGATCAAAGCTGAAGGAACCTCAGGCCATGTTGGGCTGAACACTGGAAGACCATGTGGCTATAAGTCAATATTGGGGCAGTAAATGAGTTATGCAGATAAAACGCAAGTTTAGGTACTGTTTTGGTTTGCCTAATTCTCATCTTCCATGGATTTCTGGAACTGGTAGTGCCTGAGCATCTTCCCTGCAGATCCTGGGAGTTGTTGGGAAACCAGCAAAGCTGTCTGATTACTTGTTTGGTGTCTTACTGTGCCTTATTAAAATAAATAATAATGGGTAATAAGGACACTTCATTCTTTTTCCCAGTATCCTGTTTCAGATCATGAATCTCTGCATCTCTGTGTCCCAAGAAATGAGTCTTTAAGAACAGTTCAAAATAAGTGTTTGCTACAAGCCCTTGCCAGTACATGACTACAGTAATCTTTTGCAAGAAAATCTTATTGATGCCTGAAACAATCAGAACAGGTGGAGCTTTTAAGCAGAGTATATACAATGCATGTAGCCTAATATAGCCCCTTTCTTGGGCTCCACTGCTTTTGCTAACGGAATCTGCAGCCCAAGCTTCCTTTTAGTCTGCTGCAGACAAAGTCTTAGAAGCAGCCATATCAGAAAGCAGGTGATAACTAGATCCAGCTACTGATAAAGAATAACAAAAACTATTTTGTGTGTTCAGGTGAAGATGTAAGCTTTATGTGAAAGATGAGAAGCTCATAGGCTGAACTGTAGAAATGAAAAAAAATCCTCTTTAAATAGGTTAGACATGCCCAGATGTTAAGTTTGTGTTTTTACTTCACCTGAGTTACTGTTAAATGGAGGAGGTAAAGCAAATGGCAAGGATTACAGTTTGTCTGCTCTTATAGATGGCTGGTATTAAAAACCAGTAAATTATATTTGCAGAGAGCAAAATAATTAAGCTATTGATTTTTCTTCTTGGTAGAGAGTTCTCTCTGTTCCTGTTGCTTTAAAGGTTTGAATCTTCAGGGTGCAAAAAAGAATGCTGTGGATGGATCCAATTAATTATTGAAAAGGCTTAGCCAGAAAAATATGGTATCTTGAGGATAAAACTGGTGCAGCTCATGACATGAAGCAGAGGAGCACACAATGTTGATGAATGCAGAGGACAGCTGTGGCAAGTGAATATATTCCAATGTAAGTTTCTCTCCATTGTTTAAGTCCCAGCAAACGTAATGTGAAAACAGTTACAAGCATTTCACATTGTTCTTTCTGGCATCCATGCAGCATTTCTGCAGTCCCCCATGTAACTCCCTCATTGTCTTGTCAAATTTCTGGGCATGTATAGATCAGTAGTTTCCTATTAGCTACCCCAGAATATTTTATTTTTATATTTCAGATTGCTGTTCTTAGGTGGCTTGTTTGCAACTTCCACAAAGACAGAATGTGTAACACTTCTATGGAATGCTGTGAGAGGGAACATTTTAGGAGAATTACATTTTAATAGACTCTAGCTGCACCTTAATTGCATGTAGTTTCTGGGAGGCTGAGTTAAGAGAATGAGCTAAAAGACTTAAGGCCCTTTTCTTAAAGCAGTACTTGAGAACAAATACCATTTTTAACTCTTTCCTACTCAAGGCTCTTACCCAAAAGTACAATAAAAAACTGACATGTTGGGCTTAAAGGCTCTTGCCTTGCCTTTACCACCTAGAGGAAGAAGACATACTTTTTAACTTGGTTTGACTAATATGGTTTATACTAATATACAAGGATTTAACACAGTTATTTAATAAAGAAAGACCCAATCTGGTTGATGTAACTTCTTTACGTTAGAATTTATCTGGCATCCAGATGCCATCTAGTGGTCTAAGGACAGTGCATGAAAAGCTGTTACTGCATCTGCAGAACTGGCATTTATTTCATATTTATCCTGCTTGTGTCATGTAACGACCTTATTCCTTGATCAGTCCTGAAATCTGTTCACAGTGCATGGCTTCATAACAACTCAGATGTTGCTGCATGGAAACTAGGCTTACCCTAGTTAGATGTACAAATTTATTTCCATAAATTTTGTAGACTTCGTAAAGTTTCTTAAATTGTCTGAGGATTCTGAAGGGGGTAGTGAGGGGTGGAGAGTATCAGAGCTCCCATGAAAGGTGTGGAAAAGTTAGGCTTTGTCTTAGGTGAAGGTTTCTGGATTTCTTCCCCACTCTGGAATCTTCTGATTTCAAGTCTAACCAAGTATGGTGAGATTATAGATTATCTGCATGGTTTTCCAGTGGTTGGAGAAGGACTGGTGGAAAATATGTAAGAAAAAGTCTGGAGTATGTTTAGGTCTGCTATAAATCAAAACTACAGAAAAGAAAAAAATTGGTTTTGGCTTTTATGTGGAGTCCTAATTGGGAGGTGCTATCAGAATAGGGCTGGTATTAAATTTTAATACCTTATCTAACCATGTATTGTATTGTCTGTGTTGTTTTTAGTTACGCAGTCCTTCTTTGTTTTACTTATGGGCTTGGTATCCCATAGTCTAAACTGTGCAAAGAGATTTGCACAGTTTAGACTTGATTTGAGAGAATCACTTCATGTTTAGCCATGTTCCACTGGCTGTCTACAATGAGTTGCTCTTGATAAGCTATATCTATAGTAGTTCAAAGCAGTTTTGTGGTGTTGAAGTGAATCGTCCTGATTGTCCTTATGTACTGGTTTGGAATGCAGAGCTTCTGCTGTTATATGCAAATTAGATCTTTTGGGTTAGTTTCATGCAACTGAAGTTTGTTCCTTGTGTATGCCCATGGTGTCAATAATCCAAACTACTGAGTCTCATTGAAGTTTTTTACTCTGCTGTGCCACAATTTACACAACATTTTCCTCAACATCTTTTCTATTCTTTTCATCATGCTTTCTGATTGGGCAGAAAAGAAGAAAGGGACAATGCTGGAAGTCTCTTTGGCTTCCCAGGTGTTGCAGTATGGTGCTGCCTTAGGCTATAGTGAAATACGCACCTTTCAGTCTGTCATGAGAGGGATGAAATCCTTGGTGGCTGGATAACCTAGTGGTGGTAGGAAGAGGCTGTGCACTTCAGTAGTCTCTGACTACCAGAAGATCAGCAGTTGGGGTATGTGTATGGTTCAAAAAGGATGAAGAAGCTTTCTTGAAGACCAGGACAAAAAAAAATTTTGAGGAGTCGGAGCATTTGTTATTACTGCAGTGATACTGAAGAGATCTTTTCAGAAGCTTTCAGCCTCCTGTGCTTGTAGCAACTAAGATTCAACTCATGTGTATTTACTGTTTTCCTATTGAGCTTGTTAGGGTGGAGGAGGAGGACAGGAGGAGGAGGCTTCAGATGGAACTAGTACTTGGGGCCTGAGTATGTGGAGAGGCAGTGAGTTGTTAATCTGAACAGGAGGGCTGCTTTAGGCCTTTAAAAGCAATTTCATATGGCTGTGAGGTGTAGGAGAAGTCTGCAATGAACAATTTTGCCTCAAAGTGCTGATTTCCTGCTACGTAAGGTCTGCCCAAGGAATTGCACAAACTGTGCAGAAGGATAAGGGGTTTGTGTATCCTTCCTTAATTTCCAGAGACAACATCTGCCCCTTTCTAAGTACTGTAGGGGATGAGCTGATGACACTGCACATAATCCTGTGAACAGCAGCAGTGACAAATACTGGTTGAGGTGTTGGTTTACTTGGAATGAAAGGTGGTTACCTGCTGACACTGTAGTAATGTTCTTTCCCTTCCACATTCCAGCAAGCCTGAAAGGTTTCATGGCTGCCATTCCTTATTCAGACCCCGGGACCAACAGCAGGAAACCTGTTCTAAAGGAAATGCCTTTTAACACTGTGTGGTCACTTCAGGATCAGAGACTTGGGTGTCAGGTATAGAGCTGCTATTTCAGTAGGTAACTGCAGTCATGGATTGGTTGTGGGCTAAGTGCCCCTGGGGTGGCAGAAGAAAAAAGATGTATTGTCCTGCTTGCTGACATGATTTTCCAAATACATAGAAGTCCAGTGGGAGATAGATAAGCTGGCGTTACAAGATTTTTCAAGTGGTTGGTTACTAAGGGGAGGCCATGCTGGAAGGTGTGCTGTTCACAGCTGCAGGGTAAGGTAAAAGAAGAGAATAGAGAAGGAAGAGCTTGTAGACAGCCATGGTCACAGCTGCCTAGAACTTAGAGCAGGCCTGACAGCAGTTCTTGGACAGTCTGTGTGCCAGACTTACTAAAGCTTGGAAGCAGGAGACTCTGGGAAGGTGCTGGGAAGACCAGTATCTTCAGGAGGCATTTTATGTCCCTCCGGAGTTCACGTATCCTGCTTTTGATAGCAAGTCATGAGAGCCACCTGCAAGAAGAAAGCAATCAGAGGTCAGCCTGACCCTTTGAGAAGCTTTCACAGATATTTGACCATCAGGTGCTCTCTCCACTGAGGTGGGTGATTGTGAGATCATGTGTGGAAGCACACTCTATACAAACAGCTTACTGATCCTTCAACTGTCCTCAACACTGGGGTGGGTACTTGCCCCTTATGTTAAGCTACACTGTTAAGTTTGGACTGTGAGGCCCCAGAGGACCATGTTCAACCCCTAAGAGAAGTTTGTATTAATCCACTCATACCTATCGTTTTCCCTATCCCTAAAATTCTAGGCCCCACTGGCTCCATTAGAGACCCGTCTGGTTTTCCACATGAGAATTATGGGTCATTTCTCAGGGAATACAACTTAGACACTTTTCTGAGCTGTTTCAGTTCAGCCCAGTTATTGTGACCACTCCTATTTTTGTGTTTCCATCTCAAACTACCTGACTTGCTGACTTGTGGTTTTCTAGGATACAGACTGAGCCATGTGTGAAACTAGAAGGGCATGGTAACTCCACAAAAGGATGCTTCGATAAAGGCTAGGCTCAGAGTAACTTGGTGCCTTCAGCCTTCTGCTGAACTATTGGCTCAAACATCTGTGTGGGAAGAGTATAGCATGTGCTTGTTTTGGCTATAAAATATATTCAGTTCTTCTAGTAGTAGGTGGTAGTTGAGAACAACAAATAGCTTTTGCCCCTAGGGCTCTCTAGTGTTGAACTGAGGAAATGAAGAATCACTGAAGCTTGTGGCCAACATGTGGAGGTGGGATTGAGCATACCTTGTTGGGCACCTCTGGTAATCATGGAAGAGCCTGACTGTCACATACTTGTCAGGCTTCAATTTATTCCCATACAATGCTGTGTATTCTTTTCTTAGGTGACAATAGAGAAATGATAATGAGCTAAGTAGTTTTGCACTCAGGTAAACTGCTTTTGCTACCTTAAAAAAAAAAAAAACAAAAAGTAAAATTGAGTAGTAGATGGAGGAATTTGAGGTACAAAAATGGCCGGGTGGTGGCATCAGTGTACAGAAAATAAGCATTTGAACCTCACTTAAGGGAGACCAGGACTTTTTTAGTCATCCAGGTCTCTTTACAAGTGGGCTTAGGTAGGTGAAGTGCAGCTTTTTTATGTGACTGATCAGTAACTAATTATTTGCAGGCATTTATGGTCAGCTATTTTTAGGGGGTTTGAATGTGGTAACTTTTGTACCCAACTACTCAAACTGTGTTTGTGTGCCAATTTGTGCATGTAGGTTTGTTACAAGTTTGTTATGGTAATCTCTTCAGTCACTGTTTTTGGTGTTATTGTCTTCAAGCTGCAGATGACTTGTTCAGGGCGGGCTTAAGTTCATAATGCTTTATGAAAAGAAATGTTTGCTGGAAATGTCATTCATTCCTATCCTGCTTCTATATTATCATAGTCTATAATCCACAAGTTTCTGAGCAGTAAATCTGCCTCACAACTTTTTAAGGGAGATAAATACGATAGCAGGAAACAAAAATATCAAAGGACTTCTTGACAACAGCAACAGTGAAGATTAGAGTGAAGATGAGAGTTTTTGACTCAGGCCTGCAGCCACGGTTAGATTCCTATTTAAAGACAGTAATAGTGTCCTCTGTATAGTATGGGCAATGCTGGCCTCTGTTTCCTAATAAAGGGTTCTGTGCTTGGAACAAAGCCAAAATTTTGGTTCTTCCGTAGCCTTTTTTTATCTGATTTCTTTTTTGTTTCTTCATTTTAACTTACTCAAAGAAAGAAAAATAATCTTCACCCGTATCAGACACTGCTTTGGTTTTGTGTTTTCCTTATTCTACAAATAACATTTCTAAGCAGTAGCTGAAGCAAACTGCAGTTCCTCCTTCACAATGGTGTTGTCATTGACAGTAGCACTGACCTGCTGCAGTGTTAATGTGTGATGTTTAAATTGCTTTACATAAATTGCTCATCTCCCTATGCTGATTGCTGCTAGATACCAGCCTCATCTTTTGTACTTGGAACTGATGCCTGCAATTCTTAGAATCAGTTCAACAGAGGAAGAAGCATTGTGAGACAAGGAAAAAGTCATGATCCTTGCTCAGCTTTATTACTAGCATATCCCAGAGGATGAGCTATGCTATATAAAGCTGATGGTTGGGTATGCTGCAGTGGTCTTGCATGTAACTTTGAGAGATGATTTCTACAAAGACTGGGGATGAAGGCATCTGTCTGCATTCTTTCCATTGGAACCATTTGTTAGTACATGTGGAAGATCCCATGTCAACATATTGTCCATGCTGTAGGAGTTGAACTTCTGCAGCTTCACAAAATGCTGCTTGCTATTCCTGTCCACAAACTTCAAGTGTCTGTAATTCTCGAAGACTCAGTTGTGCATTTCTTTTGCATATGCCCCCAATTCTAAAAACCCAGCATGTGTACTTAAATTTACATGGCATTAGCCTGTGATATTAGAAGTCATTGTGCATCTGCCCATGTAGGAGATAGACACAGCAATGTGTACTAACTTAAAAGAGAAATAAGAACAAGTGAAACAAAGGGAGAGCAGTGGAATGGCACAAATGCTGCTTTCAAATAGGCATCTGACCCTACTGCTAACTTTTACTGGAAACCACTCAAAATTCCTCTCTGAAATAGTATTTGAAAATCAACTAGTTTTATCCATTTTCCTATAGGAAAACCAGAAGTGCGATGTGCTGCAATTGATGTTTACCTTGTTTCAGTATGACTGCCTTTTTTTATTTTCCAAGAAAATGATCCACATGTGACTTCATCCCGCTGTAGTATTTCTGTTATGGGAGTACTAAGCATTGTAGGCCTGGTGGGAAATAATCTAGTTGTATAGTTTCATACCCACTTATGGTAGTCTTTATGTATCTACTTTTTTCAGTCTGAAAATCTGTTTTTGTTTCTTTTACTTCTGCTTGATGTTTATTAGTTTGTGGCTTCTGCTGACATCCATTCTTACAAGTAGGTTGGTGTTTGTGTGTTTATAGATACGTTTTCAAGTATCCTCTGACTTCTTTAGTTGGGTGGCCAACCTGAATCCCACTGGACACCCAAGCTCATTAAAAGCAAAGTTAAGAGAAGCAGTTTAATTGAAGTAAAGGTTAACATACTCTGGTGAGGTGTTTACATGTTCTATGCTGTTTAGCAAGTGTTTTCCTGGTATCCAGGCTACCTATATTATGGCTATTCAGCTGGAGGTGGTGATGGTTGGTAATGCTGTTTTATAAACAGTACAGCTCAGTGTGAACAACCCCAAGAAACAAATACATCTTTGAAATGTGTGATGCTGCTGGCCAAAAGAGTAGACAAAGTGGCCTTTCATTCAGAGTTAGATATATGTCTTTACTTACTTAAATGTGAACTGCAGTTATTTAGGAAAGTAGCATCTAGATCTTTTTTTAATGGCTAAAAGAATTGTTCAGTTGAATTCTGTAATCTGTAACAAAGATAGTGATAGAATTAACATCATGCTTCTTTCACCATTTTCCATAAAGAAAGACTTTATCTGGAAAAACGATGATCTCTTGTACTAACAAGTAGTATTTCCTAAGAATTCAGTGTCCTTCAGCAATAGTCACTTGTATAAGAATGTCTAGAAACTGAAAAATACCATAACTGTTTTCAGTGGCAGGTCATCTGTGTATCAAACACTTTTCTTCCTCCTGGCATGATGTTCCTAAGGACTGTGGAGATGCTGCAGGGAGATTGAAGGGTTGAACCACAACCATGAACACCTGGAGTTCAGTCTATGTACCCTGGACCTAGCATATTTCTAATCCTCCTTGGTTTGCTCTTCCAAAGACGAACTCTTGAAGATACTGCCTCCTCATGCTTCTGCTGCAACAGTTCACACTCTGTTTAGGACATGAGGTAGGTAATGTGAGACTGTCTTTTTTTAAGAACTCCAAACTACCACAGATTGGAACATTAACTGCAGTCATGTACCATCTGTTGTTGTCTCATGGCCATACGGGCATGTTCTTGCATGTCCCCTGTGTCAATATCCCATGTATGATACGTAGAGAGGTTTAACTATTTGTTGATGAAGCATCAGTTTATTAATATCTTTTTAAAGCAAGCGATTGTCTTGCATTAGATGGAGATTGTCCTGTATCACCTGCTGCCTTAATTCAAACCATTGTTACAGCAGATATTTTGGAGAAAAAAATTGTAATTTGCCAGGCACATTAATGTTCATTGATTTCAAATTCATAAAACTCACAGTTACAGAATATAGTTGTATCCACAACCAATATATTTTTGTAGTTATTGACTTTCTAGAAATGCTATTTCACTAATAAGAGCAAATGTTGTTCCATAAAAAGCAAGGAGCTTATGTTGATCCCTGTAATTACTTTTTAAACAGATGGAACATACATGTCCAGCTCATTTCAGAAGCCCTAGGCACAGCAGTTTTGCAGTTATGAGGATTCAGTCTCACTTCTCTGAAAAGGAATAGCAGTAAAGATAATTTTTTAACTCTTCTTGATCCTTACTGCACAGCAAATGTATTGAAGGGACATGGAAAGTCTTGGAAAAGTAGCTAAATAGAAATTAATTCTGCACAAAATGCCCAGGGCACTGACAAATGCTTTTTTTCAATGTCAGCCATTCCCAGTGTGAAAGCTTTCAGTGCTGTGATGGCTGTACTTTGAGGCAGGCCAGCCCTAGTGAGTGAGTCAGCTTTTCTGGCTGGAATCCTGTGTGGATCATTAGCAAGTAGTGTCCAAAAAAAAACCTGGAAGGCAAAGGTTTCATCTCACACTGTACAAAAGCCATCTATTTGGGCTCAAGGTTTATTAACTACTGCATGGAATCAACCTTTTATTGAACGTAAAAGTCTCATTTGAAGCTTGTCTGATGATTAATATCTGCAGACTGTCTTTTGTTGGATCCCAACAAAAAACCTTTCAGGTCATGTATTAATTGAAGCATGACAAGCAACTGATTTTCTCATGGATGATGGCAAAAAAGGCAACAATTTAAAGGGCTACAGTTGCAAATTTGGAACTAAACTGAAAGATAGGATCTGGATTCCTTTCTTTTGGCTTGTACTTTATCATTGGGATTTCTGAAAGCAGCTGGAACTTCTGCTAAACAGAAACAGGCTCTGTCTGGCTTCAGCTGATGAGATCTTGCACTGCCTGTGCCAGCTGAGCCCTGCGTCCCAGAGGAAGAGCTCTTACCCTGTGGGAGGGCACATGGTGGTAGTGCCTCCTGTCCTCCTGACTCTGCCAGAGCAAAACCGAACTCTCTGTGGGAGTCCAGGAGAGGATGCCCAGAACCTCTGTACTCTTTTGTTTCCCTGGCAACATCATATTCCTTTCTGAGCTGCTTCTCTGCCACAGGTACTGTTGCATACCCCAGGGCAGCAGCTACCTCTTGCTATGATCTCCTCCATTTCCAGTGATGCAGAACAGGAGTAGGGTAGGCATAACCTTGCTGGTGAAAAGGTCAGTGTCTTCTTGCATGTAGTCACTTCCCACTGATTTTGGTGAGAAGGCACACCAAGAGAAGAACTATCTCTACTTAAGGGTTGGGTTTGGTGATCTTAGAGGTCTTTTCCAGTGTAAATAATTCTATGATTCTACATAACCATGAAGTAATAAACCAACCTTACTAGTTGGTTGCTGTAATACATACCTGTACATAATGTCTTTTCAGATCAAGCACTCACCCCAGTCCATTTCTGTTGTCTTAGGTATTTTATCAAGTATTCACAAAAGAATGCCTTTAATGAGATGTAGCAAGTCCAGATAACAGAAATCTTCTGCCCTCTCACTCTTACAATAATTTCTTGTGCATTGCCAGATCTTTCTTCTGCAGTGTGGAAATGGTGCATGTGGATGTTGTTTTTAAATGGCATTTTGACATGGGTGAAGGTGTGCCAAGGTTTATGCTAAAAATTAAATACAGCAGCTGTGTGATAGTGCTTGGACCCGATCTCAGGCCCTCTCTAGTTTACTCCTACGGACATGTCTGCAAGTCCTGCAAGACTAATAAATGCAACCTGAAGGAAACTGCATAATGTGACTGTTGCAACCTCAAGGAAGCCCTTTCCAATAGCTCCTCTCATTGTAGTCATCCTGTTCAGTATCTAATGACTGTACAATTTAAATTCCAGGAAAGTTGCTCCAAAGCCTAATCCTGTATTTATGGAAAAAAGGTGACCTGGAAGTCTCAGCAACCTGAAGTTTCATCTAGGTTTATCTCAAGACTGTTACTAAGAAGAGAGATCTGCCAGCTGCCTCCTGAAAGGAAAGGGTGTCCTTTGAAGGGAAAATGGCTTTGGACAGGTGATACACAACAGAGCTGAGCTAGTTGAAGTAAGAACGGTACTTGGAGATGGTGTATATTTTGTTCTGTAACCCTCGCTGATGTGGGAAGAGCAGTCTCTGCTTCTTTACCGCTCAGGAAAGTGTTTGAGATAAACTGCTCACATCTCCAGGGACTGTGTCAGATGCTGGAACCTGTGTAAGGTTGTATGAGGAAGAGGAAGAGATGCCATGGGGCCCTCATCCCAATAGAGCTTGAAGAAATTGAATTCTCACTCAAACAGTCAATTGGCTACTCACTTGTGAGACTGTTCTCTAATGAAGAGGAAAGAAAACTCACTGTAAACCTCACTACCTTCATGTTGCTGACCTGTCCCAGGCAGACACTTTATTATGCTAATGGTGAAATAAGGTGATACTGCTTCCTCTCTCCTGATATTTTCAGCAGACAACAGGTGCCTGCTATCATCTGCCTTTTGCTCATCACGGGTTTTGGGACTTTGTTGGTGAAGAAATATTGTAGCCATATGGACTTTGATTTTGCAGAGTCTGCAGGCAGTAGTATCTATCAGTTGTTCAGATGCATTTGTTTAATCAATCAGATTAACTTGTGGGACTAAGAGAACAAGCCTTGCCTTCTACTTGGGTAATCGACTTCTGTGAAATAATCTGTATGCCAAGAGGAGTAGTAGATTATATAAGATTTGAAATAGTATGTAATTTAAGATTTGCTGAGTCTGTATTCTTTTCTAGTGGGTAAAAGAAATGTTACAAAAAGAAAGCTTTGTGCAAATATGAGAATTAATTGGAGATGGAAGTGAAAACAGGAGCATTCTGACATTTCTTGTTATATTATCGCTCTGTGATTTCAGTACTGATTTTAAAGCCAATAGGCCTTGCTCATGTTAGGGTTCTGCTGATTTTGCTTTATCTTTTGGGAGATTTGCATTATTGAAAAGTAGTGTAGAACAGTAGTTGTACTCTAGCCTTTCAGATCAATTTACTCAATCACATTCTTCAAATATATAACCTAGAAGGTAGCTTTTATATGGATTAGCAGTCCTTAGTCCTTTTAAACACTGATTTAGTGGAGAACCTATGTGTGTACTTAATTAAACACAGAGATAGTTCCGTTTCAGTCATTAGGACTGCTTGTGTACTGAACTTCATGGAAATGTTCAGTCACTTACCCAGATCAGGATCATAAACAGGAGCTCTTTGACATGGCAGCAAAGTGCATAGTTGCCTGCTCTAATCTTTCATTAACTGTTTCACATCTTTATCTTGTTCATGCATGCTTTCTGCAGTCAGTAATGAGAACCTCTACATGTCTGATCCTTTCATGAGAAACTTGCTAGTCCCTTAGGGCTTAGCAAAGCTGTATTTTGTCACTCATTCCACTTATTTCTTCTTATTAAGAATAAAAACCTGATTTTTTTTTTTTCCCCAGTGTTCTTTGACCTCAGCAAAATTGCATGGTTGTACTTCAAAGCAGAATGGGGCTTTTGACCTGCTGTTTCATCTCCTAAGTTTTGTCATTGGTTTTAATTTCACATATACACTGTGACAGAGGAATAGTAGATTCTTCTGTCTTGTGTACTGCTAGTTAAGAATCAACATCAAATAGGAATGAGATGTTCTCCAAAGCTTACGATATCTGTGTCCCATAGACAAATATTCCCAGTCCTTTCCTATATATTCCATACATTATTCACAGAATCACAGAACGGTTTGGGTTGGAAGGATCTCATTCCAACCCACTGCCATGGGCAGGGACACCTTGCATTAGACCTGGGTGCTCCAAGTCTCATACAGCCTGGCCTTGAATGCTTCCACGAAGCAGTAGGATATTGCAGCTGTCCCATGAGCTTCTTGCAGTGCTGACCCACACATACTGCCCCAGCTGCTGATGAAGCACAGGTCTTGGCTAACAGAGAGCCCCTAGAATCAATCACATTACTGTTAACTTTAGCTACTCTTCCCAAAAGGCAAGAGGTTTCTGAGGTCCAAGCAGACCTAAAATCATTGCATCAAAGATGACCAACCTTTAAGCAGAGATAAATGATGCCAGACTATCTCATGCTGCAATTGAAGGCAAGGTGTTTTGCAATGCTCCAGAAAAGTTTACATGAACAAGGGTAATCCCTATGCTTTCTGACCATTATCTGTCTGACCGACCAATCTTTTAATCTTTTCTAATGCTGACATAATTTCCCATGTTTTTACAAATTGTGATAGAAAGGAAGATGGCAAAGATGATACCACACTATGCCAGAGCTGAAGCATCTGGGGACAGCCCATCCAGGTACCAACTCTAGCTCCTGAGGCCAAGGTGTCAAATCCTCCATGAAGAGACAGGGAATTGCCCATGCTGAGGAATTCCCCAAAGCCACACATCCTAGACTCCAGAGAAACTCTCTTCCAAATCTCTAGTTCAATTTCTAGAGCCTGTTCTTATTTGCAGGACTTTTTATGTGGTCAAAATGCATTTTTAATCTCACCCAGAAAAATTATTAAAGTGGGTCTGTTTCCTAAGAATGCATGAAAGAGCCTTGAAAAAGACCCAACTAAAATCTGAGGGGTTAACACTGGGGAAAGTAATAGGCATCCACCTGCATATCTGTATACTGCATACAAACACAGTTTAAGATGAGAATCAGATCTTAAGAAAGATCCAGCCCTTTCCTTGAACATATTTACTCCAGTCATTTGATATTATTCTGGAAAGCTCACAGAATCACAAATCTCACTAGCATTTGTGCAGTTGCCTGCAGGCTCTGTTCTGCAGGTTTGTTTTTTTTCTCAGGATTTCCCATAACTCAAATGCCTCATTAGGTTACTGTTTGTTCTTTTCATCTAAGTTGAATGCAGACCTAAAAAATAAGAAACTGAATGCCTCAGGACATTTGAGAGCTGTAATTATGTCCTCCTCCCTTTGAAGGGATAGCAGCTCATATAGGAAATTTGATCCAAAGTTCAGAGAGGGTAGTAGAAAGGCAAGGAATCTTAATACAATGTTAGCCTTGTATGAGGGTGTAGATATGTGGAGGTATGGATTTATCTGTGGGTCAGTACCTTGCCCATGCACTGTCCATGTGTTGCAGCCTTAACATAGAATTCTATTCTCCCTTAAATACGGCTGCTGCAGAGACTTCAGGAATGAAATTACAAGAAGAGTAAATGTTGGTGTAACAGATTGTTCACAGAAGAGGCTTTCAAGTCCACTAGGGTGATTTGAATGTCCTATTCCTATTCCTCCTAACAGGAAATATGTGTATACCCAAATGGCATTGAGAATCTCAGCCTCTGAATTCATGTGTAGCCTTTCTATATGTGACAATATGCATTACATATGCAATCTCTCACACATGCATGTTGCCAAGCTAAAATTGTCATGTTACGGTAGTGCTTCCTCCTATCGTTGTGATGTCTGTTTTATTTTGGGAGGAGGAAGGGCTGTGGTGTCAAACTAAATAGATGCATCTTGTTTACTGCCCCTAAATATATCTTGCTTTCTATAGGAAGTGATTTTGTTTGCATGAACAGTAGAGGCAAGAGAAGAAACGTGATATATCTTAGCCAGCCTCAATAAATTTAGTGTTGTTGGTGTTTAAGTAGTAAAGGGAAAAAACACAAATGAAAATGAATGGAATAAAATGTTGTTCAACTTTTGCTATATAAGCCTATAGCTTTGTAGAAGTCTCCATAAGTTACAAAGCTTTAAAGAAACATCAAGAACTACCGGAAAAATAGCTGAAAGGAGTTCTGTAAATATGGATCAACTTGCAAATAGACATCATTATTGCATAGTGACCAGCTTTCTTTGTTATCCATTACCTAAGTGATAGTGCTGTCTTATATTAAGATGATGAATTAGACTTTTTTTTTCTTTTTTTATCTGTGTAAACCACTTGGGTTGTCCAGTCAAAGCATCCTGTTTTGCTGCTAGGAAAATTTGGAGTATTTCTGGTGCTGCAGTGATTGATTGTACAGTGCAAAAGAGGCTTCAGGGGAGCATTTTACTAGGGAGACATACCAGTAATTTGGTAGAGCCTGGGTCTGCATCTGGGAAGTATATATACACTTCGAGAATTAAAAGCAGCAGGAAGAAGCCAAAGCCTATTGTTTCTAGCTGTCGTGTTCCACTCTCCACAGTTTTAATACAATCTGAATGTTAACACCCAGTGTGCACGTCAGGCTGCCATGCTTGATGCTTCCTTCTCAGAAGTTCTATAAGGATGTTACAGCAGAGGGCAGTAGGAACCTACCTCTGCTTAAAGTTGTTTTGGATCACAAGCATGCAAGTATCTGTTTTCTCCCCACTCATCTTTCCTTCTTAAATTATATTCAAGGACCAGATAAAGCTTAGCGATGGGACCTGCCACAACTTGTCACGTATTTGTCATGGTGAATACAAGGTGTGTGTTTGTAGCTCCATTTCTAGTCAGTGAACTGACTCTCAAGATTCAGTGAATGCTGCAAAAAATCCAGGCCTAAGCTGATGGCAGCAACTAGGCAATTTTTATCTCGATTCAGAATCCTCTAACAGTTGGTAGAAGGGAAATGATGTGACAAATTATACAGCTTATCATCAAGCATGTCTTCCTGATGATTGCTGAAATATATTACTGTTCTGGAAGGCTGTTTCTTAATTTCCCAGTACGATATCTAGGATCTGAAAACCAGAGACTTTAAAAGTGCATGCATTTAGGGAGGGAGGAAAAAGCCAATGCTGCAAAGTAGCCTCCAGCTTGGAACCCTTCAGATCCACACAGCACGATGATGTCAACAGTGCCAGGATTACCTTCCCTCTGTGCATCTCCTCGCTTTGGTCTTTGCTCCTGCTCAGCATCTTCTGCCCGTGCTCGGAAGCCACTGTAGTTCACTTGGGTTTGGTTGCCATTTTCTCCTGTTAATTCAAGTTAGTGTTCCAGTACTGTAAGCCACCTGAGTAGGTTTGGGGTTTCCCTGCTATCCTGTTTTTATTTCCTGAAGGGGAACATGCTCGTACACCTTCTTCTCTGGCTCAGCAGACTTGTCTCAGCAGCAGGCGCAGTTGTCTCTGAGCATAATGCCAGTTCAGAGCAGAGATCAGCAGAGGCTTTGAACTTGCTCCCTCCTTTAATTGGAAGTAGCCCGGATCTGATGAGCTTCCAGACAACATTGCAAAGCTCAGCTTTCCCCCGCCCCCGGCTTCTCCAGGCGTGTGAGAGTAGGTGTGTGGGAAGGAGGGAGTTGTCATTGTGAAGAATTGTTCAGGAGAGTGGGGGATTACTCATTTCCTAGTTTACTGGTGAGGATCTGCCTTATCTATTGCTACACCTAGGATGTGTTTTTAACTCTCCTGTGGTAACTATAGCATGCGTACAGATGGACTTACTGAAGGATGGATAAAACATACTACAAATTACACAGACTGTGCACAGGGATACTAGGAATGTGGCTGGCTGTAGAAGTACCTAGCTCTTGTAGTCACTCATATTTTTAAATTGAGACAATACTAGATAGTCTGGTTTCTTTTTTTGTCTTTTTTTCCTTCTTTTGTTTGCCTGTATGCTTGTAAAGGATAGGTTGAAATCAGGACTCACGTAGCAGAGATATTCACAAAGTGGGTTGCTTCTGAGGCCAGACAGTCCCTTCTGTAAAGGACAAAGGCTGTTCACTGCATGGTTGTTCAGAGCTGTTCAAGGATGGAAAACGCAAGGAATCATAGAGGTGAGCTGCAACTTCCAGAGATCCCTTGTATCTTGTTCTGGTGCTTTTCTTTCTCTAGTGCTCAGATTAAGTCCATGCCAGGTGAAGTCCCATTTTGGGCAGAGAACTGTCTTGTAGGATAAGCAGCAGGAAGGGGAGACAGGGTAATGAGTTAGTAAAGTATATTGCTTTGGTGGTGTCTGCGGCTTGTCACATTAACTCTAGCATTGCATTACTGCAGCTCCATGTTCAAATGACCCCTCTGTGCCACACTGTAGTGCTGAAGGGAATCAGGGAATTCTTGAATGTTTGCCTGCTTCTCTGAGAATTGAGCCCAGGATGCTCTGATACAGGAAATATCCACTAAGTACTGGGCGGAGAACACACATCTCTTCAGGCTATCTATGCTTTCAAAGCTAAATATTCCTGCAAGATTCCTTTTAGAAACTGGTTTCACTATGCCTGGCTATAAAGATTGTTTTTAAAAAACAATATATAAAAAAAAAGTATTCAAAATTGATCACACAATGATTGAGATGATTGTAACATAGATACTTAGTTAATGATTGTTCCCTTAAAATATAATCAGGTGGACAGATAAACATGTATTGAAAATATATTTAAGTCCAAATTTCAATCCTTTTACCTGAAGTAACAGCAAAAGGCATAAAACAAGTCTATGCAGTTTTATTAAGTCCTTTCTGCTTTGTCAGTGTGATTTTTAGTGTGAATACCTGCTCTGGTTCTGTTCACATCTTTTTAGGGGAGACCAGAATCACTGAAACTCTGCAGGCAAAAGCTAAACCACATTAGTCTTCTCTAATTCAGAGCCCTGCATATGTTGCGTGGTACCAGTGAGGTAACTCCTTTTCCATCAAGTCATGCTGCAGTGGTAACTTGTTTATGTTTAATTATGTGCTGTTTATTAACCGAAAACAGTGAAAATAATCAGCTGTTCAGGGAATAGGAGCAAAACAGCTGAAACTTTTCAAGCAAACAGGTTTGGTGTTGGGAATTGCATTTCACATACACAGACACGTTCTGTTTAAAATTTCAAGGAAAGTTTTTGAATCTTTTTTCAATTTGACAAGCCAAAAGCATCTTGTTCCAATTATAATTTTAGATGTTGCATACAATCTAAGTTGGTACAAAGCACTTTGTAAAGCAATTTCGGTATTTTATTTTGCCATATTTTGTCTTTTTAATTATACAGTAAACTTGAATGTTTTGACATCTTCCAGAGAGGATGGAAAATCTTTTTTGAAGTTTGTGTTGCCTGAGGTTGGTCAGTATCTTGTGCAGATGTGAGATGAGCACCCTACACGGCTGGGTGAAGGAGTTAGATTGCAGGAGTTAAGAGAAAATAGAGAAATAAATATTCACATTGAAGCTGTACGGCCTGTCTGTTTTAGCCTTGGTTAGGCTTTAATGGATGGCTCTTTGAATGTGCCTGCCTCTAGCTGCATCTGAACCAGAGGAGTGTTAGAAATGTTAAAATTCCTAGTGTAGGGTCTTACAGCTTCATCATCATTGGACTTTCCCGCTTTGTGGAAGTTTGGAGTTTTGATCAGCTGTTACTGGTACAGAAATTTGAGGAAAGATTCAAAAAAGACAGAATTGATCCAAACACAGGGAAAAGCAGATTAGAGCACCCAACTATTGAGGACCAAGGTAATTGGCTTCATTCTACGTGCTTAAGACTACAGTAACCTAGAGGAAGTAATCCTGTTACTATAAAAGGAGAGAAGTTCTTCATTACCTGATAGGTCTGGTTTTCAATGTCTGAGATCCATAGTCAGCCCTCTTCAAAGTGGTAAATGATAAAAAAGGAAGAAGAAAATCAGGATGGTTACCTGTTTCCTTCTAGTGGGCATGAATTGAGAGGAATCTGGGCACTGTCACTCTTTGGGGACTAAACTGCTGAGAAGTTAACTCTGTGTCCTAGTTCATTCTGTGATCTGTTCCTGGCAGAATGCTGAAATGTTACTGGCTGGATTTGTGACAGCACAATTGTGGCAGTGTCCATAAGGAAAAGTATTGAGGCAGTGATTTGTCACACAGGTCACTTGAATATCCTTAATAAGAAGCTTCTAGCACATGATTAAGAGAGAGGAAAGTAGCAATACAATTGCTTCTTTATATTCAACTGATGTTTCCCAAATTAAGTAGTAAATTCCTAAGACTACACCATTAGCTAATCTTTCCTGGAGTAGCACCCTCTGCTATCTCAGAGTAGTTATGGATTATCACTATTACATGAATACATGGGTGTGCTGAGGATCAGGGTGTGCAGAACACACAGCAAGGGGGCCACCCAATGGTAGGAGATTCAACCTAAAATGGAGTGGCCGATTCCCCAGAGAGCTGTGCAGCCCTTGACAGGTTGCAGAGATGGGCAGAGGAGAACTGTCTGAGATTCAACAAAGGGAAGTCTAGGGTGCTGCACTTGGGGAAGAATAACCCCATGGACCACCACAGGCTGGGGGTGCTCAGCTGTTGGAAAGCAGCTCTGTGGAGAAGGACCCAGGGGTGCTGGTGAACAACAAGCTGTCCATGAGCCAGCAGCGTTTCCTGTGGCCAAGGAAGGCAGCAGGAGCCTGGGGTGCATTAGGAAGAGCATTGCCAGCAGGTCGAGGGAGGTGATCCTGCCCCTCTGCTCATCCCCAGTGAGGCCACATCTGGAGTGCTGTGTCCAGTTCCGGGCTCCTCAGCACAAGAGAGACATGGAGCTCCTGGAGCAGCTCCGGCAGAGGGCAACAGAGATGATGAAGGGACAGGAGCATCTCTTACAAGGAAAGGCTGGGGCAGCTCAATCTGTTCAGCCTGGACAAGAGAGGACTGAGAGGGGACCTCACCAATGTCTATCAGTATCTGAAGGGAGGGTGCCAGGAGGATGGAGCCGGGCTCTGCTCAGTGGTGCTGAGCAGTTGGACAGGAGGCAATGGGCAGAAACTGATGCACAGTGTTTCACCTGAACATGAGGAAGAACTTCCTTACTGTGAGGGTGACTGAGCACTGGAACACATTGCCCAGAGAGCTTCTGGAGTCTCCCTCTGTGGAGATATTCAAGAGTTCTTGCAATGTGCTCTAGGATGACCGTGCTTGAGCAGGGAAGTTGAATCACTGTGGTTCCTTCCAACCTTACCCATTCTGTGATTTTGAGTCTGTAAATGGGAAGACAGATGAAGGGAAGCATTGCAGCATGTTTGAGTCATGTATTATCTCTCTGGCATTTGCTTAACAGGCCGTATTCTGAAATACAGTTTTTGCTTTGCCCTGCTTTCAAATTCTTTTAAAAAATCCTTTTAGAAAAAAATTAGGCAGAGGTTAATAGTAGCTTTACTTTGAAATCTGCTTATGCTTTACATAACATAAAAGCCTGCCTGTCTAGGTTGGATGTCTGCTTAGTTCTGTGCCACCTTGTATGAGCATAACAAGTAAGACTCAGTTTTAAACAACAGAAGGTCAACTGATTTCTAGTTAATCCATTTCTTTCAATTTGCAGAAAGAGGGCGAGAAAAAAAATAAATCAGTGCAGAATAGAATGATACTCAAATGGTAAACTTCTCATGTAAATTCAGAGTTCAAACAGAGGAAAATTTAACCTGTTCATCTACAGTCTCTACTTTGGGATCAAGTACAGCCTTTTCCTGTTCCAAAGGAGAGAGTTTGCCTCATTGGGAGCACCACTGTGGCCAGCAGACAGCTGCTACAAGATCTGCTAGATGCTACAAGGAACACTTCGTCTCTTCAAGTAAGTGCAACCAGCCATGATGGTCTGTATAGATGGTTCCTGGGTGCAGGGATTTTTTTTCTCACAGCCTTTCTTCCTTTCATGGGAAAACTTTCCTGGATGGAGACCTGCATTCTCGCTGAAAATTAGTCAGTCTGGGTTTTACCAGCACGCAGTTCTGCTGGCCAGCTCAAATGTTGCTCTGATGCCACCTGCTACTGAGGTAAAACACTCTACTCCTCTGAGATCAAATGGGGTGCCAAGCAAACATGGCCATAGAGGTTTTGGTTACACAACTGTCTCTTTTAGAGCCAGCCTGAATCACTTGGCACAGCACCACATCATGTATATATGTTTGCAGCCCAAAATACATTAGCTTGCATAGCTGCCAAACTGCATGACACAGTCATACCTAGTGAGCTTCCCGCTTTCACTTCTAGTTCATTTTCATTATTGTTGTTTTTCAGATTTGTCTCTGGGCTTAGAGAAATATCTGCAGCTTTGTTTCCTACAGAGAAAATGCTAGTTTGAATGCTTCTCTCTCAAGAAAGATGTAAAGCATCACTGAATCAAGGGCTTTCTACTCTTTCTATTCAATAGACTTAAGAGGTCCTAAATCTGCTTATATTCTACTTTCTTTCTGCTTTCAATCATACTTATATTACTTCCCTTGTAATATTTCTTGGCTCTTGGTAGCACTTGAGAAAAGTTCCCCTTTAATACTGAACATGACTGTCATTAGTGTGCTGATGACTGTCTTCCGTATCACCGAGGGAGGATGCTGAGAAAGATGCCTGGAGACATCCCCCTCTTTTCATATTTCAAATTCATATTTATTTGTACTCTGTTTACAGTGCTTAGGGATATCTTAGTTTGCATGACCTGGCTCATATCTGAGACATTTTGGATGAATTTTGAGAGGAAGCTGTGTATAAATTATCTTCTATAATCTAACCCTCTGTGTGATGCTTTTTTTTTTTTTGGTTGCTGGTGGTATGTCTAAAATGAAACAAACAGCAGCAATATTGGCAATCGAAATTAACCGAAGATGTGTGCTTTAGAGACCTAGGCAGAAGATTACTCTTACTTCTCATATCCTCCATATGCCTATAGATTTTTCTTCACCTCTCAGAATTTGTTCCTTTTCTTTTTATTGGCAATAGATGCTGTCATAACGGCCACAGAGCAGAGCTCAGCAGTTCTTCAAGGATGCTTTGCTATGCTGTATTTTCTGTCCCAAGATGGAAGTCAAATGTGTTGGCAGAAATTTTGCAGAATTCAAGAGACACTTCCTCATGAAGAAGTTAGGTGCAGCCAGTTTAGCAACGGTGGTGCCATAGCTCTGAGTTTGGTCATCAGTGGGCACCTGGAGCCATCCCTTTCATTGAGATTTCCATAGGTGCTGTAGTTCCCAGTTCCCTGCACATGATTCAGTATTTGTCCATGTGAGATGTTTGGTATTAAAGTATGGTGGGATGGTCATGGCTGGCAGCCAAACTCCATCAATTGCTCGCTTTCCTCCTTACCAGGAAGGTTAGAGAGAATAGGAATATCAGGAATGAGAAAGCTTATGTGTAGAAATGAGGACAGCCAGATCACTTTCAGTTAACATCATGGGCAAAACTGGCTAGACTTGAACAAAATTGACAAAACATTGACAATTATTTATGCATTTAATTAATTATTTGGGTATTGGAAGGCAAAAAGACAAACACTGAAACACTCAGAGAAAGCATCTTTCCTTCCCTCTTTCCAAGGCTCAATTTTTCTCCTTCATCCTGACTCCTCTCTCCACCCTTGTTATCACCACAGGTTATGTGCGATCGGTCCCTTGAGCAAGACAAAGGGGATTGGGCTTATGGTCAGTATGGAGCAGTTCAGCCCTGCTGCTCCCTTCTTGTCATGCTCCTCCACTCTGGTGTGGGTCCTACCCAGCTGCAGTGAATATCGCTTTCCCAAATCATCAACTGATACAGGATTCAGTATTCCAAACACCCAGAGCTCGCCACAGTGCCTGCTGCTGGGTCAGGTCTCCTTGGAGTGGTGTCATTGGGCCCTGTGCTGAGTGCCACGCGGAGCAGCAGCCTCAGGAGGATACTAGAGGATGTTCAGTGCCTGAAGAGCCTGCGCTGGCCCTTGTCTCAGTGTCCAGGGGTGAGTGTGAAGGTGCTCAGCACATTCCAGCATAAGGCTATCAATAATAAACCATTTTAAATATCTCAAAAGCAGTGCTGTGATGACAGCCCAAGTAATTAATTACATTACTTTTAATAGACCCTTCAAATAGTGCCAAGTCAGTGACATGTGCTGCAGTGTGGAAGTACCTTCAGGGAAGAACATTTTTAATACGGTGATACCTCAAAAGGCAGGCCATAGGCTGGAAATGGCCATTCAGGGGATAAAATGTTTTAGCAGATTGTTAAGCTCTCCTGCTTGTCACTCAGCCAAAAAATATGACCATTCACCCACTTACTGGCAGATGATTTAATTGCAAACTACTAAAAGCACATAACCTGTCTGCCTAAGATGCACTCTGCACTTCTTGGAGAGAGCCATGTTCTCCTGCACCTTATTTCTGTTTTTTTTCAGATTACTATTGCTCATTCAGTTGTCTTTGACCCCCAGTCCAGGAGACCCTTGCCCTCAGCCCATGCAAACAGGCAATTAAGAGCAATTAAGAGCACTGATTAACAGCAGCAGAGTATGTGGAGCTGGAGTTTTCATACAAACATCAATTCACTTGCTTCTCTGGTTCTCTTGGGGGAACAATGCAAAACATTTTATTAAAATAGGGGTGGTTTATTGACCTTCTCTGATTTCTGTGTTCATAAAATAATCTTGTTTATTAACACGTAATCTTTAGCTGAGATGCACTGTGTTCCCTGAAACATTTTATGCAGAATTCATGGATCGAAGCTCGAGAAACTGAATACCAGGGAATTCATTTCAGAGGATATGATCTCATAATCTCACTATTTATCTCTGGAGATAGAGAGATTTTGGCTGGCAGCTGCAACCCCAGAGATAAGTGCATTTGAAGGAAATGGAACCTTTTAAAAATATATTTACTATATTACACTTTTATGCTTGTGTTAAATCTCAGGGTTTCAATTAAAGACCAGGCTTGTTCTTGTTTTAGTGTTTGTACCTGGCCACTCTTACTCAGTGGAGTTAATGTGGAAATAAATAGTGACCTAACTTTATGATCCTGCTCCAGTGAATCTCAGGAGGACTGATAGAAATGCCGCTTCCTAGGGTCTCCTTCATGACTCTCTCTGCACCAAGAACTCTGTACTGCAGTGGCAGTGCAGGGCTGGTGGAGTTGGCTTCATTTCTCACAACAGCGGACTTGTACATCTGATGGTTTTTTCCTAGAGCCAGTCTGCAGCCCCTTCATCCTTCATTAGCCATGGTGAATCAGTGATCCTACTGTGCTTCAGAAATGGAGAGAGGGAGAGCAACAGTGTTCTATGCCAGGTAGAAGTTTTTTACTTTTTAAAAATGTCACCATGTAGAAAATAGAGGAAAAGTTGTGTAAAAGCATCGTGGAAGCAAGGGAGGACTGTTCAGTGGATCTTTTTTATCTCTGTGGCATGGAAATAGACAGCTGGCAGCTCTCTATTCAGTGGCTGGAAATCTCCAAGGTAATTTCCAAGATTTGCTGATAGCTTACATGGAAATGGGACAAATAATTTTACAAAACAGTACTTCCCAGTTAATTTCTCTTCTCTGTACGCTGTTTCCTCAGTAAATGGCTGTTTTATTGCCAAGATTTACTTATTTGGCTGCGTTGTTTGTACAATCTTCCTTTACACATGATATGCCTAAATTTCAGAGATTTCCAAAGGATTCATGATTTCCCCTGACATTAGCTAAACCTGCTGGAGTTCAGTATCTGAGAAAGGAGGCTTGCTATGTTCCCTTAAATCAGCAAGCAAAAACTCAGCCTCCAGCATTTAAATCCAGAGCCAAAGCTAGGTCACATCAGCTCTGATGCAGTTAAGCATTTAGGTAGGTGAGTAGGCAATGTCACTACTCTGATTCCTGGGGGCTGCTCTCATGTTTAAAGTTAGACATGTCTATCTGCTCTGCTGAGCTGCAGCCAGTGTCCCAGAAGCTCAGGTGGAATGAGCACTTGGATGCCAGTGGGCCAAACCACCCTTTGTGCAGATCATCCTGTCACATGGTGAACTGGACCTCTCAGAGGAGCAGGAGTTCAATCGTAATTCTGCTTTATTCACCCTAGGTGAAGGGAGCAGACATAAACTCACATGAGAAGGGAAATAGCCTGGCTAGGAAATACAGGACATCCAGAGGAATCAAGAGTGAAGATCTGATAGTGAGGTCTTTAAGGAAGCGAGGCCCTTGTAGAAGGTCCTGAATGCCTTGGGCTGGGCTTCTAGGTAGCAGTTTTGGGAAGAGACACTGGGGAGTAGTGTGAAAATGCGAGGTGCAGAGCATGATGCTTTAGAAACAGTGTCTCCTGGGACCCACAAGGGGTGGGAGTTACATAATGCTGCTGATGCTGGTTTTCTCGCCAGGAAGGAGCAAAAGTCTTCAACACAGCTGAAGACTGATAGGGTTTTTTTTTTTTTTCTTGGACTTTGGTTCTGAAAGCTATAGAACATTAAGTCACCTCAGCTGGGTCATGACCCTGTGATGACAGAATCTGATATAAATGAGCCTATGACTAATAATAAAGATGAATAATCCCTTCCTTGAGGAAAACTTTTCTCTGTTCAGTGTAGTTGTAGTACCTTTGTAATTGTAGTCACCTTGCTCTGCACTCACTGCTGTGTGAAGCAATCCCACCCCCTAACATATCCAAAGTTATAATAAGCTAAGTGGGAACAAAAGTATTTGTATGATGTGGTGAGGAAACAGCATTTAAAAAAATTCGAGCCACCTTGAAATGCTGATCCTCTGCTGAGGTGTTTTGCGTGTTGCAAATCGCAATTAGGTTTTCAAAACTGGGAGAAGAAAGATCAGCACCAGAAGAACACTTGCAAGAAGGGCTGTGCCAGACACTGAATGTGTTCTCATTCACGGGCACACCATGAGTGAGAAGCGTTGCCTGAGATTACAGGATGAAATTCAATAGGTGTTAAAAAGGGAAAACGAGATAATTTAGCCTCCTTTTTGATGAGCTTTTGCCTGCCACAAACTTCATCATGTGAGCCTAGTACTTTTCACATGTTATAGCTGAAGTGCTGCAATTGTCCTTAGCACAGATTAATGTGTGAAGAAGAAAAAAGGTGAGTCACCTCATAAATCGGGGAAAGAGAGTTGGTGCATCTGTTAGAGATTAGCAAGGATTAAACTCTGACAGCAAATTGGCATTTGAAGAATGGTAAGACGACTGTCTTCTCCTTTGCCTTCTGACTGATGGACCACCACGTTAACTAAAATGCTTGAAAGTTTTGGTGATGCTCACTAATTTGTTGAACCCAAGAAGTCCTTTCCCATCTGGTTGTAGAAGACTGGAAGATGCAGAGCTCTTGTGTGAGTTGCAAGCATGATTTCAATGCGTGTTTCCATCTATTTTCACTTCAGCAACCGTGGGCCTATGGGTTGTTCTGTAACTTATGTAATAGACTCAAGTATTAAAACCCTTTCTGAAAAAAAAATCACCTAGTATAAAGCAGATTTTAGTAAAACTGCACAAGTTGGGTTTTGTAATGGCTTATTTCAGTGCCCATTGGAATCCATAGAAACGTTTCAACTGATTTTGGTGACTACTGATGAGATGAAGTAGGCAGCTTCATTGAAAACCTGGAGGAGAATGGTGATGGTGCTATATTAAGACTGTGAACAAAAACCATTTACTCTTGCTAGAATCAGTAAATGGGGGAAGAGGGGGTTTTGGGTTTTTTGAGTCTTTTCTACAGTGAAAGAATATAAAGGTTAGGAAGAAAGAGGCCCTGGAGCAAAGAGAAATATGAGAATGAGTCAGTGCTTTCAGCAGGACCTGGCTCTGGCTGGGGTTTTCATATTTGTGCTCAAAATGAATACAGCATACAGAACAACTAATGAAATCAAACTTACATGCAAAGTTACTGAAGTGGGTGAATTTGATATATATGATGTCTTAACTTTTTGATTTGCAAAATAAAATGTGACAAATGTTTAAAGGAATGCAGTCATCCTTGTTTCACTACTAAGTGCTCTGTGGGAGGTGGAGCACAGACTAAATTATAGTCTGTGGATGTCAAGGGTCCATTTTTGAGTGTGACAGTGAGAGCTGATAATGAGGTTAAACTCCACATGGAAAACAGGCGATACAAGGGAGCTGAACTACAATGCTTCTTTCTGCACTATGTTCTGTGCCCTGCTCAAAGGTCAGCTGGAACAGCAGACCTAGGAGAAAAGCAGTTAGTGAAAGTTCATTTCTCTGATACAGAGTAAGAAAGGAAACTTTGCCCTCTTCACCTCAGTTTTTCCACAGTGTCACTGCTTTGGCAAGGGGGATACAGGTACATAGAAATCTGGTGTTTTGGGGTTTTTTTGTAACATGTAAAATTTTATTGATGACTTTTGCTCATGTGGACTCCATGTGCAGTGAGCTCCTCATCTTTTCTAAGCCACAGTGAAGTCAGGAAGCTCTGTACAAATGTGGAGGTATCCGATGCAGAAATCTGTCACTATAGGGTTTTAAAGACATAAAGATTATTTGCTGAACAGCAAGCACTTTTGTGTTTCAACATGTTTCAACAATATGACAAAGACTTGAAAAAACTGCTCCCAACTTTAATTGAAGAGGTAATTGCTAAGCAGAAAAGAATGGAACTATTGCTTTCCTTGTGTTTTACCATCTTAGTTGGCACACCTCCAAAACCTGCTGATACAAAGATAAATCTGCTTTTTTGAGAAAGCCATAAGTAAATCCAAATCATCTACTTGGCTATGCATTCCCACTCCACTCAAATTCCTTTCTGAAGTAATGAACATACAAGGAACTTGAATACAGTGCGGAGGAATAAATGCTGCAATAATTTAAAAGAGGGAGGAAAACCCAAGAGGCATGCTGATCTGCTATTTTGAACTTATCAGTTAGATTTTTTTTCTTTTTTTTTCTGAAGCTGTTGGATTGGTTTCCTCTGTCATTCCTTTCTCTGCCTGCTGGAGGGTAAAATGGGCCCTGGTGAAAAGAGACATCTATGGCTTTAAATCCTATTCTATGGTTTGAAGTGGGTCTTCATTTCTGCTTAGACTTTGTGCCAACCATCTCCCAAGGGAATTTTATTCATTAAAGAAAATACAGTTTTATTTCTGCTATATGCATATTGGGTAATATTCAGTCCCAGCTACCGTTTAGCTCAATAAAGAAAAGAGTTGTTCTTCATTAATGCCCACAACTTAATCAGTGTTTGTGGATATATCTTTTATTTCCTCTTTAGCTCCATTTTAGCCCACCCATATTAGATGAATGATTTTGCCATTTCTGTTCTTAAATTCTTGTGTTTCCACCAGGCACTGTAGTGTATGAATGTGACAGAGCAGGATGGAGTTGCCAGGCACAGTCTCATGGGACAAAAAAATCCAATTCTCTGCCTTTTTGTTAACCAGTGTGATGTTTTTCAGACAGATCCCTAAGTATTTTTTCTAAATTTCTCCTTCAGTAACTTGTTCATACCAGGATGAATTCTGAGAGAGACAGAAAATTCCAGGTAGGTGTAGCCTATCTGCCATCTTTGGGCTAAGGCCACTCTGCTCAAAAGTACGCAACCTCACACCAATTCTCATATTCTGATCCACTTTCTTCCTAATTGCCTAGTCCAGAAAATACTTCCCAATAGCTCAAGGTCAAAAAGTGGAATGCTGTTTATAGCCAAGACCCAAACTGAGAAAAACCAATGGGCGTTTTGTGCAGAAAATGTGAAATGCTGCATGTTTCCTTCCCTAACTAATTATCTCTGTGACCCCAGCCATGTTATCCCTTGTAAGTGAGATAGATATATACATAAATATATATATATATGTAGTTCTTTTTAACAGAAATTATGAGATGTGACTTTTGGGGGAATGTAGGCAGGCAGGCAGGCCTCTAAGACCTATTTGAGTAGTGCAGACAAAAGCCGGCTCTCCAAATTCCTGTTAAACAGCTTTTTCACTTGCAGAAGCTTGGTTTTGTTCTGAGGCAGGTTTTGAAACACTGTTACATTAAGTCTAGAGCTCTAACAGTGGTGCTGAGCTGGTAATCACAGAAACAAAAGATCTCAGCTTATCCAAAACACCTAGCACAGTGCAAATAGCAAAAGTGGCTGCTTCCCCGTCCTGGACCCCTCCTGGCAGGGGAGAGCATAGCTGCTTCCCTATTCCCAGTGGGCGCTTTGCCTGCAGAGCTGCTGGTAATAGAGTATTGACTCACTGCCACTCGAAATATCTCCATGCTGATGTTGCCCAGAACCCAAAGTGTATTACCTCTGCATTAATTGAAATGTAGCTTTCAGCAGCCCTAAAAAACGTGCTCGACTGTAGTGTGAAAGCATTTGTTTCCAGCAGAGATCCTGATAACTAGTGAGATTCAGGAGCGGTGACTGACCTTTGATCATCGGCTTTCAACTTGGCTTGCTGCCATGCTGGGAGGAGGAAGGGAAAGTTCTTCCTTATAAAAGCCAACTTCATGTCAGTGTCTCCTGTTAACATTTAGTTTGGTTAGCTAAAAACACACAGCTTTGAAACTCCCTTTGTACTGAATTGCCTGGCTCCTTTTCCCAATGATACTCATAGCTCAGAAGTTATGTCTTCATTTTTAATCCATATGTGACTTAAATTTTGATGAATATTGCAGCTGCTGCACTTCCAAGTTGCCTGTCTCCTAGCTGTCTCCTCATTTCACCTCAAAAACTGCCTCGAGATTTTTCTCAAGGCTGCCAAAGTCAACTTTACCTCTTCCTTTGAACCTCCTTAGCCCCACTGTTTAGGGACAAAACCTCTTCTTGGATGCTGCCCAAGGGCAGCTCGTGCTGTGCTCCCCCAAGGGCTGGCACAGTAAGAGCCAGCAACCCTGCAGGCTGCTGCATGCTTTTGCAGTCCTTGGACTTCTGAGAGAACCAGGGCTCTCATGCCTGTAGCTCCTTCAGGATTAATTCCTGTTCATCCTCCCCTGGTGCTTTTTCTGATCGTTCTTCATGGCAGGAGGGTCAACTGACACCTGTTCAAATCTAGGTTTTAGATTGCCGCCTGCTATATGACCTGGTTCCTCCTGTGACTTTGGAGCAATTTGTGCAATCTGAGCTTGACTCCATGCGTTTCTCTGAAATTACTCTGATTTATCCTGATTACACAGAACCCCTGTAGCCCATGTCACTGGTAATGTAGTTCAGTACTAGTGGAACAACAGCGGATAAGTATATTTGGCTTCCACCACACCCAAAACCAATACAAAAAGGAAAACTTACTAACACCCACTAAGGCAAACTTGAAATGTAGAAAGGGGAGCGTAGAGCTCACAATATTTAAAATACATGCAAACTGAGTACACAAAATGAATGCATCCCATGATCCCCAATGGCTGTTGCCCACTTTGAACTGTTTTTTTTTCATGGTGCACTGCGCTATTACACTGCAGGTAAATAACCACAACCTAAGGTCAATGGCCCATTCAGGAGTATGCTAATTTCATACTAAGCCATTGTTAACAGGCAAGATTTAATGGAAGTGACTTTTATTGGTATGTAATCTCCTAAACAAATCTTAAATCATTTTGATTTGCCTTATTAGAGGACCAATTCGGTGTTTCTGGCACTTTTCTTGTTGGAAAATATGTCTCATCTTTAAATACTAATAGGGATGCTGAGTGTTGTTTCTGTTGTTCTCCTCCTCTACTTTAGTTTCATATTTTTATGTATTTGACAAGGTCCATACAAGTTGATGTGCAGAAAATGGGGGAAGGAGTGAGTTAGCTCTGGGATGACTTTGGAAATGTGATAATTTTCCATTTTTTCAAATACTTTTGCTATCAACTTTAATGGTATACATTGAATCTGCTGTGTGGTAACCAGTCAAAAGACACTTTGTATTTTTCCTGAGCCATGGATTCTTTGGAAACCTGTGTCTTCAATTAATTAATTATATACCACTGATATATAGTTTCCTAGAGAGCACCACATTTTGATCTGGTATGAACTGACACAGTTCTATTGGCTTTACCGCTGCTGCTTAATTTTTATAGTAACATACCTAAGGGATATTTTGCATAGCACTTATGAGAAGAGGCTTGCAAAGATCACCTGCCTTGGACTCTACTGCCTTTGTGGTCCCTCCCTGGGATTTTGCCACTTCCTTTGAGTTGTGGATCTGCTGAATGTGCATCAGGAGACATTAGGACAAGCACCTTCACCACGTGCCTGTTATCTCTGGGGATTTATGTGCCATAGCAATAGCAACCAAACTGTGAAGCCAGAGAGACTAATTTTCAGAAAAGGAAAATTCAAGGACATTCAGATTCTGGATTTAGAAGCACGTAGTAGTTCAGTGAGCCTGTCAGAATCTGACATATTGCATATTTGACTTCACATATTGCATATTTGACTTCTGGTGACTTCACATTTTAAATGTGGGCTCACACCAGCTTTTTTCAGTAGCCCACCAGGTTCCTTCAGCCGTGTGCTATTCTTGCCTAAGTGGAGCTTCTGAGCAGAGTCTGGGGTCTGACCCAGATTTTGAGGGCTTTAGCAGTGGTAAGGCTCTGGAATAAGAACCTCTGCTTTTTCAGTTGGCAAGAACATTTTGAAGGTCTGCAGCAAGAGAGCATTTAACAAGCCTCTGCTGAAATGAACACCAACAGATTGTAAATTGCGAAGAGCAGTGTAATTGAATCTGATCTCTGGCTTTTACAGACTGTAGTAATTGGAAATTGCCTTTCTTTTAAATATATGCCATTCCTAGGATGGCTCCTTCTTGAAACTGCTATCTGATCATTTTTAAAACCATAATGATGTGAAATAAAAAGTGGTATGGAGTCCCCTTGGTACTGGTAGAGAACGGTGAAGTAGAGACTTTTGGAGCTTCCTGCTGTGTCACTGGTATTAGAAACTGGTATTAGAAACTAAGTCCTACACTGTAATTAACAGCTTAGCAAATATGAGCTTGGTCCTTGAATAGCCACGGCCTGGAGTCCAAATATCAGTGCCCTGTTTGGGTCCAAGCAGATGACCTACAGCAGGGCTGGGTGGAAGCAGTCCCAGTCGGCCTTTGGCAGCGGGAAGCAGAGTGCCTCTCCAGCCAGCTCCAGGTAGCTCTGGGCTGTCCTGGGTACACCCTGCACACCTCCTTAATCCCAGCCTCTGTCTGAACACTGCCCTGCAAAGTGCCTAAGCAGTTCTTTCTCTAAGGCAGGGGGGTCTAAAATTTGTCTTCAGACATGAAAATACAATGATTTCTGTAATTTTTTGTTCCTGTATGTTTAGAAGATCTAAAGGTAAGGTTGGAACTTAAGGAAACAGAGTAAAACAGATGAAGTCTAGACATGAACACTATATTTTGTAATGTTGTAGACCTGCTATTTAGAGGGTGCTCCTTCTCCTCGTATGCCCCTTTTCTGTCTCAATATCTTTTATTTTGTGACAGGTATTTTAGTTGCCTAGGTATTGATTAAAGATTTCACAGAAAGCCACAAACTGATTTGAGGCCTGGAGTCTCTAGCAGAGAGCCTCAATGGAGAGCTGGTTTAGCTTTATCAGGAAGAAGATTAAAAGCTGACTTGTTCAGTATAAAGTACCCTCATGCTAAGATGGTACTACCAAAAAATGATTGAATGGCTCAAGAGAATGTGTGGAGACTGGTGAAGTATGTCTCAGACATCTGGAATCTGAGGGTAAGTAAGCTCAAATTAGAAATTTGTCCTTATTTTGAAATTATTCTTATTACTAATACAAACCTCTTAAGGAGTGATCGTTCATATCCTCTTCTTTAAGACAGGAATTAATAACTTTTCAGAAGACACATTTTAGCCAGATATTTACTGAAATAGATGGTTGTGGGGTTTTTATGGTGTTACTGAATTAAAATTAAATACACTGGGTGATTGTAATGATCCATTCTTGCCTTGAACTCTGTGTCTATAACAGACCAATTTCTCACCTGCGTGTGCCAGGTAAATGAATACTCAAAACTGGCTTTAGGTCTAAGCCAGCAGCCATGAATTCTAGAAAATTCAGGATAGGACAGAGTTGTAAGAACTTCTGTGAACCTTTCCCCACATCTATCTACCGTTTCCACAGAGGAAAGCAACATTTACAGTTCTCTTACATGGTGCTGCAGGTAGAAGCTGGTTATCACCTTCTTCTTGTCCTTAATGCAGGTGTTTTGTTGTTCTGGTTGCTGATGAAGGCATACCACCACTTCTGTTGTTGTGCATATGGAGTAAAAGGAAATAGCCTCATTATGAGGTGCTTTGGAGGGCCATCATGGAAAAGGCTGACCCAGCACCTACTTGTTCTATAGGCTGAGTCTCTTTTGTAGTTTCCAAGTCGCTCAAAGCTGCCATCCACCTGCTCTGACTGGCAGTCAGGATGATCATGTTCTCAACTTTCCATTTCATGGGCTGGGAAGTGCATGAGAATTTGAACTGTGAAGACAATTATTACCTGCAACTGCATACTGCCAAGATATGGTTACAAGTTGGGTTTCAGTTTCACATTTCTTCGCTGTAACTATTTGGACTGGCTATGGCATTTTGCTCAGTGTTTTTCCTTCATGAAATCCATCTGCTGGTATCTTCTTACTTAAAAAACATATTTTGCCTGCAAGTCCCCAAATAGCCAATGCTTCCCCAACTCCCACCTTTTTAAGGCAATACAGCTTGAGTAGCCATTTGTGCTGAGTAGTAGTGTTTGGAAAAGTGGGAATGTGTTACTGCAATCAGAGAGAAGGAGATGGGGTTAGGTATTGCCCATTGCTTCCATTTTCACAGTTGGAGTGAGATGGAGGTGTGCAAACCTCTGGTAGTTGGGTGGTTTCAGTGAGGCACCTGAAATTAGAAACCACTTTTAATAAACACTGTATAAATAACATTAGTATGAGGGATTAAAGGAAGAGCACTGAAGGAATCTAAGGGCACGAGGTTGATGGGTTCTCCTTACAACACTCCTTCAGACCTGTGACGAAATCCCACCATTTACCCTTGCAGTATTCCTTACTCTGCTGTGCCAAGGCAGTTGTCTCTTTTGGAAGAGGTAACAGTTACACATATGTACCATATTTTAAGAATGAGTGACTGGTTTCAAGGAATCTGAGTTTTAGTTACACCTAGGTAACTCTACTAACTAATAAATATAGTTAGCACTAACCTCTTATTGGATATTCTGAAATGTCTGCACACACAGTCTGAAGGATTCTCCATGCTTTTAACTAATTTTTTTTCCATGCTCATGTCAGTGTTGGGATTCCCTGTTCTCTCATAAAAGGAGAAGTAGCATTTGTTCTTCTTTCTAGGACACAACATTCTGCCTGCATATTTCTACCTCTGAATTCACAGCAAGGCTTCACCCAGAAGGTACTGACATAAATTATTCAATTTTGTGTTTTGAAGGTTCTTTGTGATCATATAAAATACATTCCATTTGAAAGTGGTTTTTGTAATCAAGTTTGCTTTTAGCGTTTAAGCCATAAAGCTGCTTCGAATGCACTTGGATAGAGCACACCCTTTCAAGTAACTTTTTTGTTACGAACCTTAAACCAGATCTGTCGAACCAATGTTCAATGAAAGTGGTCTCTGCCACTTCCGTGGTAGAGCAGTGTTGTGATATTCTGTGGAAAGGCACACTGCAAGCAGTTTGGACCTGAGAGTGGTTAGCAATCTGTGGAACACAAGTCAGGGGCTCTGCTGTGAATTCCTCTACAAAGCTGTTATGTGATCCTGAGGAAGTCGCATTGCCTGTTCATTCCTGCCTCTTCCCCATGTCTCATCTGCTGACAGTACTCTACTTAACATGTTTCCTTTCAAAGATAGTAAATATAGCATTTAGGATCCAAAACTGTGAATTTTTCAACTCATTTTATACTCATACCGCACCAGTTGGATTAGACAAGACATATAAAGAAGAGTTTGGTCTTCACCTGTTGGTATCACACATTCTGAACCAGGCTTACAAAGGAATTATCTCCTGCATAAACAAGCCACAGACATATAACCTTGTGACCGTGTTTGCTCAACAGTGCAGTTTTGAAAATCCAGCTCACTGTCTGCAGGCATTGTGTTAAACATGCCTTGCTCTAAATTGCCAAGCAGATTCAAGTGGACAATTACAAATTCCCATGAGAATATAAAATGTTACATCTTACAAAAACTCCCTACCATAAAACTCCTACATTCGATACTGATACTACACACTGAAGGACTTCTTAGTTGACCACTGACCAATTCTGCTCAGAAAATTAATTTTAAAGTACTGTTATTTATACCTTCTGTTTGTGTACATGATAGGAGGTAATAATTTAATTTTGATTTACTATGCCCTACGTCATGTGCTGCAAAGCAATAATTCTGTTGATAAAGTTTCTCAGAAAAAATTCCACTACATGCAATCTTAAAAATCACGTTGAATGATTTTAAAAATGAAAGTTTGCTTTCCCTCAAGTTTAATTACAGAAACCGTATAACTGCTTAGACCTCCTCCAAATCAATCTTTTCCTAATAATGTATAAAGATTCTGCTCAGTATCTATGCAATATATATATGTGTGTATGTGTATTTGCGTACTTAAATTGTTCATGGGAAACCTTATCTTCATTGTGTAATGTGACATGAAATATGGTGACCACCACGTGCCAGTAGGCTGTGCAGTGGAGGCAATGCATTGATATCTGCCCTAGCTTTCCCTGAAATGAGGTGGTATGCACTGCATTAGTCTATATCTGTACAATCTGCCACAGAAAACACAAAGACCTTCATGTACAAAATGTATTTTGTGGGGAAGGAAACATCTAAATACCTTAGGAGCTCTGAAATCAAACATATAGCAATTCTGAGATTTTTCAAACAATGCCATATTTGCTTCCTTTTGAAAATGTAGCTGGATGATGCCTGTGCCTGTCTTTCAGACAAACAGCTATTCTGTCGAGCATTGCTGATCATCCAGATGTGATCCAACGGCAGCGCTCCCACTTGGCTCTGCTGTGCCATGCTGCAGCCAGTGATGGATTCTTCTGGCTGTGATATCTTCCGTCTTCCGATCAATGCTGTCCCACTAAGCAAAGAGAAATACAATATTCACAGGAAGGAAGGGAGAAAGCAAGGAGCTATGTCTCTCAATGATGCTAGCAGGCAATCAGGAATGCAGACACCGGGATTTTGGTCCCCACTCTCCTTTTCTGTATGCTACGCATGACCCAGCATCTAACAGAGAAAAGGAAATCACTTTTCAGATATCAGATGCTGTATTTAGAAATTAGCATCAAGTCCTGTTTCTGTGCCAGGCAGCTCCTGCCTTGCTGAAGAAGCTATCTTGCTACTCCCACCTGTGGATCTTGTGTTATGAAACTAGGTACAGATTTCTTTAATGGTCTCTTTAAAAGAAAAAAAACAATCTTCTGGGTTTCCTAGAGAGATTTTGACAGCTCAAATGTCATTTTCCATGTAGGATTTGGCTAGGACATATAATCCACTGTCTGCAAAGTAGTGAAAGCTTTGGGGCCTTAAAATGACCATTAAGTAGTGTCTACAAACCTCAATTTTTTTCTCAGATAGGTATCTGTGGATGCTGCTGCTCCTATCATTTAGCAGCACGGTTAAGCACTGTCTCAGAAATTTTACTGTTGCATCACCTCAACTGAGCTGCAATTGCAGATTAAACAAGAAGGAAAGCAGAGCTTCCTCTGCATGTTTTTCAGCTCATACACTGTAAGCTTTGCAAGGATAAAATAAATGGGGAGGGGTGGTGGTGGGGAAGGGGTTTGAGGGTGTCAGCAGTAAGTGTAGTTGTAAGCTTGCTTTCTCTGTGCATTTCAATAGAGATCTCCTGCTAACTGAAGCCTGTGTGTGGCTCGGTAACAGCCTCCTCTGTGCTGCCCTAGCCACGACTCCCCATTTGCTGCACATCGAGTACTGAAGGCTGAACCCGGCTTCCTTACACAGCGTCTTAACCTTGCCTTGCCCTTCCATCCCACAACAGCCGCTTTGTTTCCTTTCACTAACAGTCAGATATCACAAATTCCTTCCCTCTAAAGCCATTAAAACAGAACCGGCACCACCCCAAGTGGTTTCAGAACTAACTGATTTAGATGCTGGAGTCTGCTGCACGGCCAAAAATAACTCCCCATTTCTTTCTCCTTCATTGGTGAAAGTAGGAGAGAAAGTGGCCAATGACAGAGACACAAATCCCCCACAGGCATCGGAGACAAATCTATTTTGCAGCAGGAAAAAAAAAACAACGTTCTTGAAAAATGTTTCTTTGCTCAGGCCAATAGATACAGACCTGCTGCATGCAATTTTGCTGAACTGATGGTATCACTTGAATGGCTCACGGACTACATAAAATGCATTACATAATTATATTTTTAAACACTGTCCCCAGCTGTGCTGATGCACATAAAAGCTGTGTTTACAATGGACTCCGCACATGTAATTATTTTGCGGCACTAGCTCTGTGCATTTCCTGGATGGATGCTCCACGGTGCATAAAATTGTAGCTTTTATCATAGATTCTTGAATATATTCTTTGGCTGTTTCAGCTTTAAATACTCTGTTGTCCTCGCATGGGTGAACAGGACTGATGCCTGGAAGGCCTAAATTATAATATCTGAGGGAACACCTTTAAGTCCTCTGGGAGCAGCACAGAGGGAAACATGATGAGTGTTGGAGTTGAGGCACCTGGGTCACGGGAAGCACTGAGCAGCAGAGCCAGCTGCTCCTCCGTGGCAGGTTTCCTGTGCTGTTCTTGGGGATAGAGCAAGGGCCCTGCCCCTATTTGGCTGCACAGATTCATCCTAGCCTGATTAATGCTGCACCAACCCAGCCGCTCTGTAGGACAGGGAGGCTAAATAATGCCTTGTGAATGCAGGAGCAAAGGGGCTGTTGGCTGTTGGTTGTTGGTGCGGAGTCAAACAGAACACGGCCCGGACTGCTGGGATCAAAGAACAGCTTTGATTTATCTTCCATTCTGTTTGTTTACAGCAAGTGAGCTCCCAGCATTTCACTGTGAGCTCTGCTTTCTCTGTTCTCCATCCAGTTGTGGAATACCAAGCATTTCTTTATTCTAGCGCAGTAGTTGATGCACAGGACCCAGCGAAGAGTACAGTGGGATATTTATTTTAGATCTGTTCCAGTGTTCTTGAGTATTAATAACACTGTGAAAACCTAGATGCTGGAAGGATTGGTACGTAACACAGTCCAAGAATTTTGCCTGCCAAGCAATAGCACTTGGAAATAAATAAAGACAAAAAGTAATACAATATCCTGAACAACAGCTTCAAAATGATGGAAGAGAAGCACCACAGGTACCTATCTTTCTTTTTTTTTCACTATTGCTGCAAAGAACTGGCAGACTTTTATTGTCAAGAAGTAAAATGGTTTGGCATCTTGCCTCTAATCCCAAGATAACCTTAGATATGAGGCTCCACAAAGGAAATGAGGACTTTGTGGTAAACTGTTTTTCAATGGCAGGTGTTTGTTGGAAATCAGGTTTGCCTTCTGGTAGTAGATAATTTGAATTCCTCTGTTATCATTCCTTGCCCTGTTTAGTCATGGAAGCCGGAAGTCTGTGCTTCCCCAAGGACAGTTGCAACATGTAAAGTAGTAATTGGTCTAATGCCAGTAGTGATCAAATTATTCCAAAGCAAATGGCCCAACTGTTGGTAAACCAAGATTTCCACCTTCACATGAATACAGGCTTCTCCCATCATGGAAACCCTTCAGCTATGGATGTCCTTAGCATTCCCCACATTTGGCATGTGAAGTTTACATACTAGCTTCTAGGCTGTTGATGCGTTTTGCACCAAAGTGTAAGGTGATGGAAGAACAATCTTTGGAGTGGAAAAAATGTGGAACTGCATAAGTTTATTGTATGTTCGTTTGCATAGTCTGCCTTTCAGATAAACCTTATCCCTGCAAGTATACTGGAACTTGACAAAGAGTCCTTGAATAACCTGCACAGAAGCTGAACCACCACAGAGGTGCTACTTTGGAAAAGCAAGCACAGGAAGGTACCAGAAGCAGTGCAGAGGAAACCCTTCTGAAGTAAGCACCTCCTTGTATTGTTCATATGTGTGTCCATCCTGTTTCTGCAACACAAGGTGTTGTTATTTCATTAGAGATAACATGGTTTGTACATATGAAAAAAGGGCACATTTCTCACTGGGTAACACACACTTCTTTCGTGTTCACATTACTGAAGTATGTGAGTATTATTTTCTAAAAGGGCTTATTTCCTTCTACTTTCTTACTCTAGTCTATCAGCCATCTAGGCCAAAATATGTTTTACAAATATGCGATCATCTTATACAAATCAGCATAATTCCATGTGTTTTGATAGAGCTACGACTTAAGGCAGTGGAGGATTTAAGTCCTCAGTATTTTATGTAACATAGATAAACCCCAACATTTGTGATTAGAGAAAAAATATTTCTAGGTATAACATGCTTGCATCGTTACTCTTCCACATTAGTTACAGTCCTTTGCTGCAGCCACTTGTGCAAGATTTTTGTGTTTATCTTTACGTAGTACATGAAGATAAGAGTGGCTCATCTTTTGCAAAACATTAGGCATTGCATACAGACAAGAGTAAGAATCCACACTGAAATTAGTGCAAGTTTTGCAGTTCAACAGGAAAAAGCAGTCCTCTTAAGGCTACTGTTTGAACCCTGATCTTTGCCTTTTTTGTCTAAGTCACCAGAAACTTCTGTTTCCAAAAACAAAATAACGCTTTGAGAAGTCACAGTTCACTGTAAATTATGTCATGGCTGTAGGAGTTGAGGCATCATCTTTGTTGCATTTAGTCCCTCTTGGAAATGTCCAATAAAGCCAGAAAGAAAATGGGACTTATTTTACAGACTTTTTGAGCACTTTAATTCCATTCTTGCTATATTATTATCTGTGAGAAGCTTTTTCTTTTTTAATTCTATAAAGTTCTATCACTATATTATCTAAGCAGCTAAGTACTCAGATTATGTAAGTTGTACATAATAGGATGTCGATAAAACATGCTCCTTCCAGCTTTGGAAATTTCTATATTACTCTTCTCTGGTGACTCAGCTAAAGATCTCCCATATAATTGAGGAGAATGTGTGGTAGGGTGGGATTTCCACCCTTTGAAGGAATGTGTCATAGTCCTCAGGTATGACCACAGCTGTAGCTGTGCTCTCTTCCCACATCCCCTGGACTTTTCTGGGCAATCTTTAACCATTGACCAGCGGATGCATGCTGTAGTCCCTGCCATGCATTTAAGTTACATCTTTCTAGGAATACTTACCTAATGTTTTCAAAGAAAAAGAAATCCACCTTTTGATTTGCACAGCAGGAGTATTTGCCTGTTGTACCAGATAGCAACCTCAATATGTACTTTCATGGTCTGTTTCTTCTAGAGGATGTTTTTGGTCCATAAGTGGTGTTTTAAGAATATTTCTACCAGTACTATTTTTATGATATGTCTCTCTTCATGGTGCATTGCTAACCATATGGGCAAGCAGAGTATATGCAGCTACATGCAAGGTTTACTGCCCAGCAGGCATGAGAAGCGTTTATTTTGAATAGATGTGTATAGAGGGAAAAAAACCATTCAGCTTCAAGGGTACAGGCTTTGGACTTTTATTTGTTCCCTTGGTTCTCCCTTAGCTTTAAATGAGGTTCAGCATCTCTCCCTTGGAATCTCACTGCAATAATGTGGGCTCAGAGCAGCTGTTTTTACTTTGCCTTGCTGATGACTGGCAAGAGATAAAATATGGAGGAGTAATTTCTGCCTGGCTGCTACAGGTTGCATCACAGAAACACTGACTGGTAGGTCTCTGAGAACTGTTACTGATAGCTAGATTTTATCTTGGTAAGGGTAAGAGCTCATGAAACAGGATGACTCAAGAAATGACTAATGAAAGCTTTATGATGAAACTTCTGTCCTAAGGCATATCAACTGTGACCAAAAATTATAATCAGGGAGTTATTTGACAGTCTAGGGTGAGCGAGCTGATGCCATGAGTCCAGCTTCTTGTAGAGATGTGTCTTCAATGTAAATAAAATCCACTAACTCAGACTGTATCAATTAATGCCAGTGGGGAAAGCCACAAATGGTGATGTGGCATGGTGGTGAACTATGCTGTTACCCCTCAAATGGCTTCTCCCCTTTAGAGCTGGGCCATTTAATGAAGCAGATGATATTGCCATTTCTTTGTGTTTTTCTCTTTTGTCATTAAATCACTCCAGTCAGATGTATAAGCACAGCTTTCTTTTGTGCGTTCATGCAGAAATGCAGGCTCCAGGTCTCTCAGGAGCAGTCCCAGCTACTCGAGGAACAGTTCCAGCTACTCAACTGGCACTACATTATCAATACAGGCATTATAATATTTAGGTGGGCCTCCTATGCAAATGTAATGGCGAATCCCCCTGCATTACTCTAATTTATGCCTCTGCCAAAATATCCTTCTTTAGCTCCTTGATCCCAGGTTCTGGAATTTACAGTGTTTTACAGGTATCTTTGCTTTTCTTGTGACACCAGTAGCTCCTCTACAATCCCAAATCCTTAGTCACACACCTAAGTCAATGTGGAGGTATCACCTACTGTTTTGACTTAGCAGTGCTCAGTAAAATTACCTCCTGCCTTCTTGTGCCAATGGTCACATTTTCTGTACAGCAGCATCCAATTTCCCCATTTCTGCCATAATGCATCATTCTCCCTGGAGAAGAAGAAACTCCCCGTTTTGGGCAGGGTACAAATGAGGCAGGATGTCCTCAAGGTGTAGGAGCATAGAAAGGGGACGTTTGCACGTTTTGCTCAAGGCATTCAGGAGATGAGATGGGGATCAGGGAAGTCAGAGGTTTAGCCCTGGCTCTGATAATAATTTTCTGTGTGGCCTTTTGTAAGCTCTTTCATGTTTCCACCTCATTTTTCCCAATCCTAAAATGGAGTTCAAAATCATCACTTCTCTAACACCTCCCCCTCCACACACACACACACACACACACACACACACACACACACAGACACAGAGTTGTGAGGAGGTTTAATGTTTATCTCGGAGACTTTGAACAGTATCATATATCCAGGCAATATATACAGGCACTTAGACCCCAGAATGAGCTCTAGAAAAACATCAGTAAAGAAAACAGCACTTATATTTTAATCGTATTAATCATAAATTTGGGATTGGAATAGAATAAGTGATTAACAAAGCTGCAAAACAAGCTTTATTTCATTGGCTTGAGCTGCTTTCTAGTTCTATTTGTGTATGTCAAAGTGATGTTCAGTCTTTTTAAATGAGTCACAGGACTGGAAGAACAAAAATATTTGATGGTAACATATAGCAGCAAAACAATTACTCTTTTTATTCTGACAGGCATCATAACCAGAATAGCAAGTTAGAGCTAGAGGTCTAGGCTGGTAGTTTCTTTCCACGTATCAGGGATTTTAGACCTGCTTGCAAGACAGTGAAACAGAACTGAAATGTCAAAAAAATTAAAAGATAACACTAGATCAAACAATAAAAGCAAGCATGCCCATTAGGATACTACTATTTACATTTATAAAGGTGCTACTGATCAGTGAGTCCATGCAGTATTCTCACACAGCACAGCCTTGTCTAGCAGCTTTCTGTACCTTTATCCAGAGGAGACTCCTTTCCACCCTGCTTGCTGCATTGCACCACTGATTTAGTGAAGACATCATCCTCATAAGGATGCTCTTCTAACTCACCTCTGAAATCCGCTTGCTTTTCTCCTCTGACAATTAGGTTTAAATGTGCTGCAGTAAAGTACTCATCCCTAGCAGTTGTATGGCTTTTTAAGTGATAAACTGCATTAGCAAATTTCGTATTAGATAATCTATCAAATGAGGTCATACATAATTTTAGCAGTCTCATCTTGATTTATAGCATGATCACAGCAAATTATGCATACACAAACCAGCATGCTGGCTGTCAAAGTCAGGTATTTTTACTCTGCCAAAGAAACTATTTCCAGGCCAGCCCAGTGGCCTACTGGTAGCACTCTGCATCACCACAGCTTGCCCGGTTTCCAGGACAGCCCTCAAGCTCACCCCTCACCTCTTATAATGACTGATGAGAGCTGGAGGTGGTAGGCTAAATCCTCGCTTCGTACTTCCTTACAATAATCCTTACTGGTGTTTATTCTGACAGGTTTTCCATACTCCCCTTAAGTAAGGACATAGGCTCGCTGGAAGGGTAAGCTTACAAATGGGGAAACTGTGTCTGCGGGGTGCTGATCTGCTCCCTGCCTCCCTTCTGTGTTCCCAAGGGAATGAAAAGCGAGTTGGAGTGAATCATCAGGCAGCATTGCGCACGACTGTAGCAGAGTCTGCTTCCCAGTCCGGGCTGCTCGGGCCAGCAGAGGCTTGGTCGCCTGCACCCACCGGCACTCGCGGAGGCAGCGCTCCATCCCCTACCATCTGCACGGGGGAGCCATGGCACCTGCCTCACCACAGCACACGTGACGAATACAGGGCAAAATGGGAAGAAGCTTCAGGAACAAACGCAGTTTCTGACCTGCCCTTTGCTAGTGCTGCTGCACTGCTGCTCTCTGTACCCGGGGTCTAGTACCCACACTGCAAGTAAATTGCTCCTGGGATCCAGAAGGGACATGATTCCTATCCCCTGGCTTCAAACTTCTGCAGATACATTCCATCCATTAAGATCTCGGGGGAGCCACAACAAATGGTCTGATCTTGCCTTTCTCTTCACCTGCTTTCATCTCACTGTTTCTAGGGTTTAAGCTGTGTGGAGAGAGTTCCTGTCATCTGCATGGCTATGAATAAGGTATGTCTTTCCCACTGGACTTGTGGCCAAAGCCTGTCTATGAAGGCCCAAGCATGATGGAACAAGATGTGTTCCTCAGCATTCCAGGTATCTGCCCCTAAACTGTAAAATAAAAACTAAATTAAAATCTGAATAAAAATTTCCCTCGGGAATGTAAGATCATAGAGGCCTATCACTACATGAAAACTTCTGAAAACTATTAGTACATAGATCTCCATGTTGTCTCCACAATAATACTGGAGTGAGAGACTGGAAAAAATCAAAATCACTTATCAAAATGAGCAAGCAAAGGGCATGCTTTCAGTGGATGGCACTGCTGTTTTGCACACGCTATGGTATTTTGCCTAATCCTACTGAATGAGCTGCTCATGCATATATATGTGTGTGTATGCATATCTGTCATGAGTCAAATCCATTGTATCCTCAGCTGACAAGCTGTGTGTGGCAGATTGCAGTAGGGTTTGAGGAAAGAAATTCATGACCCAGGCTAAGAGTAGAGTGTAGGACTTCCCTCCTGATCTCATCATCCAGAACAGCAGCTGCATCACCTCCCCATACTGGTACCAACACCGGTGTGGGATCCTTCTTCTCTCCCCTCCTTTTACCCCTGCTAGCGTGGCTGAAGATGCAGCAGAGAGGATGATGAGAAGAGGCTTGTTTCTTCAGGGCACAGTTTTACAGTGAAAATTTGGCAAGTGATGGAGCCACCTCAGTTGTGCCAGTCCTGCAGTGAGACTGTGCCACAGGATGGAGAGGGGTGAATGGGAAGGAGTAGAGAATGCAGAATGGCTGCAGAATGGGTGAATGGAAACCCCCAAGCACCTGAGGATGAGTGCTGAGGGAAGGGTGAGGGGCTCTGCAGACACCACCTCAGGCCCCACAGCAGCACCTTTCAAACAGCAGCCTCTCCCCTGGGTCCGCACCACAAGGGCATGTCCCGCTGAGCAGCACTGACCGAAACCAGCGCTGGAAGCAGGGCAGAAAGTCTCCTCTGGTGCAGCGGGCACTGAGCTCCCCAAGTGCCCTGCCTGGCCCCTGGTCAGGGACCCTCAGGCAGGCAGGGAAGGGGGCACTGCACATTCTCCCCACTTTGCCTCTGTGGGGGTCCCTGGGGAAGCAGCTGTGACACTCCCCGGCTCCGTGGGGCGATGGGGCCCCCCCAGCAGCCCCGGGTTGGCCGCTCCTCCTGTAGACCTGCCTCTGCAGAGGTGTTTGCAGCCATTGGCACGGGCGCTGCAGCGCCGGTTGCCTGGCAGCAGGAACGCGTCCTCTTCCCCATGACAAACATCATCTCCATCGACCCAGACCACCTCCCGTTTCAAATGTCTGCCCAAGCCAGAAAGCTCAGCAAGGGGAAAGGTAGCTCGCTGAATGGAGCTGAGGAAGCCCCGTTTCAGCACCGGGATACTGCAGGGACTCCTGCATTCATCAGCTGCCCCACAGGTGAACTCATCCAGCATTATAAGCAAAATTCCGCCTGCTTGGCCATTCAGCCCGGATTAGCACTAAGAGAACAAGCCCCCTTAAAGAAATACATGCTAATTACATGAGTATTTAGCTTTTTACAAAACTGTCAGAGGAAAAGTGAGTGTGAAGCTAAGCCCCTGGTCTGTCTTGTTGTGTCTGGGATTTTGGGTCCTGCTGAAACACATCAACGTGCTTGATGTGCTGAAAGCATGGTATCTGATCAGGAGCACAGCGTTGCTCTGGGTCTCTGTGCCTTACAAAGCATGTGCACCGTGTTTATCTGCGTGCTGCTGCATCCAGCTGCTGTGCTGTAGGAACGCTGGTGCTGATATCGCAGCAATCACAGGATTATGAATTTGAGAGACACAGAAATCACCGACTTCAGAGATATCCATCTTCCTTAAAAGAAAGTAAGCCATTATGAGTCAGGCAGATTATCTGCTAGCAGCCCACTGAAGAGAGCTGTCTTCTGCAGAGGGGTGGAGGACGGGAGGATTCCTGATGAGTGCAGCAAGGGCGAGGGCACAAGCTGGCAATGGAAGGGGAGAACACAGCAGCTGCAGTCTCCATGCCATGAGTGCCAGTGCTGTGCATGGAGCACACAGGAGAAGAAGTTAGTGGGCTCTTTGCCCAGGGGACTGTGATGTACTGCAAGGATGTGGATTCGGGCTGCTCAGGCTCTGGAGGAAGCTGGGTTTGATGGAAGTGCAAAGGTGCTAAGCAGTGCTGAGCTCCACACCACCACAGCTGACCGCTGCATTGCGGGGTGGGGTGGGTTCTCCTGTGCTTGGGTGTAGTTAATTGTAGAGACAGCGTATGATGAGACCCTCTCTTTCTGACTGCAGGAAGGCTGAAATTGCTGTAGCCTCAGTCATTTCCTCAGTCTACTTTGAAATAGAAGATTTGTCTTGATGAGGCTCAACCTACATGAAAGCAGTCACACCAGGTGTAGAGGCAGCTCCCTTCTGACTGTGACTGCTTGACAAGATGTGAGAATATGTATCCTGCCATCGAGGAGCTGAAGCTTCATGCTCAACAACATCAGCATCAGCCCACCCCACCTAGAGCTGCAGCTCAAGGGCGCCAAAGCCAGGGCAAAACGAGAGGTGCAGAGACCAGCTGCAGGGAGGCACCTGACAGGGGAGCACCACAGCAGCTTGTCCATCTGCAGGTGAAGAAAGAAATCCCTGGCGGGTGATGCACGAGAGGAGCTGTGGCACAGGGGTATAGCTGTTGAGGCTGGGAGGAGGGTAGGGAGGAATGGCTGCTATTTAATTGCCAGCTCTGGTTCTATCAGCAAATAGGAAGATGAGCTGTCGCTGGTGTGCAAAGTAGCAGATGGCCTAATTGTGAGAATTTCTCCCTTGCAGGAGCAAAATGCTATACTGTTTTTAACATCTTTGCCTAGAGCTGAGTGCTAGCTTCAGATACAACCAAGATATACTGTACAGAGTGCTAGAAATGTGCTCTAGTGATAATCAGGAGAAAACTGTGCTTGAAGTGACATTTAAAAAATAATTACTATGGCCTATCGCTGTTAGTCACAAATCCCAAAAGCTGATCTGGCTAAAAGAGCTTTCCAAAGCATCTTCTGCTCGACAGATCATCTGGAAATTATTCCATCATTGTGTCACCATGTCTCGCCTTATAACCCCCAGGACACTGTGTATGTATTCACACCATTTCCTCCCTCTTCTTGGGGGAAAATAATTCTCTCCGGCTTCTGATTTTTGTCATGCAGCTTCAGCAGGTTTTGTGCAGTTTCTTGTCTTGGCCATTTTGCTGGAGACCACAGGGCTTCCTTTCCCAGAGACAGCTATGAAGCATCACCACCTCATCTTCCCTTGGGCACTTTTAAGAGCTCAGTGCTCTACAGCACTCCAGACCTGCAGGCAAAGACAGCAGAGCTCGCCAGTGTCACACTAATATCAGGTGCTTGAAACTTTATATTGAAGGTGCAGGGCTGTTGCTGGTGAGTCGTTATGGCAGGTGCATTTTGTCAGCTTCAGCTCTGATCTGAAAGCAGGGGAGAGGGCAGCACTTCTCCCAGCTGGGTCAGGTTTGCAGAGAAAACTCTGGTAAGGACTTACATGGAGAGAAAACTTCAACTAACCTGTAAATCTGCTTAATGTTACTTATCAGTGAGGGCAAAACCTAGAGCAAGGATCAGCTTGGAATGGAATCAAGTGAATGCTCTGTTTGAGGATAGCAGCCCTTGTTGATTTTTGTGCAGGCCACTGACCATGGTTTTAAGGACTTTTGCCTGCTGAATATAGCATGTGCTGCCTCTTTCTGACAGGCCTTTAAACTTCATGTCTGTTGGGGCTTTTTGGTAATAAAAGGGCTTTAACGGGTTATCTGTAAGCTTTGTCTCCTAAGTATGGGGATGTATTCAATCTTCTTTAAATCTACCTTTCGCTTACTGTCCATCTTCAAAAGACTCTTATCCATGCAGTAGATGCCTGTGCTGCAGCAGTCCATCCTTCCCTTCCTCTCCCCTTTCTTCCTCTGTTTGCTCAGAAGTCTCCTGCGAAAAATCCCTGAGCCATGACACACCAGCCCATCTCTCAGATCCCACTGATTTCATGTCTCTCTCAGCCTCCATGTAAATCTCCCTATCTTTCCCTTCAAGGTCCTCTGTAATGTTACTTTGCCTTTAATCTCATTCCTCCCACTCCTCCTCCTGTCTGTATTCTTCCAGTCATCTCTCTTTCTGCTCATTTTATCTTGTTCTTGCATGGTTCAATCTTGCTTTTTTTCTTCATACTCCTCAGACACCTCAATCCATCTCCCATTTTTTGTTGGCCAAACACTTTTCCTCTAGTTCTGTCAACTCTACCTTAAAACCCTATCTTTTTCTTTCCTGCTAGGACTAACACACCACATGCCCTCATGCATTGTCATCTGAGCTGCTGTCCCACGTGGTTTTCCTGGAGTGCATGTTCTTCACACCAGGAATTTGTGGTTCTCCTACAGTGCACACCTCACAGATACAAACACACAAGGGTCTTTTGAAGAGCAGCAGTCACTGGTAAGTAACCATGCATTATTAATCCCATTGCTTATATGATACAGAGAAAACTTTACACTTTTTCGAGCTGGCTAACAAGTGGAATCTTTTCTGTGTTGCTGCTAAGGCACACTTTGGATGCTCTAACTAGGTAAATGCATAAAAATAAGCATTATTTAAACTTACAGTGACTGAAACTTCCTGTAGGCAGCAAAGACATTTGAAGAACATAAGCAGACTATTAGAAGAGGTTTGGGGTCTCACTTCTACATTGCTTTGCACTAGCACGTCACCAGTGGCTGCATTCAAGTTGCCTTTAACATCTTTACATTCCTGCACATGACAAATAATAGCGACTAGCTTCCACAGAGCAGAGGAAACACAGCAGCAAGTGTCTCACGTCCATTTCTCAACTGTCATCAAATAGTTCTTATTCATGGCATAGCACAAGTGTCAGCCAACTGGCAAAGGCAGCCTATATTAAAAATGTTGGGGATTATTCATGTCAACAGACACAAGGGAGCTTTTCTCAGTCAGTGGATCTGTACTAGCAGTGGTATGAAAATGCAGCAGGTTCTCGACCGTAATCTCAAATCTGAATAACTTTAGAAAGAGGCCAGCAGCAGACTGTCATTTCCAAGTACAATTACAAAATTAATCTAGTGCAGTTAGATGAGAGCTTGGACAGGTGAGAACTTTAACTGTGTGGTTAGATAGAAAAGGGTATTCCATAAAGATGTTATCTAGAAAGACTGAGGTCTTTTAAAAATTTTTTTAATTTTTAAAAAATGCTCAGATTGAAGATGGTCTGGAGATTGTGAGCTGATGGTGGCTCTTCAGGTGTGCTTCTGATTACACAATTAGCTGTTCCTTAGCCTCTTTGATTGCAGACATTTACTGCACTGTTTTGAATATGATTTCTAGGAGTCATGTGATTTGTCTCTTATGGACAAGGTGCGATTTGGAAGTGGATTAATTATTTCTCCTTTTAAAAGATAACAAATTAACATCCCTGTTTAACTGAAAATAATGTTTATTAAATGTTTGAGACTTCTAATAGAAAAAAAATAAGATCGATGCAAGCAGTAAAATTGCTTTCCTTTAAAAACATCAGGTAAAGGTGGAAAAGGATGGAGGTTTCAGATGTCTCAGGTTAACTATTAAGGACAATTCCCTGACTGGTTATTTGAGCCCCACTGTATCTGCAGAAGACCACTATATTCTGTCATCTTGTATTTTGAAATGGCTGCTTTTGAAACATATGGCCTGCTTCTTTTTCCCCTCAATTATTTTTGACTAGTTTAATTCTCTGAACTGCATGATGTTATGTGGATATGAAATCAGGAGCAGTTTAAGTGAAAAATAAAAAATTAAGGGCTATGCAAGTCATCATGAGTAAGGTGACCTGATCTGCTCTGACACAGATCTATGTTCCACTTATGCTTTGGAAAACTTTGGATACTGTATTTTTGTCAAAACCTAATTTCTGTACAAATGTGTGATGCCGAAGACACTCAACTAGCAAAACCCTCAGATGAATGCCATGGCATCTCCATGACAACATATAGATCCATAGTCTGCTATATACATCCTTGCTGGGAGACTGACTGCTCGTAGCTTTTTCCCACGCTGAATTGAAAGGCAGACTGACCAACAGGCTGCAGAGTATGTTGCTGGGATTTAAATGTGGAAACTGTAGATCATGTTTCATTCAGGGTAAACCAGAGGCAAATGGAGCAGCCTTACAGAAGAGGTGAGCCTTGCACTACAGCTTCCCTTGCTGAGGCTGCTTGGTCAAGTAAAGGAATGGGCACTGGCATATCTCCACTGAGTTTGAAAATTCATGTGGAGGACCTTTGCAGTGCTCTGAAATTCTTGCTAAAAGCTTGTCAGTGTGACTTACAAGCATGATGAGATAAGAATGGAAGGTAATTTGAGTTAATAAGTTATCCTAAGAGGGTTTTTTTTCTGCGCATATCAAAGGAAAGGGAGAGTGATCCAGTCCTCTCTCCCTGCTGAAGAACCCTGAACTCTGTGACAAGAGGTTTTACTGTAAAGGAAACTAGGGGGCCAGGCCAGTGCCATGTCTCTTGTTAAATCCAACAGGAAATGTTGCCATGTCATTTAGCTGCTTCCCAGCACAGTCAGGAGTGTGACCATGGGGTCAGGAGACTGTCCTTGGGGCAGCTCTGCAGAGCACGGAGTGACCCCGTGCAGCTGCAAACGCTGTTCTGCATCTGTCTTGGGCACTGCTGCTGCAGGGCCCCAGCTCCCAGGCACACACAAGTTCCCTAAGTGTGGCAAGGATGCACCAGCTGGGATAGAGGAACAGCAATGGATTCAGTAAATGCCCCCTCCTGGCTTTCTTCCTAACCTGTCCTTTCCCCTGCTCCGTTCTCCCATGCCGGAGTGGGTTACAGGATTTCACTGAAGGGTGAGCGGCCTCGCCGTGGCGGTGGCGGCCGGGCACGCGCACGACCGCTCTCACAAAGCAGCTGAAGTGCTGTAATTTCATACTCCAGCTGACGGTGCAGGAACTTGTTCGTCTGCCTGTCCCCTGGCGTACGGGTGGCCCTGGCTGCCACAGGCACTCCCAGCGCAGTCAGTGGAGCTGAATTAATGTTTGCAGTGTTTGGAAAACATTCCTACTACAAACAGAGTAGTGTGCAACCACCTAAGTAAAGCACAGTTGGCCCTTTCATACTTATGACTATTGAACTGGAGAAGTCTTTTGCACTCCTACAGCCTTCTAAGTCATGCTTCTTAGACACCTTTACCTCCACTCTGCTGCTCAGCTTCCCGAGAAACAGAGATAACAATATTGACCTTCTTAGTAGAGCACTTTGCCATTTTTTTATGGGATGTGCTACATAAAAACTGATTGTCAGATTTTGTTCAGCTATAAAAGGTCCTTAACGGTGGGGCATGGTATGTTATCAGCCATAAAAAAAGCCCTTACGTTGATCCTTAGCACTTAGGGATAGACCTTTGTTCTGCTTAGTTACTTATAATCTTTGGAGTGGCTTGGCCTGGGTTTGGTTGTGGGGGTTTTTTGCTGCTTTCTGTGTGTATATATATTGTGTACCTATGGTTGAATTTTGCTTCTCTTAGGGCCAAAGATCTCTTGGTTTGGTTTAGTGTGCAAATGTCACTCGGCATCAGTCGAATGACTGGCCTGTTAGCTGCCATTCAGCACATTCCCTCTGAAATTTAAGGGAAATCAGTTTGCCAAAAGACAAGAAACTGGGTAAAAACCCCACTGAATAAAGAAGAACTAGAAATAATCCCCTAGAAATAATGCCTCTGCTTCAGCATGCACTCCATGAAAGTTTCATGCCGACAGACAGAGCTTGTCCATTCATTGCAAAAACCCTTTTCCTTTACAGGAAAGGAAATAACACATATTTCCCTCTATGAAGCCTCTGAAGAAGAAAATGAATTCTGGTTTTTGTCCATAGGCAGTTGAAAACTTTGCCCCCACCCTGGAGAGCACAGTGCAAGGGTGACAGTGTTGAGGAGTGCCCAAGTTCATGGAAGATGGCATATGGGCACAATGGCACCCAGGAGCCTTAGGTAGGTTCCTATTAAACAGGATTTCCAGTGCAATATCTAGCTCTGACTACCAGGAAGATGTAGACAGACAAAAAGCCATCATAAATAATATTAGTTCAAAGTCATAATCATAGAAGGAGCAGCACAGGCAAGCCCCAAACAGTCCCCATGGCCTAATACTTATTCTGAAAAGCAGTGTCTGGAAATGCCAGAGGGGTGTATACAATGTAGGGAAGCCCTGGTGCTGGGCTGGGTGATACTGGAGCCTGAGCTCTCTGGCTACAGTCTTGGGAAGTGGGGGTGGCATTGACAACGGTGATGATAGAGTTTAGGGTGTTAACCATTCTTTGTCTCAACAGATCACTGAAACAATTGGAGCTGGGCAGGCTCCCCCTAAGGCTCTTCAGGAATGTGAACCCAAAAGCAGGGTGGTTTGGCTAGGAACTAATCTACCCATTCAGGTAGAGATCAGCTTGAGGGCAGCAATTCCCTTGGAGGGTAGAAGAGAGGCAGAAATAGAAGGGAGCCAAGCAGGCACAGGTGTAGCTGGAGGAGGCCTCAGTAGCGTGACCCCAAACAAAATCTGAGGCAGGGATTTTGGGCGCAGTGCTTTCAATAAAAAGACACCTAGAACTGCAAACAAAACTCCTTCCTTCTTGTTTGGCCTTGGTTGTAAAAGTTCAAGGACAAAGAGCTTTGTGCATTTGGTGTTAATCAAGAGCACTGATATAAGGAATCAGCATTCTCCATCAGCATTCTCATCCCAACAGAACCAACCCAAAATAACTCTCGCCCCAAACTGATCGGGGCTGCATAACTGATATGGGCTGAAAATAATAATGGTTTATATATTTCTTAGGAAAAAGTTCTTATTTTAAAGAGAGTTGAAGGCAGCACAGAGTTGGATAGGCTATTATTCTCCAATCAATTTAATTTTTAAGTCTTACTTAAAGAATGCTAATTTTAAATGAGATATTCTTCTGATCATTTCTACAATTGAAGGGATGTAAATTCACATTCATAATGAATGCTTTTTTTTTTTTTAATAATATTTGATTGCAGTAATCCAAATGATCCTATTTAATATCAAGGACAGAGCTGGTATCTATTTTTTGATAACTGCTTTGCATAGCATACTCCATACAGTTAAAATTTTTTTGAGAACGGTTTTAGAAGACACAACTCCTTGGTAGGACAGCCCTGGTGAGTGGCATGAACAGGCTCCTCTTGCAGAGTGCTGGAAGGCCATGGCACTAGAAGTGGCAAATTCCAGGTTCTTTGTATTTTGTCCTAATAATCTTTTACAGCCTTGTTCTAATCTTAGGCATCTAAGAAAAAGATGTGATCATTACAACTGTCTCCTCTTTTTAGCTTTCACTTTACCCAGTTGTCAGGTCTTAGTTTGGTTGCCAGTCTTCCTACCCAGTTGTACCCTCTCAAGTCTGAAAACAAGCTCCTTCAGCCTTGCAAGGTTCATTTGACTGGCTTCCCATCCTCAAGGTGATGAATATAAAACACCACAATCTTTGGAAATGAAATGAAATCTTCGGTTCTCCAGACTGCACCTGGAAAATCTGGGAAAACAGTTTTGGAGGGTGTTTGACCAATGCAAGTCATTCTGATAAAATTCCTTAGAACAATGTGGCTTTTGTATGGTAATTACATGCACTTAGAGTCAATAAGAAAGTGTAAGAAATGCTGTTTGTTTCTGTGGCTAATATAAATAATCATCATTATTAACAGAATAGGGAAAAAGACAAAAAGCAGATGTCGTAGCTATATTAGTGATAATGGGCAGTTCATAACAAATATTTTTGAGTGTTCCATGAGGTAATATGTAAATATTTTAGTTGAGCATAGTCTTAGGTCACATATAGCTTTCTTAGGATTTGTAAAAGATCAAGAGTCAGATTTTCAGACAAGCAACAGTTGCAGATGAAAAGCAAAACTGTCCCCTGTGACACCTTCAGGCATCCTGTGCTGAAAGTTACAGCTAGCCACAGTCACGTGGAGTTACAGGGCAGCGGGGTACCTGCTAGTCACTACAGTGCTTTATCATGAATTATTACTGTTCAGATACTGTGTTGCCTGCCGTTTGTAGATACTGAAAGAATTTTAAGAGGAGCATAGTCAGAATTTCTCAGTGTAAGACCAGAAGCCAAGCATTTCACTCCTAACAGTGGGTTCCTTCATGGCTTCGGACAAAAAAACCGCTCTCCCTTCATTCCCTCTCTTAATAAGGGCTAGGATTTGTGTCTCATGGATGTTGTGAGATTAATTTTTTCTTGTATGCATAAACTGTTTTGAAGGTGGAAAGGCTCAAGTCTCACTTCACAACAGCCTTGCAATTACAGTACAAATGGCGCAGATCCTGTCTCTCCTCGGAAAGGGACAAACAGCTTGGAACTCGGCAAGTACTCTATCCAGCTAGAACAAATACAATTTTTCAGTCCATTGATTTCTATTTACAATGCCAAGTTTTATTTGATTTATTTTTTTAATATCTATATGCCACAACACCAATTTCCTTTCTCCCCCCTTTTTTTTAAATGAAGTGTGACTGGCACATGGTCCTCATTAGCTGAGAGAGATTTTGGATAAGTTAAGGATCAGCAAACAGACAAAACAGGGCCATTTTTGGAAAGCATTGATGATGCAGCCCCAAATTGTTTTCTCCTTATGTGAGAGAGTTTAGGAGTTCTGAGCATATTGGACTATATGTAGCTGCATGGACTATGTAGGGGGGCCTGACACATACATAGTTAGGGCCAGAGTTACACATCTGCATCCTAGGTGCTGTTTTTATGACTCTTAACAAATAATGATAGCAAATGTAAGTCTGTTACTTGGAGAAAATTCTGTCCTCCTGTGTGACTCTCCCTGCACTCCACCATGTGCTGCCCAGCACAGTGCTGCAAGGCATCAAGCCAGAATCCTCCTGGTGTTGAAAGGCTGGTGCTGAGAGTGGATACTGGCTTGGGATCCTCTCCATAGAGCCTGGTTTGGGGCTGTTATACCAACAGGGCATGCACTCTTCCAGCTTCCCTTTCTCTGCTGTATGGGTCATTGTCACTGTGACCATGACTAAACAGTGCCTGCCACTACTGAATGAGCAGAGGAGTCCGAGGCAGGAGGGTACAGGTGGTGGTGTTTCTCCCAAAGAAAGCAGGCTACTGCTGCTGCCACAGGCACTAGGAGAGGTGGGGGTGGCTGGGAGGGAGAAGGGAGAGAGAGGGAGAAGCTAATGCCGAGAGGAACCATACACCGATACCTTCTAAATTGTTGGAAGAAGGATAGTTCTGGCTGATAATAGAAAGTATGCACAATACTTAGGGGTTACAAAGAGAATTTGACCTATCAGTGAATTAAATAAGGGGAAACTTGCATTGTCACTGCTCACTCTGGCTGGTGCTTATGGGTGAATGAAAGATCGGACTGTCAGGCTGTCAGCTCCTATGAGTCCTAACTTTGCCCTGAAAGGGAGATGGCCATTTTCCCAACAATGGCCCCAGCTCTTTCAGTTACAGCCAGTCAAGTCCCATGACATCAAATATTAATCTGGCACAGAACTTGGGCTGTCCGAGTACATTTTATAACCAACAGCATATCAAATCCTTTGGACCTGATGACATTCGCTCCTTTGTTGTCACATCAGTCAGTCACTTTAACCCAGATTCTCAGTCAATTCAAAGGAAACAGAACGGCACTTCAGAGAACTGACTACTGCAAAAGTACTTTAAAAGAATGAACAGAAGGAAGGCAAGGCTGAAGATTGTCACAAAAGATCCCACCATAAAATCGGGAGTGCACACAAGAAGCCTTAGATGACCTCGCAGCAAGAGGCTGTGTTGCTGTTTTGCATAGAGTTTTTTTCTGCAGGGGTTAGGCCTTGGATCATCCCAAATAGAGTCTTTGGGCTCCCAGTTAGTTAAGAGCCTTGGGCCTGAACTTTTTGCATAACAGCATTTATATTCATTTTATAACAGAATTTCTGTCTGTATAGCAGACATTTCTAATACTGTGAAAGCAAACAAAGCTCAGAAATCAGATTTCCCAGGTGGAGCATGGAAAGGCAGGTCCAAGGTACTGGTCTCTTCCAGTTTTTGTTGCCTGACCACAATCCCTCTATTCTGATAGAGAGATGCCATCCTCAGAGGGAGTCTGTGTCAAGGAGGTCCTGCCTATGCTTTCTCTAGCATTCAGAATTGGCATGATGCTTTGATCCACCTCTAGTTTTGCAAGGAAAAAGCAAGTCTTAAGCAACCCTCAGCAGAGGGCTGAGCATACAAGCATAGCACATTAACAAAACCATTCCAGTGAGCTGGGGGAGGGGGAAAGAAATGACAAAAATTAAAAGAATTTTGCTCTTCTCTACACAAGCCTAGAGACAGTAAGAGAAAATTATAACTTGACCCTAAATTATTCAAAGGAAGCAATGGAATAAAATTTAGGCTAAAGAAGATTCCTTCCTAACAACTTGAACCAAAAGCCAAAGCACATTAACACATGAGGGCTGGAGGGTTTAGAGAAATAACTGGGAATTGCATGCCTATAGTTATGGAGGAAAATATAGGAACTCCCTTAATTCAGTGACATACCTGGCATGCCTCAGGAAAGGGAAGGTATTGGTATTGGCTCTATTCCTGATCTTGCAGGATAGATGGCTCAGGGTACAGGTAAAGAATAAGAGGCAGCTTTTTAAATGGTCAAAGGGATTCTGACATGGAGTTCTCTTTCAGAAGGTGTTTCTGAGTGGGCTGGAGTGAGAGGAAGGATCAAATCCCAACATGATGGTTCTCAATTGCAGGTTCTCAAATCACCTATTACATGATGGTTACAGGCATAAGCTACCCTAGCTATGCACAACAGTGCACTTCAGGGTGTTCTCTGAAAACTGGCAAGAACCTTTGGAATTTCCAAAGTTGGGTACAAGTACCTGAGCTGTTTCTGTTTAAGAGCAAAAAGTTAGCAAATAAAGAAAAAAGAGACCAAAATGTGTTGCTTAAGGATGTCTCAGAGAACTCAAGACCTCATGTGAAAAGCTACTTCTATGGCAATGGAATACAAAATCCAAACAAATTGCTAAGGCTTAAAAGTAATTACGTCTGGAAGGATTGATAATCTTGTGTCTGTTCTAGCAAGTGTTCAAACATACATGCGGACACACACACACATCCACAGGCCATCTTAGTTGCTGGCTCCCTTTGGGGCAGCTTCAGCTGCAAGGACAGGCAAAATAAACATGGGGATGGGAAGACCCTCTCAGTCCTTGGTATTTCCATTATAGGAGTTTGCAGCATAGTAGTCAATGCAGGAGTCATCCTGCAAATGGAGAGCTCTGGTCTAGTGCTGTCAGTCTCACACCCACTGCTCATGAACACCTACATTCCGTTTAAAAATAAAATTGTAAGACCTGTGAATACAAATGGGCAGAAAGTTTACTATTTAAAGGGAACTTCTGGAGAAACTGTGTCATCTATGTAGCTCTTTCTAAAACGCCAACAGCACCCAGGATTACTTGCTCTGCAGCCTCTGCTTTCTGTGTCCATCCAGTAGATGGATGAAGCTCACATACCCCATGGTGCTACCCCTTCTCCCAACTGCCATGCTCCCCTTCACTACTGCTTAGGCAAAAGCATTTCCCATAGTTGGGAAAAGACTGAAAACCACATGGGTTTGCTGCTGGCAGCCTTAGTGGTTGCCTGAGTGATCAAAGCTGGTGGCCTGGGTTTGAGCAGCAGCAAGTGCAGGAGGTGTGCTTGCTGCCTCCAAGGGATGCTCCAGCACGGCAGAAGCAGCCAGAAGGAGAGCACTGTGGACAAATGCCATGGAGGCCAGCAGCACAGCTTTCTGAAGCTCTGGTGGCTTCAGACAAGTGCACTGCAGATTGTCACAGGCTGGGAGGAGTCGTGGAGGTGCGGAGGGAGTGGAGGGAGCGCAGGAGGATGGAGGATGACAGTGGGGGTTCTAGGCTGGGTGTGTGGTGTCCCATTCAGAGGTTCAGGTACTCCCTCGACCAACCCTTTGCTCAGTGTGTGTTGGCCAGTTTTAGTGGGCGTTTGATTGGTTCTCAGCTTTCTTTAAAGAAAGATGAGATGACTTCCACTTATGCATTACTGTTATTTAAAGGGGAAGCAGGGTGTTTGAACAGGAATGAAGGCATCAATACCTGATATACCTGATACCTCTTGCCAGGTAAGCCAAGAGCATGAATGGGATGTTCTGCCAGTCTCAAGGCATTAAGTATTTCTGCTTTGACTTACACCAGCTCCGAGCTGTTGTCAGAAAAACCATTAGCTGCTTACATCCAGATGCATTAAGCCAAATCCTGGCTCCAGTGAGGCCAGTCATAAAACTCAAATTGATTTCAGCAGCAACAGAAATTAGTCTCCTAGGCAGTGGTCAAGAGGGAGGAGTTGGATGGCAGTTTGCTATCACCTAACAATGCAAGTTTATGTTAAATTCACTCAAGGTTGTGACATTGAAAATTGGTGCGTGAGTGTGCATACAGCATCAGGGCATGGCAGTATGGCACTAGGAGACCTAGTGTTGGTAGGTACTGGAAGTGATTTCCAAACTTTCCTGCAAGTACAGATGACTATTTTAGGAATTGAGGGACATGGACATCCTGGCTCCCAGCTGTGCATGACTGACAGTGTCTTTTCTATCTCATATCACTTAGTGCTGAAAGTCCGTTCATTTAATTACTCAGCCAGACAGAAATATTAAATGGTGTTTCAGAATTCTTTATGATGGTACATGCTTTCCAGTAACTGCCTCACTTGTTCTGTGATAGCAGTGGGTTTCTACTGCCTGTAAGAGTAAACACCTCTTAGAAAGTGATTTTGTTCTTTAGCCATTTTCTGATTCCGGCTGCATTTACATTGGTTTCAAGAAGATGTGCAGATCACTGGGGATGCTCCTCAATGTCCATTTAGATTTTCGCCTTGCTTTTAAGGAAATGCACATGAACCATATTTTTTTATTTCCTCTTTGCTTTTAATTTCTTTGTAATTTCCCATTGTGACCACTTTTTAAATGTATTATTTTCAGACTCCATTCTGAACACATATGAAATAAGTTACATTTTGTTCTATTCTAGACCTAAATTTTACATTTACCATTACTCTTAACTGTTTCCTCTTACACTGCATTAAAAAATCTGCAATTCAGAGTCCTGTCTGCTCTCCTGTGGTAATTCAAGTCTTAGATTTATTATATTTGCCAACAGTAAATACTGTATCCATTTTTAGACAATGATCCACTCTGCTTGTATTTCCTGATCTTTCTTTCATTCTTTTGTTATGATATGCTTTCTGCCTCTTAATTGTTTCCATATGAAATGGCCTCAGTCAGGGCAGCTGGAATGAATAACGTCCATTTCAAACTCTTGGGGTTTTGGTCACAGCACATAACCATGAGTTGGTTACTCCCTGCCTACAGTAGCACTCTTTAAGGACAAGTTATAAGATCTGCAGCGTTGGTAAGCGAGAAATACCAAAGACCAAACATCGCAGGCAAAAGGCAGCTTGGTAAATGTGATTTCTGCCCTTTTAGCCAATAATCTCGATCCCATTTTTGAGTTCTGCACAGACATGAAATTTTATTTTCAGTATGGCAGAAAAGCATTAGGAGCCAACTTGGAGATTCTCTCCCATGAACTGTGTTTAAAATGTCTTTTTTCAAATAACTTGGGGGTCCCTTTTATGTTTTCAGTACTGCAGCTGCTTTATTGAAGTATAAACCTGATCCCCTTCAATGAGCCAGAAAGCTCTGCTGGTTCCTCTGCATTTCATGGCTCAGTACAGGGCTGGATGCACTTAACTGGGAGGTGTGAAGGAGCATCCTGGAAGAGAGGGAAGCTAAATATATTCTGCTACAAGATTTCTTCCATTCCACTCTCCACCCCCAGATCCCAGAGACTACAATGGCTTATGCAGGGTTTTACATATGCAGCTAATGGTGGAGGGAGGAGAATTCCCACGGATAAAGAGATTTAGCCCAGTACCAGCACAGCACACAGCCTGAAGTGGTGCTGGGGTGGATTCTGAGGAAAAGCATCCCATCATTGCTTCCAAAGAGAGGTCCTACACAACTATTTTTAGGAAAGGATTCCTGGCTAAAAGGACATCCTTTCCCACAGCTTTGATATAGGCACCTGGACAAGGTGGAGAGGGGATGGGATTTCATCCAGACCCCCTGGACTTTGTGCTCCCTTTTACTTAGCTTCAAGGGGCTTCCCAGTTTGGGGAGTATCTTTTGTTTCAAGCCACTCTCTGACAGCCAGCTCTGTGTGTGCGTCGCTGGCTTGCAAGTCTGAAGAGCTGTGGTCCTCCCGAGGCCAGGGGCCTGGGGACATGCTTTCCATCTCTTGTGAGAGCATTGCCTTGTGTGTGAGGAGCCCAACTCCAGAAAAATATGAAAAAGCAAATATGAGTTTCCTCTCATTTGTCCCTGATTTTACGCTTATATAATTCCACTAATTTCATTCGCATGAGAACAAAACCAGACCTCTAGTCTCTTGGTAGAAATGATTTTACAGGGCTGTTATCCAAACCAGGAGGCCAAGCTGGAGTCTACTTCTCATGTACAAACCACGACAGCAGAAGTGATATGCAAAATGGTTATTTTATTCTCACTCTATGTTTTTATGCACATTTATGTATGTTGAGTGTAGTGGGATGGTGGCAGAGACCAACATCCAAGCAGCCTTCCCTCTTCCACACATGATTGTCTGGCTCAATGATTTTATCTCCACGTACACAAAAGGAAATGAAACCATTAAAAAGATATCTGCAAGCTGTAAACTCTGAGTGGAAGAGATGTCAATTTGTCAGGTTTGTAGGTGAATTACTTATTTATGTAGTTCAATAGATTTAATATTAATCACAGATGAAAGACACGAGTTAAACATGCTTTGCAAACATACGCAGTGCCCTCTCATTTACTTGAGAATGGATCAACTTAAAATTGCTCCTGGACAGGCACAGATAATCGACTGGGGGAGCAGAAATGAGGATCAAATGAAAGCAAGCCAAATTGCTTTTAAAAGTTTCAAATGAGTATGCTGCTGGAAGTGCTATAAAAGATAACACAAAAGAGCCAGCTAAAAATTGTGGCTTAAGCTCAATTTTTTGCAAGCAATCATGAATCTTAACTTCAGCAGCTTTGTATTCATCTAGGGGCACTGGACAAGCAAAAAAAAGTTGACCTCATCATCATGTGAAGTTTCCTATTCCTGTCCTAAGTTGTCATTGGTAAAAGCCTGCAGCAAAAATTCCAGTTGTAAACAGTGATGTGCTGCCAATGTTTCAGCAAGGGTAGCCCACATTTTTTCCTCTCTGCAGCTGTAGCACAGCTTGTGCGTAAGGGGCTCCATGGATCTAAAGGAGAAGGATGAAGACCAGCACTCCCTTCGTTTGCTTCTTTGGTGACACACAAATGCCCCTTCTCAGGTGTAACTGAGAAGGGAGATGCTGTAATTTGGCAAATGAACTTTGAGAGTCACAAGGTCTTGTCTCTGTGTAATTGCTCATGGCAATAGGAGTGAGAAGCCCTTATCTTCTCTTACACCCACTCCAAATGCACAGCACAAATATTCGTGTGCAGTCTTGCACCCTTGCGGCTCATTCTCAGAACTTGTGGTACTTGTCCAGATCATCCTTCTAGGAGAGCGGTAGGATGCTTGATTTTTGAGTGGCTGACCAAGGACCATATGGGTGCTGTTGCAGGTCTTCCAGCAAGCAGATATTCCTGAAATGTGGGGTCAAATTCAGCTCACACAGACAGCTGTGGGTTAGACTTCAGTGCAGAGCTGAAGGACGTGATGCAGCAGAACAATTAGTTCCCTTCCAACATATCTGCCAAAGGCAGCAGGCACGTGCCTAACCATGCAGCTCCCACTCTTACTTGCGGGATGGCTCCCTCAAATTCAGTTTTAAAAATATAGAGATTAGTGACTACTTATTAGCTATCTCACTACCTGCCTGCCAGTTTTCCTTGGTGCAATTAAAAATGTCTCCAGAATGTATAATAAGAGTCAACTGAATTTTTAAAATTATGCAGACAATGTATATCATGTGGAAAAATACACTTGGGATCTGGTAGCCCATGACTGAAACAGACAAAAAGAAAACAGCTCTGGATAAAGAAAATCAGAAAAAAAAGAGCTTTGGAGAGAATTTCAGGGATAGTAACCTCTCTTTGAAAGGTGTCTGTGCAGTCGGCATCTTGAAGAACCTTGAAAACGTTTGTATTCTTTTCCTGCTTTATATCCTTAAAAATATCCCACTCATTTTTTCTTCCCTCAGGCCTAGTCAATATTATCATTAAGCAACTGAAGGACCTCTTCTAAACAATTGGAAAAAATGTGCTTGTAAAATTGTGCAAATACCTGGTTCCAAAAATAACTAAAACTGCTGTGGTTTCAGGGACACAAGTGATGCATTTTCAAGTAGGACTAAATGTTTATTTACATGAGAGAGCATGCTAGCTCTGGTCTACTGAGAAAATAATGGGCATTAAACCCTATACAGCACACAGTCCAGTGAACAAAAAATAGATTAGAGTGGTTTAGTTATCTACCTTTTCTTTTACAGAAAAACAACTCACTTTGAGGCTGAGCAGAAGAAAGAAAGAAAGAAAAACTATTTTGGTAACAATTTATCTCTTTTGATTTTGAAACTCCTAGGACTTATTTTAAATGTAATGAAAGACAATGAGAGGGGAAAGTAACAAGAAGCAGGTTTATTGTGCCCTATAGAAAAGCAGCAATCCAAAGTTGGAATGTCAGCTCCTTAACTTGGTTTTCTCTGTGTCACTGAGTTGATGTAATGAGGCTTTAGTACGATTTTACCCAGCCAGTGGTGGATTGCCTCCGAGGCAGAGGACGTCCCCAGAGGTAAGAAAGCTGTCCCATGTCCCCACCTGCCTTCATTGCCCAGCGAAGGAGATGGCACGAGAGGGAGGAGGCAAAGAGATGCGGCCTGAGCAGCAGAGGGCTGTGATACTCGCCTGCTTGAGCAGCTCACACTAATTTGAGCAGCCCAAAGGTCACGACTATTTATGCAGATAAAAGGTCAATGGCAAGCTGGCATGTGGCTGCAGGCTATCTTGGTACGCACTTCACCCAGGGCACTGGTGCAGACTTCTGATTCACAGTTTGTCTTTCTGCATGAACTTTCAGGCCAAGCTTTGGCTGGGAAAAAAAAATCTCTGCCATGGGAGTTGACACAGTTAGGATCCAGATGCAATTTTTTTTGTGGCTCAGGCTCATCTGTAGCTAAATCAAACCTTTGAATCATTATTTATAAAAGCAGCCAAATTCTAAACTGTTTGCTCAGTATTTAATCGGGCCTTGAGTTGGATAAACCCCTCTGAAAACATGCTTGAGTGCCGATAGAGGAAAAAGTGAATAAGATGCTCAGTATGTGACCTGCTGAAAGAAAGCCAGTGAAAAGCCTACTGAATTCAACAGAGGTGGATTCTTCAGCTGTCAGTGTGTGTGGACATAAATCTCTTTAAACATGCAGGATCTTAGAGCACAAGACTAAATGACAGGGCTTGAATTTCCAGAGCAGTTTCAGATTAGGTGAAACAATGTCTATTTGGGTGAAAAAAGGAAGTAGTTATACTGTGTTAATCTAGTCAGATTCTACACTATATTTGAAATTTTACAGTCAATAAGTGCTTCATCCTTTGCTGTCATTAGAGAATTAAAATATATTTTAACTTTTAGTTCCAGCAGCTGTCTGTCTATCTGCACTGATTTTAAAGGAAATCCCTTTGACTTCTGTTGTGAATCAGTCCCATATGCTGTGGTCCCCAGTAAGAAGTATGCAAAATATTTTGTGACATTTAATTACTCCAAAAAAAAAGGTAATGGGAAAGCATTATTACATCGATTTGTTTTTCATCACAGAGGTATTTGGCACTATGCCCTAATTAAGGTTGCAGCAATAACACTATTATAAACAGTGCTTTGCCTCCCCCGGTAATTTTTTAATAGGAGTTACCTATTATTCAGTAATTTTTGTTTGTTAAAAAAGAAAAAACAGGTTAGGATGAAAACCTTCCACGTAGAAAGCCACCAAAACTGAGTCTTCAGATCCAAAAAAGCGTATTTTTCCTCTAACCATCTATTCACATAAAAATGGAGAATTACCAAGTTCTTCCTTGACTACTGTCTTCCTAGATCTTCACATGAGGGGAAATCTAAACAGTTGCTTGAAGGCATTTTGTCGAGTTATGATGATGATAATAACTGGGTGGTGCTTCTCATGGATGAAGGCTTCTACCCCACAGGTGGGAGAGCTGGTGACTCTTGAGGACTTTCTCTTACAGCCTGTCAAAGAAAAGAAAAAGAAGCCTTTGCAGAATCTGAAGACATTTGAATACATTCTGCAATTTCCTGGACTTTATGCTATCCCTTGTAAGTATTATGATACTATTTCCAGTCCCTGGAAAACAGAACTGTACGATAGATGATGACTGTGGGATTTCTGTTATCTTGGAGCAAATACAGGGTTTATGCTTTCCCTCCTATTAAGGTATTTTAGAGAACGAAAAGCGGAAAAAGCAAGATCTTGCTCAGAGTTAGTGTGAGGGCCATCTATTCTTGTACTTCAAGAACATGGTTTAGAAATGGGATCTCTTACTGCCCCTGCCCAGGCAGCTTTCTCATCTTCCAGAATGATATACTGGTGAGATGAAGACCTAGAGCTAGGTTTTCCTCCATAGGAGCACAGAAAATACTGTAGGTTTATGGACAACATTCCATCAGAAATCCTCATAAAATGGAAGCAGTTGTTTATCTTCTATAAAAATTCTATTAAAAAAAACTGAAAAAAAGATTGTGAGTCCCACTGGCTTTTTTTTACCCTTAATCCTAGTCTAGAGCCTCTGATTAAATATTGTACTTTCCTCTGGCCTCCCAGTTGTATGAGTGCACCTATCTGCTTTTTTGGACTCTCCTGTCTGGTTTCATGTTAGTGAATGGTCACAATATAGTTAAAGAGTCAGCTTTAGGTCACCTGAATCAGCTTTACAATATCTAGCCTGGAGTAGGGGAGCAGTGTAATCCCCACAATAGAGCTCTGTGTCCGCTGGCTGCAAACCTGCCTGGCTTCTTGAGTGGGTCTGGTACTGTGTGGAAAGCCTCGCGCTGCTACAGCTACCTTGGTATCCCTGTCTGAGTTACCTAAATGCTAACTGGGATGTGCCTGGGTCACCTTCAGCATTGACACAGCCATGGGTTTATTCTGAAAGCATGGAATGCAGTCCCTTCTGCCATGTACTGCTCTTGTCTATGCACTTCTACAGAAAGTGAAGTGTGGGAGGAATCACCTGTGCATATTCCCTAGGGGAAGAAATGCCATCCCTGGGATTTATGGGCACTAGGCAGTCCAGGTGTGAGTGCTCCAGGGACCAGGCACAAAGGACAGAACAAGGCTTTCTGCATGCAAGGAGAAAGTGCAGTTATTCCCACAACTATGTTCATATTAGAGGAGGTGTCTTCCATCCAACACAGTCAATAAACGTCTATTTTTTTCTATGGGCTGCTGCCATCCAGGTGAGGCGAGGGTAGCCTCCTAGTTCTCAGCATTCTAGGTTGTTTGTTTAATAGATGCTCTCAGGACACCAGAAACAGAGATGTCCCATTTAGCACCTTAAAATTTTGTAGACAACTAAGTTTTTCCTTTGTGAGGGCTGAATGGGCCTTCCAAATACAACTGGGTGCACAAATATTGATTTCCACCTTAGTTTTATGCCCATAAAGCTGGAACTGGGGGTAAAGGCCTTTCTCGGGGGAGGCAGCTTCTGTGTTACAGAAAAAGCTGGGAAAAACCAGACCCATTATGGAAAAAATAGCCATGAGCTATTTTCCTTCTGTATGCAGCAGTTAAATGCTAAGTGTTAGTACTTGTTGTAAGTAGAAAACTTTTTTCTTCTTACCTCAGAAATTCACTTATAAAATTTGCAGTTAATTTCTAATTCGGTTGTTCAAAGTATTACAATAATCTTGAGGGGGCAGCTATAGCATTTTATACCATGGCACAGCATTCTGGATGTATCAGTCCAAATGATACACTCAAGTATCATTAAAATCACAGAATAAATTGCATTTACACAATATTAAATATACCCCATAGAGTAACTGTGAAAATTGCTGGCATATACAGCTCATCTAACTCAAATTTCTTTTCTAATTTGCTGCCCTAATCCTGAAACTGGACTTTATAAAACTGTATTTCTGTGTTGAGGTGGGGGGGGGGAAAAAAGCACAGCTCACAAACATTGACAAATCTATTACATTATATAGCAGAGAGAGAAATCATCACGTTAAAAAGACCGAGCTGGTACAGCTATACCTGACCATTGCAACAGAGAAATTACCGTCATTTCCCATTATTGCTCTGTCAGAGGTGTCAGAGTTGAAGCACGCAGCTGCCGCCGGTCATTTGATGTATTTCCCTGCCTCTCATGGCACATACAGGCTGCAGAGAGTGTCAGCAAGGCTGCTGAAAAGCAATTCTGCCTCTCTGGGCTATGGAGAGAGGACCTGAACATACCTGACAATCTGCTGGTTTACCTAATTGAGATCGCCAACAACCTGTTTGTGCGAGGCGCAAATTCCCCCTCTCCCATTAATTTTACTGGGGTGTTCACTTTAATGCTTAGTAATGCCACTGGAAGTGTTGGTGTAATTTCACGGGTAGTGTAATTGCAAGTTAACTTCGTGGCTGATCTCTTCAACAGATGGAAGCAGGGTGGGGGTGGTGATAAAACCCACAGGAAATGGGTGCTGCTGAAGGAAAATGCAGATGGAAAAAAGGAGGCACATAAGAACAGAGAAAGGGAAGAGGGAGAGATCAAGGAACCAGGGGGCCTAAGAAACATACGGCAGAGGGAGGATGCTCTGAATGACCACTTCTTTAGAGAAAACTGAACGTAACTAAAACGAGTATGAAGAATTTAATATAAATTACAGATACCAAATTCTTTAATGGACATACACAAAGACATATGGTATAGTGGTCAGGTTCTCTGGGACTCCAGCATTCAAGTCCCTGCTCCTCAGCAGACCCTTGGGTCATAATGAGCCCACATCTTATTCATGCGGTGGGTCTCATCTTTCCTAGAGCCTCCATGCTCCTGAGATGGCCAGTGGCAAACTCCAGGAGCTGGACTCAGTCAGAATTTGCTGTCTCAATACAGCCCTTCCACATACTTCTCCTCAAATCCCTCAGGACCAGTTTCACAGAAATGCTGATTTACCACATCTCAGTAGATTCATTGAGCCTTGTCACCTGAGCAACCTAGTTGTCACAATGTTTTGCCTCTCTGAGGTAATGTGAGGATAAAAGACAGATGCCAAGGGAAGGTCTTGGCACATCAGGCCCAGCACCCGTGGGCGTTTCGTTGCCAGGACCCAAGGTAACATCTCCACAAGAGATGGTTTTGCTCCACACAGATGCACCGGCGCTCTGCTCTGCTCTGCTCCAGATTTGAGGGTGTGACAGGCATGCACCCTGAGCGCTGCTATGCCACTTTTATCCCATATCTAGAGCAGGTGATGAATTTTTTGGTCAAGAACTTGTCTGCACTGATTCACACCTCTAAAAATGTAAAGAAGCTGGGAATGTCAGAGCAATCCTTAAAACTGAACCAAAGGGGGCATCAGGGAGGAGGAAAATTCGACTGAAGCTCAGCTGTCTGCATCCAGCATAGTCTGACCACAGGCAGGGATTTGCTCCTGCTTGCTATGGCAGTGGTTGGAGGAGGCGTGTGTAACAATAACCTTGGCAATCATTGCCTGCTCTGAGAAGTATTTTATTCATCTAGGTACACATTACACATTGAAAAAATGTTATCAGAGTTTGAGAAGACAATAGGTCAGATGTGTTTGATTTGTGGACTATAAATACATATGGGGAAAGGAGGCCTAACAAACTAGTGTATCACAAAACAGTAACTGCAGCTAGATTTCAAGGCTGAAAGGTGAAAGCAGATTTAAGTATTTGGTGTTGTTTTCTGTTTTCCCCATGGCCACAAGGTGAGAAAGCAACAATGAGAGGCATTGGGCTCAAAAATTGATTATTTTAAGAAACCAGGCCATCTTCTGGGGTGGCTTTTCCCCCTTTGTTCCTGAACTCAGTGGACACAAAATTATCCTGAAAGGAAAGCAGGCCTGAGAATTTAAATTAATGTTCAAGGGGAAAAACTCACTGAATTTTTGTTTCATGAGTTTGTTCATGCCAGTCCCCTCCCAAGCACATCCTATTTCTATAGCCTATAAACCAAAGACTGTGAAGAACAGAGACAACTGAAACCTCTTCAGTGTGTGAAGTGAGAGCCATTGCCCATTTGTGTAGCAAGTGAGTAGATAGGTACAAAATACTATTTGTTTACATACTGTGTAAATATCAACCAAATAATTCTTTCAACGGATATGGAAGTAGGTAATTTTTCATTGAAATGTGATTGGTATTGTAACTTGTGTTCAAACTTAGGTCGAAAAACTTTCACTTGGGCCCCCAAAGTTTAATAATGTATTTATGGCTCCAAAAATGAGTGTTGCGGTTTTCACAGAGGGCAGGTAGATCTGCTGTCCCTGGACTCAGCCAATATTGCAGCTCTTTGTTGAATTTTCTCTGAAAATATATATACAAGTTTGAAAATTGCACCTGGAGCCATTTGTCCAAATGCATCTTAGAAAAAACCTTGATAAGACTCGAGACTTTAGCTCAGAATTGCTGGCCACGTGTCCTTAGGCACAGGTATACATGATTCCTAACAGAGGAAATGGGGAACAGGGAAAACGTACAACTGGGGAGGTTTAGGTTGGACGTTAGGAGGAATTTCTTCACAGAAAGGGAGATTAGACATTGGAATGGGCTGACCGGGGAGGTGGTGGAGTCGCCGACCCTGGAGGTGTTTAAGGAAAGCCTGAACGTGGCACTCAGTGCCATGGTCTAGTTACATGGTGGTGATCGGTCACTGGTTGGACTCGATGATCTCAGAGGTCTTTTCCAACCTAACTGATTCTGTGAAATCTGTTCTCTTAAACAACGCTACCAAGCGACGACGCATCTCTAGCTTGCAGCGCGAGGTGGGGAATTTTTCTGGATTGTGCTGGATGCAGAGCGAGTCTCGTTTGCTAACTCTGTGTGGGTGAGGCTTTCCGGAGCACAGCACGGAGATAAAGGCTCGAAACGTTGTAGCAAACGCGCTCCCGGGGTACATGGCTGCCGCCCGGGGCTGTGGGGCCGGCAGGGTGCTCAGCGGCTGCTCCGCGGGGCTGCGGGGCCGCTCCGGCCCTCACGCACTGCGGGAGGGGGGAGGGGTGCCCGCCTTCCCAGCCCAGAGTGTGCATGTCCGAGTGACGCATTGCAGGTACGAACCCACCAATCAGCGCCCTCCTTATGGAGTCCCCACACTCCTCGGCATTTTTTTCCAAAATCCTCTTCCGCCCAGAGAAATAGTCCCTAGCCCCGGTCACCGCCCCCCTTCTCTACCTCCCCTCCCCTCCCCCCTACCGTTTCGCAAGCGCTGCTTTCCCCCTGTTTCCCGCACCTCGCCCCTTCCTGCGCTGGGGCTCTGGGGCAGAAGGAGCGGCGCTAGGGCTGCGGGGTGCCCTGCTGAAGACAGCGCGAAGAGCCGGGCCTCGTTTCGCAACTCCGTTCCTGGTCGGAGGCAGGGGAAGGGGAGGGGGGAGGGAGCGGCGCGGAGCGATCCGGGCGGTGAGGCGGTTTATGAGGCGCCACCGGCGAGCGGGCAGGGCTCAGTGTGAGGCGAGCCGTGCAGCGGGCAGGTAGCGCAGCGTGCGCCCCGTGCAGCCTTCAGCTCCCACCGTACCCCGCAGCCAGGCCGGGCCACCATGGTGAGTCCCTGGGCACGGGGCAGCCGCAGGGTGCGGCGGGCGCTGCTGCGGTGCGGGGGGATGGGGGCGGCTGAGTTCGTGCGGATGGAGGCCGGGGGGGGGTTGTTGGCTGGTGTGGGACGAGGTCGCCTGCAGAAGGGTGTGGGGAGGGATGAAGATGTCCCTGGCCGCCGCCGGCGAGCTCAGGCTGGGGCGGAGGGTCCCGCTCGGAGGCACCGTCTGCGTGGGAGGAAGTGGTGGCGGCGGGGCCCGCCCGGGTACCTTTCCCGCCCTGGGGCGGTGGTGCAGATTCAAATACAAACGGCCCCTGGGTCGGCGGGAGCGCCATGAGGCGGCGCCGGGCGTGTGCCGGGGGGAGCGGCGGATAGCGGTCCCTCCTGGGAGGGGACCCGCGGTCTTGGGAGGAGGGGAGAAAGGAGCTTGCCACGATGGCACCAGCTCTGCTTTCTTATCACTTTCTCCCTCCCTGCCCTCGGCGTGTGTGGCTGAATGGGGCTGAATGAGGCTGCCTAAGCTGTCCTGCTCGCTAGCGAGCTGTGTTGCGCCTGGTCATAATAATGCACTGCGGAGCCCTGCAGCTTCTGAGCAGCATGATGATGAGGGGCAGGCTGTGCCTCACTGCACCATCGCCCTCCTCGCTAGACCTGTTGTCAGCTCGCGTTGGAGCCCCTGTCTATTCCGTGGTAGCGCCATGCTGTTGGTGGCTCCGTTGGACAAGGGATTATTTGTGGGTTTTGGTCTCCTTTGTTGTTTTGGGTTTTTTTTAAATCAGTTTTTGCTTCCTGTTTTTATCGTTGCAGAGGATAGTCCTACGTTTTAAATTTTACTAGCGATGTTTTTAGAATTGTAATCCACTGTCGAAATAGAACGCATTTTGTGGAATCGGAGAATGGTTTCAAATTCAGTTTAAAGGATGTGAGTTTAGCATTTGTTTGGGTTTTTTTTTCTAATTAAAGCAAGTGGATACTGAGAAACGTACAAAAAGGAGCTATTCTGTTGCAAAAGCAGCACCAGTGACCAGTTAGTGCTATTTTTTCATTAAGAGAAGATGCAGTATAGTGGAATTGTCTTTTCATTCATTATGTTCTTCTAAGGAATCAAATTACTGTCAGCTCATCATGTTTAATGTGAACGATGGCTACTTAAAATTTAGGGGTTTTTTTGAAGTGCTGTCTCTGGGCAAAGAAATTTAGTGAACAGAAGCCTGAATTTATTCTTTATCTTGAATTGTGAACTTACACAGCGAACCGTTTACAAAGGAGATTTTTAAAAAAGCAATGAATATAGCAGCAAAAGACTTACTGCATTTAGTCATCATCTGTACAGAACCAAAAATGGAGTATCTTCAAGCAAGGTCCGTGTAAAAATGGGTGTGTCCAGGAGGCACAGTGGCACTTCGAATGTGGCTATAGTTCATCCTGACAGACCAGAATGGCTCAACTTGTGATTTTATGTTGTCCAGTGTTCTCCATTGTAGATAAGACGGACTGATTTGTTCCCAAAACAAGCTAACCTACCATAAACCTAATTTTAGGCTGTATAGGCTAGTCTGTCTGGCTGTTCTCTAGCTAATCCTGCCAGAACAGAAGTGTATCTTCAGATCTGATGTCTGTGAAGTACACCGGAATGCCAAATTTCAGAGGGAAACTGTGTCACCTGCTCTGCCATTTGCAGGTAGCTCTCCATTGGGCAGTGTTCGTCAGCTCTGTGGAGGAGCTCCCAAACTGGTTACTGCAGAGCAGCCACGGCTGTAATGAAACACTACCTCTAGAGGCTCCATGTGCCGCAGAAACGGCTGCACACACAGCAGCTCCTCTGCTTTCCTAGGAGGTTTGGCTTCTTTGTCAGGCCCTCCGCACAGTCTGGGTGTGGGGGAATGGGAGCTATTGCAATGAAAATGAAAGTGCTGCAACGTGAATCACAGAATGCCGCGTCAAAGTTGTGATGGCATCAAATGAGGGTTTCAGCTGGGTCTCGGCCGCAGTAAAAGGCATGTCAGACCTTCAGCACTGGCACCTTACTGTCAGTGTTTAATCGCTCGGTCTGCAAGTTGCATTGCACTGGTGAAGGTGTGCACTCTCACGTCTATGGTGCACAATTATCAGGAACTCCCGGAGGCCCCTCTAGGAAGGCCACAGTAGCCTGCAACTGGCAGGCATGGTTCCAGGCTGAAAGCCCTCCACCTGGGTGGCACGGGAGGCAGGGAGCTGGCAGGCTTGCTGGCTCCGCCTTCTACTGCTGTTGCGCAGCAGTCCCTGCAGAGCCCAGCACTGCAGAGTACAGATGGTGTTTGTTCAACCTTGCCCCACCTCCCCGCTTATCTTTCAACTGCTCCATACCTGTGCCTTTTAATAAGCTTTGTATTCTTCTCAAACGGTGTACCTCATATAGGTATTGTCAGAGCTTATCCAAATTCATGGTTAGGATGTGTTAAGTTTCTGGAAGAGTTAGAAGGAAGAGTTTGGGAATGCTTAACAACTTACAAACTGCTATGTCATGTCTTCATATAAAATTGTTTATATAAAACAGTATGTGACTCAACTTACTAACCCATAAGTATTGACTTAAATAAACTAGATTCTTGCTGCTTAAATCTGATCTACAGCTTTCTGTGGATATAAATGTCTTATGGAAATGTAGCACATCATTCTCTTCACTCAAACAATAAAAATGTAAATAGCATGCAAAGGTATGAGTCTGTCTGTGTTAATGATACTCTCCAGACAAGTGGAAATTTGTTAGGCTTCTGCTAAGTGACCAGCAGAACACTTCTGTCCTGAAGCTTGGTTTTGAATTGGTGGTATTCCCAGCAGTGTTGCTGCCACCCTATCTCTTTTTTTTTTTTAAACAAAAAATGGAACCTGCATGGGAATACTTCCTACAGCAGTTGAAATGAATCTGTAGCTGTCAATACCCATTGACTGCTGATTTAGAAGTTGCTCAGTAGCCTGGTCTTAATTCTTAAAGTAGATGAGCCCCAGCCAGTCTGTGGCCTTTATCTTGGTCTGTTGCTGTATTGTGTGCATAGAGGTGTTTTTGTAAGCAGTTCAGCTCTCCTATGACTGCTTGAGCAGCTACCTTCACTTCTGTTACAGGAAGAATAACCAGCAGCTGGTAACTTTGAGTTCACATGCAGTATAAAAATGTAATTCAAATTGAAATCGGCGAAATAAAAATCGGCAGGTATTGTGTATACATTTTGAGCCTTCCCTTGACAGATTCTAATGTGTAGAGAGATTTCGGTGGATATTGTTAATAACTGAAAATGTTTCTATCAGTATTGCAGTAATTAAAGAAAGGTTGTAGCTGAAATGGTCACAAGAGAAACAAAACTGAAAAAGCAATGTTGAACTTCACCAGTGAATGTCTTTTCTGTGTTTTAAAGTGTTGTTTATTCTTCAGTGGGGTACTATGAAGTAAAAAGTTCAAGAAGCTTCCCTGAAGGAAATGTGTTGCCTTGTTACTGCAACTGAACTCAAGCTATCCAGAATTTGTTTGAAGAATCAGCTGATTTGAGAACTTGGGGAGAGTTATTTCTACAGTCCTCAGATGTCTTTGTACTCTTTCAAGAGCAAAGTTCATTTTGGGTTTAGCCTCAAAGACTGATGGTTTTTATTGCTATCAAATCTAATGGATTCAAAACTGGTGAGAGGAAAATGAGGTATAAACTGGGACTTACCCAACTGATACAGAAATTGCCTTAGACTACAGAACTGTTCTCTGGTGGCCCTGTTACCTTATGCTGGTTGAGTCAGTGTAGACAGTGGTCTGAAAAAAGTCTAGGCAGCTGTATGACACTGAAGTGAACAGTTTGGACTGCAGCTGGTATCTTTGTCTTTTACAGCCAGATCTTGGATGTGAAGCTTCATGTTAAATGGGATAACTTAATTCTAGTGAAGAGTATATTTTTTTCAATTTTAGCATTGTAACTTAGCAGAAGATACTAGTCTGCCTTAAATTTGGCATTTGAAGGTTACTGCTGCATTACTTATACTAAAGGGCTTAGTGCTGAAGCTAGTAGTGTAAAACCAGTCTAGAGGGACCTGTGTGCCTTGAGCTTGCTAATGTAGCTTGGATAATTGATTGATGCATGTGGGAGTCTATTACTTGGGTGTATTGGATACTGCAGTGTCTGGAAGTGATGATGGGCTGCAAGTTTCTTTACCAAGCAATCCTGCTGACTTTTGAACTGTATTAGTTACAACTATTTCAGAATGCTACAGATCAGCCCTGAAGAACAGGATGGAAGAATATGGGCCTTGTAGAGGCCCATATCCAGAGGCCTCTACAAGTCTGTCTTATTTTGCCTTGAACTTTTGCTACAACTATAATCATATTCTCTTTTATTGCAGGCTGATCAACTGACAGAAGAGCAGATTGCAGGTGAGGTGTTTATGTGCTGTGTTGCTACTCCTGCTTGACCTGGCACATCTTTTAATCCAGTGACAGTCTGTGTTACACAAGATATTTAGCTTTCTTAGATACTAAAGTAGTGTGGTGGAATGTTTTAATTTGTCACCTCAGTTTTAAAGGCTTACCTACTGTGAAAGTACCATGGATATAATGAATGTGTAGTTAAACAATTCCCTCAGCTTTACTGGCTAGTAAGCTTGTGACTATTCTTTTATGACTACAGACTTGTCCCAAGTGCAAACTGAAAGGGGGGTGGGGCACAGGGGATGACGACAAATCTGGTGAAGGCTTGGAATCTGCAATGCTTTTTTAACAGAAGGCAAAAATAATTTACTTTGCTGCCTCCTGTCAGCAGAGATGTTTGAGTGGCTCTTGTTGATGACAGCAGAGACTGGCTTCATGATGACAAGTCTTGATATTCCATATTTGGAACTGTACTGTGTACTTGGACACAAGTGTTGTGTGTGTGCTGTTCTGATGGTCTGGCACTTGCTCTGAAATGACTAATAAATATGCATCTGTTATAGCTTGGTATTGGCCCCCTAGCCATGGGTTATGTGCACTGACAACTGTCTGCTAATGGCAAAAACTTCTGGTTACCATGTCTCCTACTCATGCAGGCTGCACAAACTCTCACCTGTCTCATTGCTCTTGGTAGACTGATTTTAGCTTTAATAATAGATATGACTTAAAGCTGGTAGTGCAGAAAGCAGCTTTGCAATAAACATTCAAGAACTTCATGATTTTGATCTGACAAGTGTATAGCGTTAATACTAGAAAGTCTTAATGTGCCTAACTGTCATGTGAAATTTCTTTGGAGGGTGTTAGGTTTCTGCTAATATAATAGTACCAGGTCAAGCATACAAATAACAGCCTCTAAGATACTACCATTTAACTACGGTGTAGCTGTTGAAGACACTGTATTAAACAGAAGTGTCATTATGAGCTGGTTTGTTTTTGCCGTAATTGCCAAATCTGAAGTGTAAGAACATTCTTCTGTAGCTTTTAGACTTTAGAGGCTTGCTTTTACTCAAAGGAGCCTAACTACGGTTTTGTGGAAAGTCCTTAGTCTATTTACTTGTTGCCATGGTACTGTCTTACAAGTAAGCACAAGCCAAATTTAGTTCAACTTGAGATTTTTTTTTTTTCTGGAACTGGCCTACATAGCTTAAGGGTTTTGTGATCAGTTTAGTTAGAGCAGGCTTTTTATCAATTGTCACTGCTATCTTTTCTATAATGGTTAATTGTTCCAGTTGTTAATTATAGAAGCTTTATTACTTGATGTAGCTGATTACAGAATGTAAACAGGAAGCTTATTAACATTACCTTAGGATTAGTACAAATTTTAGCTCAGAGCCAAAAGTAAGTATTGATGAGCCTGTCATACTGGAATTAGAGGTTTTCATCTGCGTGGAAAGAATAAAAGTATCTCTTAGTGGCCAGTGTAAAATGGCCTGCCACTTTCAGGGCAGCTATGATGTTTTGTTAAGCAAATGTATTTGCAAGTAACCATGAACCTCAGATGTGAAGACATTAGCCTACTGCTGGTGTATGAAGGAATCATCCGCAGTACTGCTTAGGAAAGGTTGCATCTGCTTAGTTTTAGTGTTGAAGGCCAGTGATCTTGCATGGGAACACTCTTAGAGGTGCAGTTTGAATGTTTTACAGAGACTGACTTGAAAAACTTGAGCCACTACCATTCTAATTGAGCTCTTCTGGAGATAACTAGCTTTTGGTTTGAAGGCAGACTAAGGAAATGGTACCACAAGGTAAAGATGACATTACCTTGCTTAAAATAGAAGGCCAGAGTACTTAAAGCAGCCACTTCCCCAGGGTTTAAATTCTTTCACCTCTGCTGTGAAGCCGCAGAATACAGTTGTTACAGGTTCTAGACATCATTTCCTGTGAACGCATTAATCATACGCTGAAACTTCTTGTCAGTGTAGGTAGGGGTGGAAACCTTCCCAGATTTTGTTCACATGAAAGACTGATTTATTTGAAAGCCAAGTGGCTCCAAATGTGAATACTGGCTACAGTTTCATTCAGTAAGAGTTGAAATTGCAATGTCAAGTGGTTCTGCCTTTGGTTAAGTGTTATATTACAGAGGTGCATAGGTTAGGACCACTTGGGTGGTCGAATGGGGGAGCAGCCTGAAGATGCGTTTGTCCCAAAGCTAACTGGTGTGGTGAGCTATCCTTCCACTAGACTTCAGAGTTCTAAATGGGCTCTGTGTACAAGCAGACCTATGTATGATGTTCATTGCCTTGTTCCTTTAATGTGCTGTGGTTCGCTGTTGGGGATCTGCCTACAACAATGATCTAAAATTTGTCATAGAAATAGACATGTTTAAGTGTTGAGGTCCTGGTAGCTGTGAGGAGCACAATTGACATTCTCTTATAAAAGTTCCAGGCATAGCTGGCTAAATTGTGCAAGAGTGGTTACGGAAGTTCTGGGTCACTGAACATATTAGGTCACTGAAGGCTGCTCCTTCTTTTGGGAAGATGATGTGGTGCAGAGATGCCTCAGAAGCTAAAAAAGCATTTTGAGCTAGGTTTTTAGAATTCACAGTCTGTTGGATTAGCCTGTCTTTCATGGGGCCTGGAAGTAGTCTTTTTGTCATGATGCAAGGTGCTTTCCAGAAGGGTGGAAGGTATGAAACCTTATAGCCTTAGAAGAATTTTCATTTGCAGTTTGATATGGAGAAGTGTGTGATGAAGAGTATTTGCTTTACATGAAGTCAAGGTATGTTCATATTACATGAAGTCAAGGTATATGTATGGGGTGTGTTTTATATGTTGCAGGATGACAGAGTTGAGTTGCTCCCTAAACTTCAGTATTTCATAGGTGTCTTCACTAGCCATGGCTGCAAATCCTTCAAAGCTATGCTAGGTTGTTCATACTCTAGTCTAAACTGTATCTGCGTAGGTTGTTACTGCTTTGTTCTAATTATTGGAAGTGATTCCTAGAAGTGGTTAGAGGGGTATTTTAATTGTATTCTTAACTTGATTCAGCATTTCAAACAGGAATATGTTGCTAAACTTCGACTTTTTCTTTATGGTTATGATTTATACCTGGTTGCTTCTTGGCTTACAGCATTTTTGAGTAAAAGAAGGGTAGAGTTGTCCTTCGAGTGGTTCCTTTCAAGTGTTCAGAGTACACCACTAAAAGGCCCATGTTGTAGAAAGCAAGTCTTTGAATTTTGTGTAAGAATTTAAGTATTACCCTTTTTAAGCAGGGTCACTGTGTACAGTGAAGTCTGCTTCATGTTTGGGTTAGTGATGGTTGACTTTCATGTGAAGGATGAAAGATGAACAGCTAAACATTTTGAATAACACTTGAGCACTTGACTCTTCATGAAGAGTCATCTTTCCCCTTTTGAGGTTCTTCCATGATAGACTGTGAACTTCTCTGCTAGGATTGACCCAAAAGCATTTTCTTCCCTGGTGTAAAAGTTTAGTCCTAAGAAGCCTATTTGTTGCCTCTAACTAGCCCCCCAAAGACCATTTGGAAGTGACTGTAGGTGTGGGTTATAGCTGCTTGTTTGGGTAGGCCTGTTTCTGCTTTGGGATTTATACAATATTGACTTGAAACTGTTTCTTCTGGTCTTGTCGTAGCCTTGCTCTCATGGACTAAACAGTGGGGGACGGCTGGCTCTTGGAATACTTCAAACTGTTAAATGGAGAAAAGTAGTGGGGTTTTTTCCTGGATGGGACTTTTGACTGTGACTCTGGTATTATATCTGCATTCATGAACTATAGAAAAACGTTTTGTCGTTTTCATTTTTAACACTTACCAGCTTGTTCTCATCTCGAGGGTTTCAGAGTATGAAGTAAGCCTTCATTCAGGTCATGTGAAAACACAACTTTTACTGTGACTAATTCTGGTCTGGGAAACCCACCATCTGGAAAGCTGGCTGCATGTCAGTGTTGAAAAAAAAACCTAATTCTTGGAAGTATTTCTGATGCAGGAGTACCCTTGAGCTGATGATTTGTCCAAAGCCATGATCTCAGGTGGCTTGAAAGCTGTGAAGGGATCTGAATTCTGCAGGGGAAAAGATAAGATTTTCATGCTTTACTGTCATGTGTGTATGAGCTACCACAGACGAGTGAGCTAGTTTAAGGTCTGTGGCCAAAGACAGATGGCATGGATTAAAACCAACTCCATTTTTGGACTGGACAATTAAACATGTTATGCTTGTATTAATATTCCTGGCTACAGTACAGCCGTTGTAGGGGGTTAAGAGGTAGCATTTAAACATAGCAAAGCAGTCTTAGAACTAGTCAGAAACATTTCTCTGAAGGCTGTTTCAGGATACAGAAGGGCCGAAGCAGTTTTGGAAGCAGCCTTTTAGGAACAAAGACTCCAGTGACTTTCCTCCTTCACCAGTTGTGGTAGCATACACTGCTCAGACATCTGTGTCCAGTGGAAGTGGGTTATATTGAGAAACTTAGACTTAGTCTGGTCTGATTGTACCTTTTTCCGTTGACTCATCTCCTCTATTAATAGTAAAACTGCCCTTAAGCTGTAGCATATGTATTTTTAAATATTTTATTTATATTTATAACTTCCTCATAGTAATTCTGTATTGTTTTCGGTTGAGGTGCTGTTCCTGTCAAGGATGTGGATCATTGTAGTTGCAGATAGCTTTTTCAGTTCCGTATTAGGAGTCCTTGTTTGAGAGAGAGTAACAAATATCTGAGTACTTCTGAAATGGATGACGTTCCATCTTAATTTAGGTTAACATGGTTGATTAGTAGAATGGTGGGTGGATTTTTAGATGCTGCTGCTTCCATACTGGCATTGCAATTATAGCAGGCTGAGCAGTATACCAAAATTTTCTTAAAAGAATGAAATCAAGTTTTGTAACTTGCAACAATCAGCAGCAGTGAATTTTTTATGATTTTTAACATTTCAGAGCTGAAGGCATTGACTTTATTTTTGTTTTGTTCAGAATTCAAAGAAGCTTTTTCACTATTTGACAAGGATGGTGATGGTACTATAACTACAAAGGAGTTGGGGACAGTGATGCGATCACTTGGTCAAAATCCCACAGAAGCAGAGCTACAGGACATGATCAATGAAGTAGATGCTGATGGTAAGAACTTTACTAATAAATAATTTAATAAGCTGCCTAAACCATGTTTTTCTAACAAAGTAATTATCTTTCAGGCAATGGCACAATTGACTTTCCAGAGTTTCTGACAATGATGGCAAGAAAAATGAAAGATACAGATAGTGAAGAAGAAATTAGAGAAGCGTTCCGTGTGTTTGACAAGGTACTGTAACGTTTACCTGAAATATTTCTGTTAAGAAAACTTGGTCTGATTCTAATGCACTTCCTCATGGAACTGAGGGATATCTGCAGTCCTGTCATAGACAGCCTCTAGCTTGGCCAGTCACCCTAAAGCTCAGTCTGCTGTGGTTGTACAGGAGAGGCAAATGACTGGGGCAAATTGTTTTAAGTATTTAAAATGTTAATATTTTAAATCTTTTCATGTAGTCTGTTAAGTAAATTGCTAAAAGAGTCTAAAGTTACTCAGCTTACTTAATAGGCACCTTGGAGCTGAAAACATTGTGAGGTGCCTTGGGTGGGGAGGAAAACGTCAGTTGAGTTAGTATACACTAGAACCTCAATATTCAGTGTCCCAACTAGTGTGGAATAGGTAAAAGTTCTCTCTGAAGGCCTTGTGGCTCTGTGGTGGGCTCCCATGAAACAGGCAAATGAGATAAGTAGCTTCAGTTCTTAGAAATAACCACTTGAATCACAGTCATATGATTTAATAGGCATTCATCACCTAAGAAGTTGCAAAAGGTGCTGATTGCATTGTTGGTGGTTTAAAAATGTGTCAGAATAGGACAATCAAAGACTATAAGATGATATTACAATGTCCAAAGATATTGGACAATGCTGAAGATAGGCTTACAACCCTCATTTACCTTGTGCAAATGCGAGTGGTTAAGTCTGTGTTAACTTCTTAACGTTCAATTTGCTCTGCAATGTTCCTAAGTTACAATTAAGTCACTAGGCCTTAGGCAAGTCTATTCCAGTGTTCCTTCTTCTCCTCCCAGGATGGTAATGGTTACATTAGTGCTGCAGAACTCCGTCATGTGATGACAAATCTGGGGGAGAAGCTAACAGATGAAGAAGTCGATGAAATGATTAGGGAAGCAGACATTGATGGTGATGGTCAAGTAAACTATGAAGGTAAGGAGCTGTTAACTGATTCTTTTTGTGTAGCACTTCCTATGCCTGTTCTTGTGTAGGTGCTGATAGCCGCACCAAGTTTAAATAGGGCAGTGTTCAGACAAGTTCATCTGAACACACAGTGTTCCTTTAAGCTAATGTTCAATTAGTATGTACATTGTGTACCTCTAAATGGGTTTAAGTTCGAGTGTTATTGCTGCCTTTGTGCCATAGGCAAAAAAAAACTATTCAACTGTGCAGTGTAAGAATTAACTTCCTAAATCTAATGATGTCTAATGACTATTAGAATAAGCAGGTTGTCAGAGATGTTCACGTATTGTTCGTACTGTTCTGTTCGCTAGTGAATGTTGATCTGACTGCAGGAAGTCACTCATTTGTCATTAATGCTTTTAAAATTACTTACTAATCCAAGGGGGAAAGCCTCTAAAATATGCAGAAATGTCAAGACCTTCAGAAGATATCTTAAATACATTTATTTCACGTAAATCAGCTGCAACAGTAACTTCTATTTCCTCCTTTCTTCCCGACATCAAAACAAATGAAATCATGCAAGCAGGAGGAGTACTTTTAGACAGTTTTTTGCAGCTGAGACACAATAAGCTTGTTTTTATTTTAACTTTTTGAACATGTTATAGAAAATATCTAGGTTATTTTTAGATAACACCCGTGCTGTTTCTGAGGTGTAGGTATGCCTTCCCTTTGAGGCCTTTTTGGTCATGGCCTAAGGATAAGCGGTCATCTGTGAGTGAAAAGTCATTTTTATGTACAAGGCTGCTGCTTCATCACCGTAGGCTGTTCAGACACTGGCACTAGAGAGTGTCTGTGTCCCTATTGCTTCCAGTTGCCCTTTTGAAACTTGAGCAACCCATTAACTACTTTTAGGTTCTGGGTTTCCTTGTACCTGAAACTATGTTTCAGCAAGGTGAATGAAGAATCGTATTTTGTAGTTTCTAACTTTAAAATGGGTTGTGACTAAGCATTGAATCAGTTGTTTAAAGCCAGCCAGGCAAAACAGTAAGACTTAAACTCTTCTGTTTTGGAAAAATAAAAGTTCAAACCAACACAATGTCTTGCTTGTCCACCTATTTAGTTGAATGTTGCTTCAGTGTGATTTGTACTGATCTCTTAGTCATTCCTGGGTATCTTGTCCCCATCTGTAAGTCTGTGGGCGTAGGACCCTGTAATGTTTTATCTTGGAAGTAAGGCTGCTTCCCCAGTTCACTAAGCGACCCACTTTTATAGAAGAGTAGAGGCCTTTTGCCATTAAAAATAGGAGTTTAGGTGTGATTGGTAGAAAAGGGGACTGCGTTGAAGATGCTTTTTTGAATTTAACTGAAAATAGTTTTGAAACAATATTCACCACTAGTAAGACCACTTCTCAGATCTTGCAATTCAGATTTTTTTCCTCCAAATAACTCATGCAACTCTTTCCTTTTACAGAGTTTGTACAAATGATGACAGCGAAGTGAAGACGTTGTACAGAATGTGTTAAATTTCTTGTACAAAATTGTTTATTTGCCTTTTCTCTGTTTGTAACTTATCTGTAAAAGGTTTTTCCCTTACTGTCAAAAGATTATGCATGTATAGTAATTAGAAGGCCATTCCTCCATGTTTTTCTCCTTTATCTTACTGTCATTGTTCTGATTTTTGGAAAATTGATCTAAGTAACAAATGTTGCATGTGGCTTACTCTGGATATTTAAGCCCTTCTGCACATCTAAGGTTAGATGGAGTTGGTTAACTGAGGGAACATCTGGATTGTCTATTAAAAAAAGTAGCTTTCTTTAGGAGACTTAGGTATGACTAGTGTGACAAGTTACATAAAGTAAGCTAGGGTTTACCATGCATTAGCTGTTCCTTAGTTAAAGCAACACACTGGTTGTAGTTCTTGAGTACATTAAAGTTTTTTCCCCTTTCTGTCATGGGAGGATAAGGACTCTTGCATCTCAACTGCAGGATAAAGTGGTGTGAATAGTATATATCATGTGGCTAATGCACTGTAAAAGTCACTCTCCTAGCTTACTTCACAGTAACTTGTTTGTGGCCATACCTGTAACATGTTGTTGAAGTGTGGAGTCTTAACGTTGTAGACGATTGACAGTCAACAATATGAAACTTAAGTTGCACTAATGCAAAACGGGTGATTTATCCAGGTACTCGTACACAAGGTTTTTTTTGTACTGCTGGTCCTGTGCCAGAAAACATTTTATCCTCTTGTTACTATGCTTTTTAAACTTTGTTTAGCCACTTATTTTCAAAAAAATCTGCTTATGGCACGATTTGCCTCAAATCCATTCCAAGTTGTATATTTGTTTTCCAATAAAAAAATTACAATTTACCCATACTGTTTCAATGTATCCTTGAATTATTTACAGGAATTGTTCAATGCAGTTGCTGCTCTGTGTTTCAGTATGTAGCAGTTTGGTTTGCTTATGCAATGGATTGGCTGTCTTAAAATAGCTTGGAAGGTGAAAACTTAGTCCTTAAACTCTGGCCCTTAATAGTATTGTTGACTTGAAGAAGCTTTCTTACTAATAGTTTAAAATGTATTTTACAGTCTTGTGTGGAGCTTGGTGCTTCAATAAACTTACCGTAGTGACTGGCTATGCCCACTATCTGTAGACATTGTGAACTGGATGTTGACCTAGTTCAATAGTTGACCTAAAATTAAAATTCCTTGTTCGGACAACTAAACCTGTTTGCTTTCTTTTAATTATTTTGGAGTTTATTCCCTGTCAGCTGCTACATTGGGGTGACTTAGTCTCACACTTGGGTTTTTCTGAAACTGCCATGTCTGAATTGCCATTCAGGATGCAGTCAGCTCAGAGTACAGAAGGAAAACATTCTCTTCCTCATTTGTTAATGAGAATTTGTTGAGCATGATTGTGCTTCGAGCACTACATTTTTGTCAAGGTTAAAATTTTTTTTAAAGTGCAAGACAAACCTGGCTTCTTACAGAGAACAAATCCAAGAACTCAATGCCGGAGGCTGCTCATGCCCATAGCCTCTCCTCTCCTGGCAACAACTGACTTGGCTGTACGTGTGCTGTATGGTTATCTTGTCTGGGGATTCTGGTGGCTTTTAAACAAAGCATTGGCCTCTGCCTCTGGTTGCCCTCACTGGACCCAGCAGAGCAATTATCTAATGTTTTAAAACTGTTTCAATCATCTTTGACGTGTTTATAATTACAGTGAGCATATAAAATTAGGACAGCTGTTCAGTCTGAATTCAGGAACACTTAATCGAATGTTTATGATCACTGATCTTTAAGGCTCTGCTCTCAGGACTATGCACAACTCTATCGGTTTTCCAGGGGAGGAGGCTTGTCAAAAGTGTTTCAATAGCCAGCATCAAAAATCCCTAGAATTGTTGTTTGTGTGCTGGCAGCTGATTCAGGAAGCTTATACAGTCTGAATTTCCTAGTGGTTAGGATTTGCCTTCTACAAAATAAGTGATCAAACCAACACTTCCTAGCCATCCTGTGCTCTAAGAGCTTGGGGTAAGACAGATACTTAAGATGGCAGAGGTTGAGAAGAATTTTACAGAACCATCAGAACAACCACTTGAGATTCTGAATTGCTGGAGTATTGGAAGTCTCATTTTTATAGGTAAGTAATGCAAACAGGGATCTGACAAGAATTTTTGGTTTAACTAGTGTGTGCCTTGACTTTAGGTAGGCTGGGAATGACACCCATTCGGTCTGCTACAGCTCAGCATGCATGTGGAAACATCTAAGGTGAAAAGGGGAACACCACCTCCATTATCACAATATCCCAATATTCTTAGTTAGAAGGGACCCACAAGGATGATGAAAGACTGCCTTGGCCAAGAGAATTGCCTTTGGTAAAAGGGATATGTGAAGAATATGTGAGAAGGCTAGTTTTATTTACAATCACTTTAGCTGCTCCTCGCTTGGTGTTTTAGTCACAGGAGTTAAAGCTGCTGGCTTTGTTTAGAGTGTGTGTCCATGTTGCTGTTATATAAATGAATTGTCTGATTTCTAGGTCAGTACTTGAGGTCTTATAGCCCTGTTTACTTAATTCTTTAACTGCAGAATGGCAGTGGTAGATTTCAATAGTTTCTGCTAATGGAAGAATGTCTTCTGAGCTACAGTCAGTTGTGTGGTGGATGCCAGTGGCATTGGTCGTGGACCTTTTGCCTGAGGTGCACATGTAGGTGCTTTTGTGATTGTGAAACAGGCCGTGGGTCACTCTAGGCAGATTTCTGGGTGTGTGTAGGAACACTCTGAAATTTCAAGTTCAGCTTCTGATAGCTTTACAAGAGGCAATCTGTCATCCTGTCAGATATGGTGGAGGTTCTCATGTTCTGTTCCAGCTAAAACAAAAGCCTCTGTGGCACAGCAGTGCAATAAAACAACTGGTGGTGTTTTAGTCCAAACCGGATATTGAGGTGGGAGATCTTAGTTCCAAATACTTCTCCCTTAACATGTAGGCCTAGGGGGATTATCCTATTGATGATCTCTGATGGGAGGGAATGAAGAGAGCCACATTAATCTTAGCAGCACCACTGGTAAGGGCATAAATTCAAAGATACTCTCTTTAAACAGGACAAAACACTTTTGAAAACCCAGCTGATGAGGTGCTGGGCAAATGTCTCCAGCAGATCCTGCTTTGAGCAGGAAGTTGGACTATGTGGTCTCAAGAGGTTTGTGCCACACTAAAGGCTTCTCAGAAGTAGACCTGCCCCTGCTAGCTTCATGGGCTTACTGTTGTGTCCAGCCCTACCTTCATATGGTTGTCCTTGCAGTGAAGGATGCACAGTTACATGCTATGGCCTGGTAAGTTTTAGAGTAGGTCTTTAACTCATCCTAGTAGTGTTAGGAATCACCAGACAGGACTAAGAAACTGTATCTCAAGATGGTTGTACGTGAGCTTTCCTGAAAAAACTTCCCTAATCGCTTGTGGCTGTGGAGTTTTGATGTGGGAAATACATGGCTGGATGAGGAATAGTAGCTGGTCAATTTGCAGCCTCTTAGGATAACATTTAGCCATTAGCTATCATTTATTAAAGGAGAAGGTTAGTGAGGATTAACGGCCTGCTAATAAGATCAGTCTTATTATTTGGGTGATACTATAGCTCAGAAGGTAAATGAGCAGTAATGCAGCAGTGCAGCTGATGGTCCCACTACAGGCAATGCACACTTGGTGTTTAGACTTTGGGTCATTGGTCTCTAAAGACTTGGCTCTCAGGGGTAAGGCAGCTGTGTCTGCTACTCTGTCAGAGTGGGCCACTCTCAGAAATTGTTTGCCAACAACCTGGGTATGACAAGTAGTAAAATTACTACTTTCTTGCATTTATATGTGTCACTTCTATGACTATACTGTGTTTGTTGGACTTGGTCCAGTTAAGAGAAAAACTGGTTTGCTAACTGTTGAGTAACTAAGGGGAGTTCCCATAGTTCACGATTAATCTCACTGCCAGCCATTTCCAGTGCAGGTGGGTGGGAAATGATAGAGACACTTGAAAATTTCTCCTTCAAACACTGTTTTTAAAAATGGCTCTTCTATTGAAGTCTTCATGCTGTAATAGACAATTAAGGAAGTTTAATTCAGTTTAAATGATAGACTTTTCAGTTAAAAACATTCAGCTCAGCAAAATTTCTGTAAAAATGAATCTTGAAAAGTAATCTTTTATCAAGTGAGAGTAGTAGCTATTTGAGATGGCAATGTATGTGAATATGCTGGGGGATGCAATCTGAATATTAAGAAAAAAAATTTCATGTTCAACCAAAAGGGACAATCCTGGAAAAAACTGCATTTTAAACCTATGCTTAACAGAACCTTGAAAAGGAGATTGAATCGTCTTTGGGACAGAGAAGGAGATGATGGAGAATTCAAGAGAGATCTTTTTCTACTTAGGCCTACATTTGCCATGAGGACAGATTTGTGATTGGAATGCGGAGAACTAGCTTGTATCTACTCCAGTTTCTGGTTTTGAAAAAAATTTTCTCCTACAAGAATAGTCACAGCTTATGAGGTTATCTGCTTACTATTTTTAAAGAATTCAGTTGTTGATAGCTGTGTATACACTTGGGAAAAAAAAAAAGGGATTTTTAGGACTTGCAATAAGTTTGCATAGAAAATGTAGAAAAAGGTGATTGGAGTAGGGATGGGGACCTTAATTGTCCAGTTTCTTGTAAGGATAAGTCTGATGTTATAGTGTCATCTTCAAATGATGTAAATAGTTTTGAAATTGTTAACTCCTGTCTAGCTGCTCCTTATAAAAATACTTCATGTGGCTTTTTCAATAAGAACTATGAGGAAGAGGGCATTCATTTCAGTGTCCTAAACCTGAGAGTCCTGAAATACTGTTCAAGAAATTGTGAAAAGATCAGCTGGGACACCTTCAGACATAGAAGATTCAGTAAAGACGACTTTAAAGGTAATAGCCGAAAGATGAGGCATATTGCCTGCACAGCTCTGGTTGCGTGATGTGACGCAATAACTCCCGGTGACTTCACTGAGAGTTTCAGCTTCAGGCTGTTGAAGAATGGGTCTGCTTTTTACTGGGTGAGGTATGTATGCAGAGTAGCAGATAGTTCTGGCTCTAAGTTCTTGCCATACAAACAGGATGTCATGCAGTGTCATGTAGCGGTTGCACACTGATACTTGGCTTTTTTAGAAGGAGCTGAACAGGAAATAAGAGGGGGAAAGGAAGTAGAAAATAAAGGGTGTGAAAGAATATAAAATTAGGAGAATAGCATGGGAGGAAGACAAAAGAAGTTTGATGCACGTGTCTAATAATTGGTGCAAGATTAATCCACCACTATTACCTGAATAATGGCAACACCCTAAGGCTGGAACCCCTGCCTTGCTCCTGCAGGGTGTTCTCAAATGGCAAGGGTGGTAGCTGGGTTCATACATTTCTAATGGCCTCCACTGCTGGAATAGAGTATTTAGATTGTTCCAGTTGCATAATCCTCATCTTGCAGATCAGGCCTTTAGGTAGGCGTGTACTTGCTCAGGAGTTAAACTTGCCTATTAGTAAACCAGTACTTTTATCAGTAGAAATTGACACCTTGATCAGCAAACAATACCAGCTCTCCATTCAGTACCTCTCCCTTAGTCATTTAGGTGTCACCATCTTGTGCTGGCTGGTTCCTTGTGCCAAGGCAACCCCTCAGAGGTCAGACAGGTATTCCCCTTCCTTCCAGGTCTGACGCTCGAAGTTTGGATAGTTGCTGAGTGTATCATCACAGCAGCACATCCCTAGTCCTGTGGTACCTTCTTAAAAGGCATGTGCTTTTTGGCAGCTGGAAAAGTGCTACTAACGGCCCTTAAGAGAAGGAATTTCTGCTAAGTTTTTATGTCTCCAGAACTGCAGGAAAGCTGTCTGTTTCTGGAGTGATAGCTCGTTTAGTTTTTATATGAAGTAGAAAGGGTTTTCTCACCCTGCTAAAATACACAGCTCTTGAAATAAAAGGGGCAAAAGAGGATCAGCTCTCTCCCATCTTCCCACTCTGGTAATTTCTGAACTATTTGCAATCCCAGGTAGGCTGTGGGGTTTCACAGTTCCCTCTATTTTTAAGGTCTCTAAGACACTGACTACCATATTTTTTTCCTATTAAATAACTACTGTTCTTCAAATACTAACTAAACCTGAGGCCTTTGAAAGATCTTTGAAGCTCCCTGTGTCTGAAGTGGAAATGCAGAATCTTTTATTGCTACCAAATCAGTCACACAGACTAGGAAAATCATAATTTAAGGTTTTCTACAAAGCTCTGTGGTCAGTGTAGTCTTTTCAGGGATTCAAAAGGTCTTGAATATGCTTAAAAATAAAGCTTTTTAATGGATTAGGATGTGTGACAATTTCCAATAATTAGGAATTGATTCACAAAGCAGTGTAATATGTAATTAGAATTTTCGTGGTTTTAAAAGATGTTAGAATTAAGACACTGCATAATTTATTTGCATTTTCAACTCTGAGAATGCTAGGCATTTTTCCATGGAAATAATATTGGCATTTATTTATACATACATTGCACTTTAAAAAGCTGCCAAGATAAAAAATATTAGAGGATTGTCTTCTGTTGATTCTCTGAGGAAGTCATCCCCACCAGGCAGATTACCAAGCCAGTTTGCAAGTTTGTCTGAAAGCCAAGAGCAAAGGAGCACTTTAGCAATTCTTCTTGTTGTTTTAGCCATTCATTGTTCTACCAATAGGACAAAATTTTCTTCATTTTTGAAATGGACTGTGATGTCCAGGCTAATCATGAAAGGAAGTTATGCCTCTCTGCTAGCTTTTCCAACCACTTCCACCATAGCTGCATAACTGGATTGATGCTGTGGGGGTTTCTGCAGGCAGTAGCTTCCCTAAAAGCCTTTAAAATCCTTTTGTGGTTCTTTGCTGGGCTTTGGAAGGAATGCTACAAAATAATCTCCTTCTGTCCGCTTTTTCTTTCCCTTGAATTTGCCCATATTCTGCCTTTCCCTAAGGAAGCATTAGCTAAGGAGACCCATCTCCACATACCCTGTGGAAATCTTCATGTGGTCCAAGCTGGAGGTTCCTAAATTGCCATGCTGTACATTCATCATTTATCTGGCATAGACTACACTTGAACATGGGTGTTATTGCCAAGATTCTGACAAATTAATTTTTGCTACTGAAGAGACAACATAAAATGATTTCGCTGTTTTTCTCTGCTTAAAAAGTATCTTCACTACGCAAGCAATAAAATTGGAGAAAACAGGGAAAGCAGTTCATGTGTATGGTCCTTGCTTTCTTGGCTGCCTCTGTCAAAAGAAAAATCTGCTTCCATGTTAGCAGTTAGAACATAATTAAAATCAGTCATTTGCTTGTGAAGCAGATTGGAAGTATCATCAATCCTGAGACCTTATTCCTCATCTGCATTTGAGAGAAAAGTATCTCCTTGCATTCTGTCTGTGAAGTGTGGGCAAGCAACTATTGAGGTAATTTGCTGAACAGTCTTAAGCAAACTGGCAGTTTTCAGAGAATGTCTGATGCAATTAAATTTTCTATCAGAAGCATATGAAAAATGCACCCAATATTCAAATGTGTATGTTTATGTCTTCAGCCGTCATCCAGCCTTCTCTTTTGCACCTAGCCAAAGAAGCCTGTTTCCACCAAAAATGCTGGTAGTTATATCCATTCACTGTTAGCGCAGGAGGATGAAAGGAGTCTCATAAATGGTATCCTCCACTTGAGTTGGGCCTTTTTTCCTCAGAGAAGAAGGGCAGATTTACCTTGCCAAGCATCCCAAAGGCCAGAATTTCACTGCTAATCTAGTACAACTCTGGCAAACACTCTAGCCTTTTCAGACAAGAGGCTTCTCTTAGCTTTTAAACATGTCCATAGCTCTGGATTGTTTCATTATTTCAATAATTTTCCTAAGAATCTATTTATAATTTCACTGATGAAACAATTCCACTGATGAAACAATTAGGATGCAGTATTGGCTTGTGCTTTCATCAGTCTTTGACTAAATTATAATTAAAATAAAGACAAATTGAGAATTTCCATTTCTAATCTGCCTTCCGAGAATAAACCGCAAGAAACTCAACTTACCTGCTCAATAAGCCAGTGCTAATAGTAGACAGTTATGGAGTGTGAGATTGCCTTCAAGAAGCGCAAACTCAATCAGTGAAGCCCACACACAGTTTCAAAGGAGAAGGCAGAGGAAGGTTGTCTATCTATCTGTAAACCACAAGCTCGTGTCTTGCTGCTAAGTGCTTCTGTGTGCTTTCTTCTTATTTTTGAAGGTATGCCAGGGAAAATGCTAGCAACATACTTGTTTAAAAACACCCTGAAGAAATCCCAGCACCTTATGTCTTAAAGACATGGTAAGCATTTATGTACACATGAGAGAGAGAAACAATAGCTATGGCTTGCTTTCAGAGTGTAAGTGGGTAGAGGCTCTAGGAATTATTCTGGTGCTAGTACATGACCTGTAATGTCTGCTTTATATGAGATTTAAAATCTGTTCCTAAGAATATTTTGCTTTTGTGCTTTCACAGTTTTCATGTTCAAGAAGTAGGTTGGTTGGGTTTTTTAAATTCCCCCAGGTAGATATTTGAGTGGTGTAGTTAAAGGTACACATTTTTGCATGTTTTTCCTATTTCTTCAGTTCTCACCACCAGTTTCTACTTTGTGGGTGCAAGCAATCCCCAAATAAACCTACATATTTACCTTCTGAATTTTTGTGAAAAGCACAGCCATTGTTGCTCCTGCATCCTCTTGATCTTATTTTCTATTCAAAATACAGAGCTGGTGTGTTTAATTGTTTGATGAACTCCAGCAATTCTGACCTTTTTGGGTCCACAGTCATTCTTGTGTGATAACTTCATTTTGCCAACAAACAGAGGTGCTTTTAATTCCACTGTTCAAAAGTTGACTATCCTTCTGGACGGTACTTTTTGTCCTGAATCTCTTGTGCTTGAGATAGCATAGGGAACAGGAGGCTGTCTAGTGTGACAGATACCCAGCAAAAAAGCTCTTTACCTCAAACAGAGATTTTACCTCTTCAGTGAAGCTTAGAAGGCTGCTCAAGGCACTTACAGAAGACTGTTGAATACAGCCTATGTGAACTTGTTGCCATGCAGAAAACCACCACAGTTCAGATCCTTAATGTTGCTCATGATATATGTGTATTCTAATTCACTCATCGTGGGGAGGGTCTATCTCCTCTGCTAACTCGCAGCCTCAAAAGAGATCCTAGCAAGGAAATTCTTTTCCAGGCTTACTCGCTCTTTGGCACAGCACAGCAATCTCAGTAATATGGAGATGAAAACAAAAGTGGCATATGAATTTTGAGCCATTCAGTCAAGTTACCCACAGCAATAAATCTGACAGTCTCAGCTCCACTTAAATTAATTTACCAAAGAGCTTTTTGGCTATTTGCCATTTATAATTCTTCTGGTTTTGTTTGAAGACGCAAGTCATTTTTATGTTAAAGTGTTTATTTCCCCCCCCCCAAACATTCTCTGTAGAGCAGTTTTGTGTAATTATTTAGTTAGTGCTTTAGAAAACCATTGGAACCTTAGCTTTTTGGGGAGCTCTGTTTAAGCAAGATCAGAACCTTGAAAGATACTTATGCAGAAGGATGGGCCTTTCTTGTGAGTCAGTTTCTACCTTCAGTTCCACCATATTGTTCTCCATCATGTGCAAGTCTGGGAAGAATCAGTACCTTGGAAGATCTGTCATCCTGCTGTCTGCGCTTTTTCTTCCAGGGTGTTAACAGTACATCAGGACATTAAGCCCTCAGCTCTTTTCCAGCTCCCAGATTTGCATGCAAGTAAATCAGATGAAAATTATGTGATAGGAAAACTGATTTATGTATTTCAACATTGATGCACATCTGTGACTCCCATTTATATACCTCAACTGAAGTCTACTGAAGTCTCCTTTTCATTTCAGTGGTATCTGGATCAAGCCCTCAGTCTTGACCATCTATGGGATAGGTCCTGATACAGTACATTCTTAAGGATGCTTAATTTCATCCCTGTTTAATACAGCAGTGAAGTGTGATTAACTTGAGTAAAAGGTTGAAGCCTCTGCTAAAAGTCAAGCACAAACTTTGCTGAACTGGGACTTAAATACTAATTTACTTTAGAGGCTGTCCTCATTCAACATCCAGAAAACAGGGCTTCTGCAGACACAGCTTGGGTAGATATCGCTGTGGATACAGATCTTTTCAGACCAGAGCTATCTAAAATTCAACCATTTTGAAGAAAAACATTCTGGCTTGTTTTTGTCCTGTCATGTACACAGGTCCTTCATTTTGCAGTAAATTTGGCTACACTGCCTGAGTGTATTCATAATGAAAACCAGTTATTTTGAAGTTAAAACTGGTAGAAATTATTGATAAAACAGAAACAGTGTCAACAGTGACTTAACTCTCCATAATTGCTTTTTTTTCAGTTCAGGTGGTTTGTTTTGTTCTGCAGTCCTGAGGACCTCAAAAATTTACTTCAGTAAGTACTATGCAAATGAATATTTCCACTAATAAAATATGCATGGCCATCTGAAATGCAAAACATGTACATAAATTGCCATGTGTTGGCAGAGGCATAGGAGCTCTATGTGTGACCTGAGCACATGAGAAGTAATTCAAATCAACTTAGCACTAGCTGAGCTGGTGATCCAGAGAGCTACGAGAGGCTGCCTTATTTAAATAACTTGAACTTGCCAGAGACCAGAGGCACTGCTAAGTGAAATCCAAATAATATCTCCCTGGTGGCCTATGAAGTTACCTCCCCCAGTTACTGACTCTACTCCTTTCTTGGAAGTTGCCTCTTTCCACAGCAAAACTAGCAGAACAGAAAGTGTGCCTCACCCCAGCTCCTTTAGTGCCACAGTCTGCTTCCTGCTTTAAACTGCAGGTGAAGCAAAATTTAAGCTAAACCAACAGACTTCACGCTGAAACTGTTGAGGCACTGACTATATTCTCTTGACTTCACTGTGAGCATGGCAACCACAAATATGGTGTTAGTAACTCCTTAAATTATTGCAAAAAGGTGTGATGAGCTAATCTATTAATACCCTAACAATCAACAGCAGCTTCGTCTCAGCTGATGTGGGTGGTCCTGTTACCCTTATGACTTAGACTTGTGGCTTTTGTACTCTGGTACACCAGGGCATTGGTCTTTCAAGCACAGTTTGCAAAGAACTGTATTGCAGGAATTGTCTTTTTAATGGCAATGAGATGGCTACCTAAAAAATGGCAACACATCAGCTCATATTTACAGGATTTACAGCCAAAATATCTTCAGATGGCTACTAAAATACCTTAGCTTTCTTTTTGTGACTATTCAATCTTGAAGGTCTTTTCTGATGTGCATAGTGAAAAGTTAACCATCCTCTAAAAAATAGACAAGATAAACAGTGTTTTATTTCTTCCCTTGCAAGGGTTTGAAAGAACCAAGAGTATCTGCCAGATTTACAAGGAGGTGTGTTTTGGCGGTGTGGCGGTGATGAATTCAGATTGTAGATGAGCTGAAGGATGAATATTTCTGCCACTGAAAACAGGAGTGAGTGCATTGGATGCATATCAGGTCTATGTGGCAGGAAAAAAAAAAATCTGTAAAATTTCCTTCTTGCTTAAATTACAATTCCGTAAAACTTAAAATGCCTTCAGCGCTTTCAGTATTGAGGCCAACTCTAATCGCTTCAGTAGTATCGTGACTTCTCTGGCTTCTGTAATACAATTCCTGATTTACTGCAAGAGCTCAAGCTCAAGGCCACTGCAGCTCTATTTTACTACTTCATTCAGTAGATTGTGTATGTTTATTAAATTGTCAGCTATCACTGCTCAGGCAATACCAACCTGTGTAACTAGACTTCCCATCTGTGGGTTTTGCACCCCACTGAATAGCCCTCTAGTCACACTCTTCCCAGTAAAGGGTAAAAAAAGCCCCCAAATCTGCAACTTGGTGTATTTTCACTGAGGAATGTTCAAGTTGCTTTACCTCTGGAGTATTACAGAAGGGGCAATTACTTCAGACAGAGAGACTGGGGTTTAAAAGTTGGTGTCTTCAGTTTACGTGACTGAATCTGCTAAATTGAAAATGCAAGTATGACTGCAGTTTCTTCTTCCAGCAGAACTAGATGATGCACTATGCTGAACAGCTGGAAAATGGCAAAATCTCCAGTCATTACTACGCTTCACAAAATGGACATCTGTTGTGGGCCGAGCTAGGCACCGACGGCAATCCCTACATGATCTTCTGCAGGAAGGCTGAGGCTTTCTCTGCCCACATCCCAAGCAGGTGCGTGCTCCAGGCTGGAGAGAAGCCAAGCAGCCATGTTAGGCGGGCAATAAGCATGAGTCAATACTCCCAGCCTCCTAGCACAATTACTAGGCCAGGTTTGGCACTTTCCTACTGAGAACTATGCTCCTGGCTCCAAGTGGCTTATCTCTGGGAGACACAGCTCGCAGCATCAGTGTGTGACACAGGTAGGATTGGTGGAAGAGACGGTCAAAACACTGCCTGAACAAAGCATCTCGCCTCCCACACCCCACAACACCACAGACTGTGCATCCAACTCCCAGATGCTTCATTCCCCTCATTCCTTTCATAGGGATGATAGGCACCTATCTCAGTGTTGTGAATGGCAGTATTTCATTTTGCTTTAAGGTATGGCATTATCAGTGTTGCAACATCCAAAATGGCACTAAATACTGATGTGCTATTCTGGATCTCCCCCAAAGGACCAGAATTTGGCTTTTTAAAAAATCATATTTTGTTGGGAAACATGTGTTCAGGGGTCTATTAATCTCTACAGCTGACACTCAAGGCTGGCTGTGCAGCAATTTGTTACAACGCCACTAAACCTGGCAATTTAATTATGGGATGCCAGTTCTTTCTTCTCTGTTGTGAAGTGAACATAGTCATCACTTGTTTCTATTTTTGCATGAAAATGATTCATAATGTAGAATGTACTGTACTACAAAAGGGATGGAAGAAAATAGTTCCATGATACATGTTGGGAGACAGAAGCAATGGCTTGCTGCTCTGATTCACGCTTGTACTGCCCAGGCATTCCAAAAATGGTTTTCTTCACAATTAGCCACAAAATCTGTAAACCATAAAAGGAAAACCATCAGTTTAACAGCAAGTGATTCCGGCTGGCTGCTTGAAATAAAGGAAGGTGATAATTCATGGAGTGAAATGTCAAAATTTACTGGACATTTTCTCCTAATTAACTTTATAATCAGGCAGCCCACGCTGGCAGTCTTTGCTCTGAAACTGAAAAGACTTACTGTGCTCCAAAAATCGATACGATCTGATGAGAACTGGTCCCTGATACTTATTAATGGTGTGTCTATGGCACAGTGCCCTCTGTGCAGCCGCTTGTTGAGGACAGGGGCACGTAAGGGATTGGCTGAACTGCAGCCCTGCTCCCCTGGACAGCTGAGGGGCTGCTGCCCACATATTCCCTGTGGAACAGTCTTGGCAGAGAGAAGGCAGTGAGTAGGCTGAGCCCTGGCAGATTGCTCTTCCCCCAGCACAACAAAAAAGTGAAAACAACGCTACTGAGAGCACTCAGCTGGATGTCAGCTGAAATATGAAAATGTGGGTGTTGCTTCCTTCAGCAAGCCTTTTTGCATTTTTGGAACCACCTCAAGCTCGGCATAACTAGGTACATCTCAAGGACAACATGCTCCTTCCAAGGTTTTTTATGAGGTCTGAGGATCTATCATCTTTGACTAGGAGAAATTTACAATAACGAGACAGGATTAACTGGAGCTATACCTAACAATGCCCCTCTTACAATTTATAAGCAGAATATTTATTAACACATGCATCCCGAGAGCTGCCATGTACTTGGGAATGGCTCTAGGAAAACATATATACACAATTATTACTACAGAAGCAAGGATAATTTATTACAACTGCTAATTCACTTTTAAAACCAGTGTCTAAAATCACAAGCAGTGATAATGCTTGTGTATGTTCTACCCTGTGTCTGTCATACCTAACTCAGCCATGGTCTTGGCTATATTTCTTACAGTAGACAGAGAGCCCTTTTACCTTTTTGGGCTGCATCTATTTGCTAATGAAGAATCTTCAGGTGCCAGTAATTTCTAGATACCTGATGAAAAGTGTTTTTTTTTTTTTTACCCTGAGTTAGCTATGCCTTGCCATATTTATAATCCTAGATAAAATAATATTTTTAAGAAATAAAATAAGCATCACTACAGTTCCTTAGTGTTTATTTGAAAGTATAGCAAAGGATTGTATTAATACCAATTATCATGGGACAAATGCTCTCATTTAAGTAAAAGCTAAACTTTTATTTGAAAATCCTTTAGGATCTCATTAACTGCTCTGTGCCAGGTACCCTATTTTGGTAGGAGAGCCATTCTGAGTAAACAGCAACTCCTTAAATGAGTTACAGATACTGCTATTATACAATAATTTGCAGCAAACTGTCTCTAACACCTCTAAAGTTGTACTTCCAGCCTTGGAATTTCAGCCAGAATCTGGAGTGCTTTATGAACAAACTGGAGGTGCTTGGCTGCTGATTTGGAGAACACCTTTACACTTTCTGTTTATTTTGCTGTGTAGCTGTTTTGTGCCAGAAATGCTCTCATTTGACCTCAAGGTAACAAGTAGTTATAAATGGCATCTGTGCTGAGGTTTTTGTTCATATGCCCTAAATAATCTCATAACCAACTGCTCCCCTTCTAAATTTCATCATCATCATAATGACACAAACTGAGGTACTAGTGCAGTGCCACTATGTGTGGGGACTAGCTTTTCAATTTCATAAATGCATATCAACATCCTGGGAATGGCTTAAAATACAGTTATGGTCAGGAAAAGGATTTTGTAAAAGCAATGACTCTGTGTTCTATATTCTGAATTATAAACGTAGCAGAATATACAAAAGTCCTACTTGCCAGATTTTTTTTTTTTATCCTGGTATTAACTGTCAGGAGAAAGCTCTGTGCTGTTAGCAATCTCAGGTCTATTGCTACATGTCAGCTGCTCCACATCTAAAATTTTTTCTTTGATACTTCAGCATTTCCATTATCCTTTTAATTACTATCCCCCTTCACCCAGCCAAAAACTGTCTTTTAACAGTCATGATCTCAAGAGACTGTGACTGTCAGGATAAGGGCTTCTGGGATTTCTTTCTGGGGTCCTGACTGTGTCAGAAAGGGCCTTTCCCACTAATCGCCAATCACCTTTACTTAATCATCCCCAAGTCAAATTTGCTTACAAATCAACGGCCCAATCTTTTGTTAGCTGTTACTCAAGAAAGATCACAGTACTCTGTGGTTTAGCTCAGTGAGAAGGACCATGGATCTCCAAAGACCAGTTTGATTATGTTTGTCCCTTTCCCTCCTGCTCATCATTGAAAGCTTAACCAGGTCTCTGTCTCAGGACAGCCCTGCAGCTGCTGCTGAGGGTCAGATCGGTGCTGCCCCAGTGGCTCAGGCTGTACCACCCAGCAGGGACAGGTTGGAGCTGGGATGTTCAGCTATGACTGTCATGCTTGTAAAGCTTCTGCCTCAAGCACGCCAGTCCCTTTCTGCTGGGCTCTGAAGCTTGTTTTTTGTAGTGCTTGGTCACTGCAGTGGTTTTTTTACTACTTGAGTGGTGTCCTGGCCTGTGGATTATGTCCGTATCTGTCTTCCCTCAGTAGCTCTGCTGCTTGCTTCCCCCAGCACACCAGAAACTTGAGTTTCTGAAGCAGGAAACCTTCTTGCTCTTCCTTGTTCCAAAAGCAGAAAGTAATCTCCCCCTTGACCTTGTCTGACCATTTGGCCTTTTCTTTGATGAAGGAGAAAACATGCATAATATACAAACCATTCCCACATGGCATAACAACTTCCAGCTGAAATGATTTGTTCTTATCTCCCTCCAGGAGAGACCAGGATATTTTAACTTGCCAAATGTATATAGAAATGTCTCTGCAAGTGCAGGAGAACCATGGCAAGCCTTGCCACTTCTTCAGGAGGCTGCTGCAAACCTGTTTCAATTGGTGGCTTTTGGGTGTTGGTACTGAGTTGCTTGTACCTTCTTTCTTACTTCTCTTTTGAAGCACACATGATATCATGTATTAATTATAGATATTATTAACCAGCAGCAATCGAATCCTTGTCCTAGAATCCCATCAATGAAGCAGTTGTAGAATGAGAACAGCAGTATTTGTAATGGCAGGGTGCAGCATATGCTGACTAGCTTGTAGGTTGGCACATACTCTACCTATTTCCACGGCCATCTGAGGTCAAAATGCTTCAAGAGCCAAGAGAAATCTATTAATATCATTCTAAGTGTTGTGGCTAAGGTCCAGGTAAGGAGAGCCTCAAGAAGGTATCTTCAGAGAAGCAAAATTCATTATTTCCTATCTATATTATGACAACTAATAATCCACTTTTATGGGTAGTCATTAAATGGTCACTGAATCAGAATCAGTGGGGTTTATCTGCCGTGCAAGTAACAGTAATGCTGTGTGTGAGATCTGCCAAACTGTGGTCTGTTTTGGAGAGCTGACTTTTCAGAATGATTTTCATTCATAAACCTGCTTTCTTTTGTCGTTTGCAACCTCTGTCACTCTTTTCCCTTGTACTGGTCATTCTTTTTTCCTCTTCCCTGTCTTGTCCATAGGATTATACTTAGCCTCCCACCCACTTTTATTTCAAACATACCAATTTTGATCTATCGGATCTTTTGTTCTAGCTGACCAACATGAGAAAAATTATGACACAAAAGCTAGGGAAAATGCAACTGAAGTTTAAGAAAGAAATCCACTAAGCTCCCTTCTTTAGTAATTATTTATTGTATTTTGTGTTTACTATTGGTCATAAGGTTGGTCTTTAGGATACAGGATTCTAAGCTTCCCATCCTAGATGACAGGAGTATTTGATGGCACATTCATTTATTCAGGATGATGAAGGCTAATTCTTTGTTAGACAGCAAAGGAAAGACATGCAGTTTTTTTTACTGTACATCTCATGACATTTTATATTTAAATGGGTCTTATGTGGTTCATGAATTGGCCTTAAATCATCTACATGCTGTCACTAAGCATTTTCTTAACAGCTGTTCTTTCCTTTAGTTAATTACTTATCAAATGTCAAAATGTGATGGCTGAGTGAAATGTCCTGTTATCTGAACAAACCCTAACTTCACAATCATTTTCTGTAGACAAACAAAATTAAGTGCTACATGAAAAATCACGAGATATTGTGACTGCACAAAAGCTTCATTTTTATGCCTGACTGAACCTGACAATCAAAAAATAAGGGAGAGGAGCAGGGAGAACTAATAAATACACATTGCCCTACCTAATGGTTGTGATCAGGCTCAGGCTGGACCACAGCTGCCAAACACCAAGCTGTGGGGGGTTTTTTCCTGGAGACAATTGTGAAATCCTTTTATGGAAGATTATAATTCAAAATTGGCTGGTGGAAATTGTTGGGGTTTTTTTTTATATGAGTATTCCAAAATCTGCTAATATACAAAAAAAAAAAAAAAAAAAAAGTATGTCTTCTTTCAAGATGGGACTAATAAGTTGAAACTTCTGAAGCAGCAGGAATGGCTGTAATAACTGATCAGCATTACCTATATCTGCTGTGGCTATAAAATTATTATTTGAGCTTAGTTTGGAACAGGATTGAGGATTGAATTATCTGTTCAAAAATGTAAGCTTCAGCTCATTTCCCAGTAAAAAAACACCATAGACACTAGAAAGAAACAGAAATACAAAGAAAATTTATTGCATAATATGCTAAGGCTCTTTTAGTGTGCTCTTCCTCTTCACAAAGTTGCTCTGTATTTTCTTAATGGCAGAGATCAACTTCCAATTATAACTAGGAATGCCTTTTCTGGATTGCTTTTGATTGCTCCAATTGCAGCAATTTCAAGTTTGGGTTCAAAATGAGGTAAGAATACATAGAGGAAATATTGAGTTATGGCGTCAATGTCTACAAACAAGTGATATGGATAGGACTTCAGTTTCATATTGGGAGGAACTTCCCTAAATAATGTTTCTTGTTAGTTCTCCTCTAACCCCAAAATGACAGGAGATGCTAAAATAACATGAGAGTTTTATACCAGTGTCTATCAAGTCTAATCAAAAATAAGCCTTTAATGTGTCACTGACAAAGAAAAAAAAAAGTGAGGCCAGAATCTCGTTATATATACAAAAGTACTTTAGCTCAATAGGATGAGTCTACATTTATTTTAAACCTTGCAGTTATTTCTGTGAATGAAGAGCGGGGATCAGAGTATCTCAAGAATGAAATATGTATTTGTAGCTCTGCTCTGGAAAATGTAGCTCTCATTTGCACATCTAAAGCCCACCAGTTAAAAAGCTCTAGGGAAAGGCGCAGAAAACCCTGGCTGAGCCCTGCAGCAGCTCGAGCTGATCAGCGCACAAAGGCAGGAGAACTATGGTAAAAACAAGATGACAGGCAGCGTTTTGCTCTGAGGACTGGAAAAGAATGTACCAGCATGTGCTGCCTTACTCTGGGACTGTGTTAACTCACAAAATGTGAGTATGACTCCCTGGAGAGGGAAAAGCAAGGAAGTAATATAAAAAAGGATTATATCCCTACCAGGAATTCACAACACCAAGCAGGGGAAACTGAGGCAAACTGATGTTGTCCTCAGTGCTGTGAGCAGCCATGTCATCCTTTCATTCTATATTAAAACAGGAGCTTATTTAGCACTCTTCTGTTAGTCCTTTTCCCTCCCTTCTTTGCTTGTTAGGAGGGAAGTATGGCCTATCATGGGAGTTCAGGGAAGATTTTATTTCCAATACATTGAGCAAAAGGAAATCTTCCTCCTTGTTGCTAATTATACCTAAGAAAAGAGTTGCATCTACTGTTTATAAGTAGCAAGTTATTCTGTGCAAACTGAATGCAGTCTTAACAATAATGAAATATTTAGAAATTAGCTGGTAGTGATGCAGATGGAAGATAATGGAGTTCTCAGCTTCTTGTTTACATTATAGCATCCATATGTAATGTTTTATAATGTATTTGCTGTGACATTGATGTGATTATCTGCATCAGTTAAAAAGAGTGTTAATTTATATTCAGTTGTGATGGAATACTGTTCCATCGCATTGAGTTTTTCATGACAAGAAATGTTCCATTAATCAATCCAAGAGACTAAAGGATAGAGTTTAAAAAAAAAAAAAAATTAGCTAGAAGGGCTAATGATGTTCTTGGGCAATTTTTTTTTCCATTCAGGTGTTTCTTCAAAATACCCGCTTGCTTTGAAACCAGTACTCATAAGAAGTTTCTTCCTTGTACGTTGCTTTCCTTAAAAGTGCTTGCATACTCTAAGTAGTATGGAGAGCTTAAAAATTAAGACAGTTTTTTAAAGAGCTATTTGGAAATGGGAGAGACCCCTGAACTGAGAAATAACTGTCTCCTTTTACTCCAGGAGCTGGTAATTTGGCATATACTGCAGGATGCTTTTCCTTGGTTATGTGCTCATTGTCTGAGCTGCACCGTGTGAAGTGAAAGGTCCTCATCAGCATCAGTGCTCATTCTTCATTGCTTAATTGGGGTCATCTTGTGCTTTCCAAGAGCTATTATGCATGCTGTTTGTTAAAAAAATTGAAGCAGCAACAAACTTTCAGTGCCTCGAGATGATTCACATCACAGCTACTGGTGCTCAAAATCTTGTGAGCTACATATGGTAAAGAATACACTTTAAAGGCATTTATCTAACTCCAAAAGTCTTTTGCTGTTGATGGGCAATGTAAGGTCTGTGAGTCACCCACAGCACTTAATCACTGTGGCTAATAATTGGAGAAAAGAAGCTCCCCATGGAAGCTGTTGTGTAATGTTGATTTTAATAGGTCCTTGCCCAAGCCTAGCCTTTTGCATGATGTGAGGGCTATCTCCTTGTATCTCTGCCTCATGAATAACCCCAGTGATTTCATTGTGAGTGGAGCACGGAGTGTTGTGAAAGCCTGACTCCACCAAAGCCAGTGGTAAAACCCGCATTGCGTGCGGTGAGGACAAGACCTCACCTGCAAGGCCTCTCTCCGCTCAGCTCTGCCAGCTGAGGGATGAGAATCATGGGGCCAGTGGCCTCTCATGTCCTCACTGTGTGAATAGGGTGAAACGCTTGCCAGCCACACTGGTACCGGTCTTGAACTCAAAGGTACTTCTTTATTTCTTTGAGTCTAAAGTGCTTTGTGTTCACTTTTATGCAATCTGTCTTTTTTTATGTTTCAGGCTGGATCCTTCTTTTAACCAAGTATTTCCACAAAGTCAATGTGAGTTCCAATCCCTGCTTCAAATCTGGCAATGTAGGAAGCAAATCTTGCAATCACGGTACTGATGTGCAGAGGTGCCAAGTTTTGCCTCGCTGACTGTCCCCTGGACAGCGAGGTGGGCTGTGTGTGCCCCTTGGGAGGGCTGGCATTGATGCAGCAGAGCAACACCGGGGGCAGGATCCCTGCTCACTTGTAGAATAGGCCTCACAGTGTTGTGACTCAGCTTGTTTTATTTGGGGCAGAAACGTAAACGTCTGGGCTACAGGGCAGGAGCTACACAAAAAGCTTTGTTCAGCAAGCTTAGGAACCCAAAGCAGCCACAGCGTTCAGGTGCGTAAGTCCCTGAGTAAACTTAATTCAGATTTTACTCCTAGGAGGGGTTGCTCATCCCCTCTGTAAATGAAGATGTCTTGTTTGGGTAGCCAGCATGGTTTTTAGAATAGATCCCCAGGTTAGAAAACTTTGACCTCAAGTTTTATTTACAATGTAGGACTCTCATGCAAACTGCAACACAGAGCAGGGGGTGGAATACAACATCTGGTCGGGTTTTATAGCTTCTACTCTAATGCATCGTGGCAAATCCATTTAGGTAAGCTGTACAAAAACATCATCACTTCTGCTTAATTATAAATCTGTTGCATATCATTTTGGATTTTGAAAATGAATATGGATAAAGAGACTTACTTCTAATCTATATTGATCTCTATCAAGAGATGAACAGATGATGAACTTAAACCATCCAGTTCTATTCCAGTGCATTTCCCATCTGTACAGAAATGGAAAAATGTTTACTGTAATTAAGACCTAACACTTCAAGTAAACAATTATGGTGGTGAGAGATAAAAAAAACCAAAACAGTAAAAAGCAAAATTACATGTGAGAAAACGTCACTACATATTGCCAAGATCAGTTGGCACCAGAATACAGAAGGCAGGAAATGAGTTCGTCAGTTTGAGTAATAGGTGCATTCTTCCTCTTGGCAAAATGCGTAAAGGTGAATATATTGCTTAACACCTACGTGCTTCAGTTTTGTCTCCTCCAAAATGGGCATTTTCACTGTCTAAAATGTATCTGAGAACACTGGTTTGTTTTCATGCTGCCACTGCATTAGAAGAAACAATCACTCATCTTCCAGGTCTATCACAGCATTGGGAAAGACACACAATTAGTGTGCTGAGGAAGTGCTAAAATTCAAACATGAGAGACAAAAGGGCAAATGACACCCATCATAAACTGCAAAGGCCAAGAGGGCATTAACCTCTGTTCCTTGTGCAAAGATCCTTGCTGACTTAAGTTTATCAGTATCACAACATCTTGAAATGGTACCTTGAAATTTCTCTCTGCCAGGAAAGTATTTACTGTGTTTAGTGGATGAAGAATCCCTCAATAGATTGGTGGAATAGTGTGTGACCTGGTTGGCACCTGTGAGTCCTGTAATCTGTCACTCTTGTCTGCCTAGATTTAGGGGAAAATGATCTCTATTTCCTCTGCTTTCTACTCCTCATCACAAGTCTGATGTAACTTCTTTGTGAAGTATCTGAACAAACAACTTGATTAACATGACGACCATAGGGATATACATCCAGAGATGACAAATCTCAGTGACTATGGGCTTAGTCTACTTAGCCAACTGTGAGAAGGAAACATGAACAAGGATGAGACTGCTTTCAGCTTAGCCAAGGATAACCAAGATTTCCTTTTCAGCTATGACTTGAATTCTCACCAGTGTCTGGATACTCAAGGTAACCCTGGGACCAATTAGCATGTGCTGTACTCCATCCAGACCTCTGAATAGCCCTTCCTTTGAGGAACATATTTAGAAAACTGCAAAACACAATACAGTGATTCTTTCTCCAGAAACAAGAATAATCACAGTACATCTATTTCTTCCTTGGAGAAGGAAATATATACACAGCTCTATTTTATTCTTAATTTCTGAAGAAGTGGGAGATCATTGTCTTATTTCAATATCCTATTCCAATCACATTCTGTTTTACAATCCTATAAAATTCAAAATAACATGAAAAATCCTTATATGCTTATATTGTTATAGAGGTATTATATGTAAAACTTTGTACATTTAAAGCCAAACAGTTTAAAAAGAAATCCAGTGTCATTTATTTGTGCTTGCTTACTTGCATTACTTTTCAGCTTGGTTAATAACAATTAGATGGTTTATGATTATTTCACGTTGAATTTCAATGCAGGATCCCTCTGCACCAGCACAGCTCTTCAGTGGTTCACTGGTTGCAAATCCTATGGGGAGAAAATTTATTTCTTTGTTGGAAGATAAAACTTAGTTTGGAATTTGTTTAAATTGCTGCTGCCTGCTGATCTATCCTGGATTTTGTCACAGACTCATTAACATGTCGGCCCTGATACTGTAATGGATGCTTTGGCAAATCTCAGATCTGGCTTGGAAATCCCTGTAATGCCAAAGAATTAAGTCCTCAACCCACTGAGTGCCAGGAGTGAGGAATAAGTAAAAGAAAGTAAGGTTAAAAATAAAAGTAATTGAAGTAAGAGTCTGGGCATACTGACTTAGCCAAGAGCCCAGGAATCCCAAACTGGCGCATGGCTCATGTTCAGGGAGTGACCTGTGTCCCATTGGCACACAGCACGCCATGGCCAGTCACTAGTTCCGCTAAGGAGGTGACAAATGGGTGCTTGCTGTTTAAAATGAGTTCTCTCTCCCCCTGTGCCTCACACTGAGCCCTTGATTTTGCAGAGGTTGGTGCCCACACTTCCATCAAAGAGTGTGAGACAGTGAATTGGAAACAGGATTGTGTGTGCTTCTCAATCAACAAAATACAGAGATCTTCCTGGACATGTTTTACTGGACTTTGTTGGAGGCAGCATGGCTCAGCAGTGCACTCAGTGGGGCCTGAATAGGTGTGGAGACCTTGAGCAAGTAATTTCATCTTTTTTTTTATTTTGGCTTCCCTGCGTATCTATAGAGATAATGACCTCCTGCCTCTGATGACTGCTTTGGAGGCCGCAATGACAATGTCTTCTCAAGGCATTAGTTGTGGAGCTGGACATGGCACAAGAGAGGCTGGGCTCTTATTTTGGTCTTTCAGATCCTTTTGCAACACAGTATTCTTAAAGACAGCCCTTCTCTAATAGCCCTGGAAGTTTACCACACATTATTCCCTCCTTTATCTGATATTTCTTGGTTTTGATTTGTGTAGGCAACACCAGGGCCTGGAAGCTTTGCACCCACGAGGTGGTTTTCCCAAGCAGCCGTGACCTGTTGCAGGCTGGGGTTGGGAGCACGTCATCTTCAGCAACTTGCGAAAACAGCATCAGGAATACAAGGAGGAAGGCAATGCCGCCTCTCTCCAGACACGATTTCTCACCTGGAGGAACCTAGGAGGGGGGCTCAGAGGAACTGCAAATGGAGAGGGAGTTGTAGGCCATGCAACTCAGAGGAAGAAAAAATATTCAGGGGTGTGGGAGGATAGGCAATCAAAAATTTTTTATGAAAAACCTGAGCAGCCCTTTGGCAGAAAACGTAGAAATAAACCTGACAAGACATTACAAGAAACTACAATTAGGGAAATGTTAATCAGAAAGGAAGGCTCTAAACTTAAGGTAATGTACTTATTGATGGCAATAGAAGAAGATGCAAACTCTGCAAGTTTTATTTTCTAGTCTTATTTTAAGATTGTACTTCAGTTTATGTATAATTTAAAGTATTGACTTCAGTGGGAATACTCATGTTCTGAGAGCCCTGCGTGTGTGTTATGTATCTGTTGGAGCCAGGGGCTCTGGTGGGAGCAGTGCTTTCTGTGCTGGTTAAGGTTGCAAAAGTGTTTTTAATTCTATTTTTGCACTTTCTCCGCCGCTGACAATTGCTTACAGCTTTCTGAAACTTTATGTACTGAGATGAACTCTTCCAGATGGTTTCCTTTTGAAACTGGTTCCGTGCATGTGAGCAAGAGGAAAACCAGTTCAGCCATTTTAAACCAGGAATGGCCTTTATGTCCGTGCACTGGTTTTAGATATTTCAGAAATGCCTTCTAATACATACAGTTGTTTCCAATTAGAGGTCAGACTTGTGAGGTGTAAGGACCCACTCTCCTGAGACTTGAAAATAGAGTTGTACCTTTATTTGATTTGCAGGTTTTTTGTTTTGTTTTGTCTTTTGGTTGGTTGGTTTTTTTGTTTGTTATTGGGGTTTTTTAGTAATTTTCTTGAAGTAGTCCTAAAAATGCAGAATGTGTTGTTCATAATTTTGATGCAGTGTGCCATGTTCCCAGTGTGGTTGCAGTTTTAGATTTCTGCTTAGGTGAGTGAAATAAATAACTGGGTCTTAATATTGCAAGCAAAGGGGGACAGCCAAGGGAAACTGTAGAATAAGCTTTCAGAATTAAAAAACATTACATCAATGTAATTCTCCTCTATGGGAAGCTGAGCAAAATCTTGAAAAACTTTGCATTAACAGAGAGGGATTGGTGAGCCAGGGTATGTCTTTGCCAGCGACAAAGCAGAAAGCAAGCACACACCTTCTGAAGGTGTTTTATTTATGTGGTGCCTGGTGATCCTCATGCAGGAAAAGCTTTCCACACAGTGCTGTGGCTCAGACTCACTCAGGAAACACTGAACTACTTTTAAAAGACAGTAAAATATTCCACTTTAAATTTGGCAGTGGAATCTGCAAGGTGGCTTCGGTGTCCCGTGTGTGACTGCCTCATCTGCCGACTGGTGTTAGCAGCACCTGTGCTGTACTGATGCACTATGCCAGGAAGGTGTCCAGCTGCTGAGAGAGGGAAAATCCCTTCTTGTCTCAGCTGATGCTTCACATCCTTCTCTGGTGGCACAGTTTCCTTAGCAGGAGTGAAAAGGGCCTGTAACACCCTGGTACTGCGGGTGAAATGAAAAGAAAAGAAGCTCGGATGCTGTGGTGTGCCATGTGCTCAGGCCACCATCTGGAGGGTGGTGCTTCCTTAGGAGCAGAAAGGTGAGTATGGCCAGGAGTGGTCACCCTGCCCAGGGAAGCCCTGAGAACTAGTTACAGCAACACAGAAACACCTTTCCCCTATTTCATTTTTCTCTCACAGCTTTCCCAAATCTTCCTCCCTGTGGTTTCTCTTGGCTGGTGTGACACTTTCCACTTAGCCAGGAGTGGAGGTGGGTTCCCCTGATACACCTAAAGGAAAAGAGATATTGTTATGTGTAATTTCTTTTCCACATGGAAAGGCAAGGCAGAATGAGGGTGGGGCAGATGGGTGTTACCTGCCTCGAAAGAGAGCAAGGCCAAACGAAGAAATGTGGGGGTGGGAGAGCCACCCTTATCAAGCATCATAAATCGCTTTCATTGTGACACATCAAAGCAGAAAGCTTTAATATCTTCTGGTATTTCTTGCTACAGGAAGACTTCAGAAGAGTTGGGGCAATCCTGAGCAGACTTGTCCCCCATCATGAGGTGGGAGCGGTAAATGTTCTTGTCCCTGGGATGAAGGATGCCTTTGCATCCTGTGAAGTAAGTATTTGTAGTGATGTTATTGGCCCTGGTAATCAGTAACTAGTTGATATGAGATAAAATAGAGTGGCTTACTGCACTTAGCATGTGGGAGCCATTTTAGATACCAGCAGTAGCGTGGTCTAGCACTTACCAGCCAGTTCTGCCTGTGCCCTGCCTGCCATTTCTGCAGTGTGGTGTTCCTGAAGGGGCAAGGGAAGGGACCTGCTGCTAGGGTCTGTGTGCTTCCAGCTTGCCTTGAGTTCTGTGTCAGTATGAAGGAAATGCACCTTGTATTTCAGCCCCCTGTGCCCTGGTGCTTATCTGTGGGCAAGCTGCATTCCCATTCTCTGTTAGCAAGCCCAGGCATTATCTGTTTAGGCTGTAAACACTGAGAGAAAGATCTCTGTGGCTTTACAGCATCTAGCTGAGGGCGAAACCAGTCCTGAATCAGACTTTGGACCATCTTGAAATTTGAATAATTCTAAAGGTCATTTCTCTCACAGAAATTAGGAGAAACTTGCTCCCAAAAGAAGGGCATATCTTAGGTAGCCATCTGCTGTGTTGCGAGCACTTGTAACAGGGATGTTGCCCGAGATCACATTTTTTGTCAGTCCCTGTAAGTAAGAGATTGCTTTGTGCTCCATGTAAATGACTGGGACAAAGTGTATGTGGAAGAGTCTGGTTATGCCTACAAACTCTATGCCACTCCTTAGTGTCAGAAAGTGCAAAGGTTTCTGGCTTTACTGCACCATGCCAGACCTGCCAACTGAGCTGCTGTGAGGGCACATCTGCCCAGGAGAGCTTTTGCTCTTCTAGTACATGAAGGACCTGGCAGATCTTTCAAGAGGCATTCAGAAATGCTAGTCCAGGAAATGAAATTAAGTCAGAATGCTGTAGACAGCCTGATCCTTTCCCTGTTTGCAGCACTGTTAATTAGGTGTGTCTTCTCCTTGGTCAGCAGGGTGTTATCACTCGAGAGTCAGCAAGAGCCCTGCTGCTGCTTGGTGGCACATTCAATGGCCCAGGGAGCTGCTGTCCTTCATGCTAAGTGTCCTTGGCCTTGACTTTGTGTTCTAGGAAAGATCCCAAGATCCCAGTTCTGAAGCCCTCCCACCAACCTGCTTGCCCCAGAGTGGAGAAGCCAATAAGCGTACGTGCCTGTGCATCGCCACCAACACTTCAGCTATTGTCAGCTGAAGACAGCTCTTGACTTGTGCCAGGTTAAGAGCTGGCCTTTGCTCTCAAGTTACCTTCATGTGAAAGGATCTGCAGTGCCTGATTTAATGAGTGTCTGTGAGAAGCGGTTGCACTGTCCTCTCCTTTCCTGAATGGAAGGAAAAGACCAATGAATAACTCAAATCTGGAACCTGATCTATAGGTTTTTTTGCCATCATGTTTTCTGCTTGTGTAATCCCAAGGTTCCCCTCTGAGTGGGTGAGGCAGTTCTGCTTTTTCCTCATTTCCCCTCTGCAAACAACCTTCATGCTCTGTGATACTGGTATTCCCACCGTGTAGTGAAAATACATCCTCTGATGGGTTTAAAATAAACAGTTATCTCTCTAAAATGGTGTTGAGTAGAAATTCATAGAGATCGATGCCTGTGATCTTGGTACAATAAACCCCCTTGTGTTGCTGTTTGTCTGAACGTGGCTCCCTTTGTACTGACGTGGCTGTCAGGTAGGTAGCAGGGGACGCATGGCTGAGTTTTCTTTATAGTTGCTTTCAAATATTTATCTGCAGGAGGATAATGGGAGAGCCGTGTTTCCTCTTGTCGTCAGAATTTCAGAAAGGATTTTAATCCCCTGCGCTCCTGCTGCTTGTGGAGCCCTGACAAACATGGCTTGATGCAGTTGGCACAGGACTATCTCTCCTCTGTGGCCCCCAGCAGTGATGTACTCAGACTTGCCAGACTGAGCAGCATGCAGGGAAGGTTTTGGGAACTTGACTGAATCTGCTTTTCTGGGTTATTGGGTACAAATGAGTGAGAGCTAACAGGGGCTCCTGTTCTTTCTCTTATATTTCCCCTGTGTTCCACCACTTCCTCTTTGAAATTGGTGAGAACTTGAGTGAAGCTCAAGTGAACCTCTTTCTCTGGTGAGAAATTGAGTGAAGCTGGAGGATGCACAAGTCTTGACTCCAGTGTGAGATGCAGGTGTCCAGCACACCCCAGCACTGAGCACCAATTTCCTTATGGCCAGCGTGGCCATTAACGTGAGCATGTCTTAAGATGATGTAGACCTGACTGCAACTTTTCTTCCAAATGCTCATGACTTATGAAGGGTTTCAAATGTATTGTTTAAAACTTGGTTTAAAAATCTCAAAAGCTGCTGCAAGTCTGGTACACTGCTCAGTTTGAAGTCAGCGCTGAGATTACACTGCTTGATACTGTTTACAACAGGTCTGTCCACAGGGACTGCCTTAACTTGCTGTCTGCTGATCAGTGTTTAGTGCCTCATATTTCCTTCAGTCTGAAGGTCTTGTCTTCCTTTGCTGTATCTCTGTGTGGGCAATTAAGAGTTTTATTGTGCCTTTGGAAGCAGGGAGCACTGCAGCAGCCAGAGCATCAGTGTACCTGGCCTTTGCCTTAATGATGCTGTTACAGGCTATGCCTAACAGAGATAAGGATCATGTAAAGTTGCCTTCTCCTTCCCCAAGCCCTCAGAGTGACAATGTGAGCTCTTATAACACCATAAAACACAATTCAGCAATTACTGTGAAGCTAGGGGGAGAACCTACAAACAGCCTGCCTCTGCTTCTCAAACTGCCTCTTTTGTGAGGCACATGCACTGCTGTGATGCTGGTACACAGGGAACAGGGCATGCACAGTGGCAAGAAACAGAGCCAAGTGTGTATTGCTGTGTTGTGATTTGCTACAGATGCACCCATGTTTTCATAGAGCATGTGAGTGGAGGGCCTGCAGCCTCCTTCCACCAATACTGTTTTTTTCACAGTATTATTCAGTGCATCCCACCCCAGCGCTAAGCAGGAAAGTGATTCTTCTCTCTCGCGTCCAGACATGAAGTGAAACTCATGTCTCCTTCCTGCTTCATAAAAGTAACAGCCAAGGAAAGGCTCCTTTAGGTGCAGAAAGCTGCTGCGAGCTCTCCGGGGGACCCTTCTTGCAAGGCACAGTCACCAGCTGCTGGGGCTCAAGGGTACAAGGAGGTGAGCAGGGCCCATGTGCTCACATGTATTTCCAGGCCCAGTTATCATGCAAGTGTGTGTTACGCTTGCTCTGTGGCTCACAGTGGTAAAGTACAACCTGGTGATGCCAAGGGAAAAAATTCCTCTGTGAGATAACTGAGAAGTAAAACCTTGGACTGTCAGGTACAACCCTGTTTGAGGTACAGTACTGGTGTTAAGCTTTGCTCTATTAAGTGCTTGATAAAATAGTGGGTTGGTAGATACCAAGATGGTATCTAAAATCGTATTTAAGATTGTGTGGGTTTTTTTTCCAAAACAGGGCTCTTCATCAGTATGCGCACATGTAGCAGTGTGTCAGGGGAACACCTCAGGCTTTCTAGATAAGCACATCACTCCTCTCCACGTGGGAGGAGCAGCCTCAGAACTGCATCACACTGAGCCCTGCTGGGTGCTCCTCCATCTGCAACCTACTTGGTATGCAAAGGCACCTTTTCTGCAGTGAAAAAGCTTTGATTCACCCAGGTCGAGATGACTTTATTAGCATTGCAAAAATGCTAAGAGCCTATGCAGCAGATACCCTTCTGCTCGGCTTGATCATCTGCTACATGCGTGATCCTAGCAGAGATAATTTGGAAAGGTGTGTTTATTGCTTTGCGCTTAGCAGATAGGGATATGCCTCACAGTTTCACAAACATGCCCTTGGCTAAAGTCTGCTGCTAAACAGAAGTTTAAGATAAGGAATATATACAAATTCACAAATGTTCAAATTTTAGGGCTTTAGGTACTCATAGGAGAGAGGCATAGCAACATCTTGCCTTTGTCCACAGCCCCCAAAAAGAATGTTCATCTTTATTAGCCTGGGAACAGTATTAAATTGTAAGGATCTGGTTTGTGTTCCCCCTCCTGCAGCCAGCTGTAGAGCACAGCAGAATGAATAGGTCAGATGAGTAACCAGCTGTACTTCTCATCTGAGGTGACAAGGTACGGAGAAAGGACAACTCCTTCTCCCTGTGCCTTTATTTATGGCAGACTTTTGCGCATGGACATCACAGAATCACAGAATAGTTCAGGTTGAAAGGGACCTTTAAAAGTCTTCCTGTCCAACCCCTCCTGCAGGGAGCAGGGACATCTTCAACTGGATCAGGTTGATCAGAGCCCCTTCAGCCTGACCTTGAATATTTCCAGGGATGGGGCATACACCACCTCTCTGGGCAACCTGTTCAGTGTTTTACCGCCCTCATTGTAAAAAACTTTCTTCCTTATAACTAATCTAAACCTACCTCCCTTCCAGTTTAAAGCATTCCCTTTGTCCTATTACTCTATGCCCTTGTAAAAAGTGCCTCTCCAGCTACTTATACCCTGGAAGGTGCTGTAAGGCCTCCCTGGAGCCTTCTCTTCTCCAGGCTGAACAACCTCAACTCTCTGTTTTCATGGGAGAGGTGCTCCAGCCCTCTGACCATCTTTTTGGCCCTTCTCTGGACCTGCTCCAATGAGTCAACCTCTTTCTTGTGTTGAGGGTTCCAGACACTCTAGGTGGGCTCTCACCAGAGCAGAGTAGAGGGGCAGAATCACCTCTCTTGCCCTGCTGCTCGTGCTGATTTTGATGCAGCCCAAGATACAACTGGCGTTCTGGACTACCAGTGCACATTGCCAGGTCATGTCCAGCCTTTCATCTACCAAATGATGGGGAGGGAGCCAGAGCCTTTCACTTCTTATTTCTCTCTGCTTGCTTCTGTGCTTGTTGTCCATGTGGCCCTTGCAGCTGGAGGTCACCTCGGTAGCGCGCCTGTCACCCACACTGCCTTGCTCCCCTCAGCCAGTGAGTCACTTGATAAGCAAAGGGGAACTCTCCCAAGGTTGGGCTCTGCTGCTGACGTCTCATGGGTTGTGTTGCAGACGTGGGCTGATTGCATCTGAAATTGAACTCGCTTCTGCCTTCTCCACCTGTCCATAGCTTTGAGTCACCCAGTTTCTCCTCATGCCCCCTGAACAGTTTTCTCTGCTTTATGGCCTGCTGTTGGTGGATCCAGGCAATGCTGTGGGATAGGAAGTGAGCCCCATCGCTGCCTTTCAACAGAAGCCTCATGGAAAGCCTTCTTGTGCTCTGCTCCCCCTGTTTCTCCAGTGCATGGAGGGAAAAGCGAGTAGCTGCAGGAGCTTGGCAGCAGCAGTGGGCATGAGCTGAACTGACATACAGGGTGCAAATAGAGTCATAAAGTATATGTGGCAGTGTGATGCATATTAAAGCAATTTGCAGGATAATGTTTCCCTGATTATATTCTTAGTAACAGAGAGAAGTGATCTTCCCACCTTCGCTATAGGCATGTTACAACGCCCAGCACAGAGGCTGTCAGAAGCTGGATGCAGCGCTGGCTGCAGAAGTCTTCAAAGCCTGGGTTTGCATGGACTGCATCTTTCATGGCCAGTCTGTGTCCTGCAGCTCTGCACTGTGCAGAGGCCCTGTGCCATAAACCCACAAGTGGGCACATGCCATCTCCTGTTCCTGGATCTCAGTGGTATATATAAAAGCATGCCCAAGAAATTACTGTGTTCCCTCAGGAATAAGGAAGGGCCAGCCCAGCTAAACTGAGAGGAGAAAATTTTATATCCATGTAGTTACTAACTCTTTATTTGGAAAAAAAAGAGCTTTTTGTCTGGTGCTTCTTGGACCTTTGGCTTAATACTAAAATGACCTTCCCACAAACCTTCTCCAGCTCCTTCCCACAGGAGAAGACAGAAGTCACCGTTTTCTTTCCATCAGCTCTTGCTTCAGAGCAGAGGTTTAAAAGCTGGGCTGCAGCTGCCCTCTCCAGTGAGGCCACAAATGAATGGACAGCACTTTATGGGATGTTAACCCCCCCAGTCTTCAGGGTGGGTCACTAAAATGCCAGCTGGCAAGAGGTTTAGTGAGCTTCCCTGGAATATGTTGTAAAGCAGGTGAAAGGTCTTCCTCTCACCTGCTCTTTCCAGGACTGAGATCTCTGAAGCTCTGACCATGGGATTGCCTTTTCATCTTTCTCCCTCTGTGCTAGCACAGAAGGTGTGTATTGCAGGGAGGGGTGGGCATGTCAGCTGGAAAGAAGGAAAAGGAGATCTTTTCTTTTGGTAGCTGTACATGGTGCCTCCAAAACCTGTTGCCAAACACCAGCACCATAATTTTCTGCCTGTGGCCTTGCTTGGAGAGCTTGCCTTTCACGGAATCACAGTATGGTAGAGATTTGAAGGTATGTCTGGAAACCACCTTGTCCCACCCCCTTCTCCAGCCAGAGCAGGTTGCTGATCTGGAAGGGTTTTGTCTGTTTCCAAGGGTGTAGGGTTCCCCACAGCCTCTCTGGGGAACCCATTCCTGTGCTTGACCATCCTCACTGAAAGAAATTTGGTTTCATTTTTAAATGGAATTTCTGGTATTTCACTGCCACCATCAATACACCCTTGTGCGAGCTGGGCCAGGAGTTCCTGCCTTCCCATATCTGCTCAAAGAAGGATCACCCTCCTTTTTATGCAGTTTCTGGGATGCTACATTTGTTCCCTTGTCAACCATCAACCCTCATCTCTCCCAAGCAGAAGGAAACAGCAATATTTCCTCTTGGTTTCCAATAGATTTCAAAGTCTGCTTACATGGTTCTTACGGGCATGTGAAGTCGTATGCACAGAGCATAATTTAAAACACGAGTTCATCTACTTGGTGTGTCCTTTACGGTCTCTAGCGATGGGGCTCTGCATCACCTTCATGCTTTGCTTCCAACGTGAACAAAGGCACCTTGGAATCGTGCCCTACCTTTTCTGCAAGTAACTTGTTAACCTGCTAAGAATACTATTATCATACAGCCTCTAAAGCCCAGGAACGCCAATGTCTGGGCTGCTGTTAACAAACATGGCGAGAACTTGCCTGCATATTCTCCTGAGAGGGTTTGATCATGGAAGTTACTTTTGTTATACCCAATTCCACTAAATATATCTCTAATTTTCCTGTCTCTACATCAAACGTTACATGTTAAGGAGCCTCGAATAACAGCTGCTGCCACTCATGTTAACTGAGAGGAGCACAAGACACTGAAGTGTCTAGTTTCTCATCACTTACGGGATGGATAAAAGTATCTGTTGTACTGACTAGTCCATCAAATATGAATGATGCAGATAGAGTGGCTGTTTACACACAGCGATCTATTTTAGTTAAATTGAAAACACACACAGGGGAGTGTTTCAGCTTTGTGGATAGAAAACACTGGAAACATCAGGGGTTTTTTTGTTTCGTCTTTTCTGCTTGCTGGTAACAATTAACTCCTAGGAGTGCCCAGTCTGCGGCTAGGAGAGGATGATCTCTCTCTCCTTCTAGGACAAAGATCCAAATATTGTTAGTTACCCAACCAAATCTCACGAAATTGAGGACAAGGTGCTTGCCTTCTTTTACCATTCTAATTTTACCAGAATACTCAACTCTTTTGTACAGCATTAACATAAGCATTTACAAAGCCAGTCCCTCTGGAGGATGACAGCAATTGTTTTGCTTAATGTTTAATGGCTTCCTCTCCCTCTGGACTCTGTGCCAGGGCATATTGTAATGAACAAGCTCTGGAAGAATATTATAGCCTCGCTTGATCTATTAGGACACTTTACATAGAAATTTATTTTGCACAACCATGAATTATATAAACACACAAATTAAAGATACATAGCAGTAACTGCTTGCCGAGCATTGTCTGCAGCAAACTCATTAGGAGAATGAATTACTCTGTAGAAAATCACTAAACCTCTGTGGATTTCCTGGTACTGTGTTTATTAATGCCCTTGCTTTACTTTGATATGATATCTCTGTGTTGTCTGAAAACATGCTTCAGATTTGAAAATTAATGTACATCATGAAAGTTTTCAATAAACATACCAATTATACTGAAAACAAAACATAAGGTCTCATTCTGCACTCCCATGTCCATGTACAGAAGAACATGGATGTGTCACCCAGTTCAAAGTCTTTTGAAAGCAGAACTAAGCAATACAGGGCTAAACTTCTTCAGAGGAGGAAAAGGAAAATAATAAAAGGCTTTGGTTTCCACGGGCAAATGTTAATTGCAAGCGGAAGGCTTCTCTGAATAGCTTTTATCAGGATTTGTCCACCAGGCTCAGTGGCTAACATTCTGCTGTGGAAAATATTTCTCCAACAGCAAATGGAGATGAAGGAAAACATCAGACTAACTTTTTGGCAAAAGACCTACTTCAGTTAGAAAAACAATGCTCTACATGCACATGTTTCTGTCAGGAAGGCTGCTAGCAGGAACATGGCAACTCTAGTAATTTCGCAAGTAGTAAAAACAGGATGTCTCGGGAATAGCACGCTGGGTACAGAGTAACCCACACAGAAGTGCTTGGCCACAGGAAGCTGTGTGTGCACGGAGACCTGAACCCAGAGATATTTTCAGTGTCAAAGCCTCGCTGAGGCTTTACACAGCATTTGTGTGATAAAAAAGTGAACAATTAGTCACTGAGAATTTCAATTGACCTCGGTAACCTGACTGCCGACTCTTTCCATGGCCTGTCTTGTATAGTGGTAGAGCTCCCCAGGTACCTGAGGAGAAGCTGTTGCAGATGCCTATCAGGATGACTCACTTGCCATCATGTTGCTGACTGCAGGGACATATGGGACTATGGAATGAAGGCAATGGAAAAATTTGGTTCAGTAGGTTTTAAGCCCGTAGCCTTATTTCAGGGACATACTATGGGAAGGAAAGCAGGTGGTGATGCTGATGTATATTGGAACATACCTGCTGCTCCTTAAATCTTGTTGTGGTTTTGGGGTTTGAATCTGCTTCTCTGGCACAAAGTTGCTTCTGCCTTTGCTGTGAGAATACCTGTCATTGTATGCATGCTGCATCATCCTTGTATCTTACACAGCTCTAATAATAACCCTGCAGACTAAGTCAGTAAAGAACAGATTCTTGACTTCCACTGAGATCTTCCTGGTTATATTAACACAAATAGAATAAAACTTTGTCCTTGAGGGGAAAGCTCCAGCATAAGGCTACTTGGAATAATTACACCTATCATACAAGCCATGACATCCTGAAATAGGTTGGCAAGCAATATTAACCTGACAGAAAGTCCAGCCCCTTTACAGGTCAGAAGCCCTGGAACTGACTGCAAAGGCATTGGGGTGGGCTGGAGGTTGGTCCTGAGGGCGTGTGTGCTCCAGCTGGCAGCACATCTGAGTCTTGCAATTTGTTAACTGTGGAGTAGGAAATTAAAAAAAAAAAAAATTAGAAAAGAAAATTAATTTTTTCCTGCTTCTGCACATCAGCAGCTACTGCTTTATCCTTTGCACATTGTGGATTCAGTATGGAATTGTTGCCGGCAGGGGAGGGCGCGTGGTTGTGGAGGGTGTTGCAGATACTGCCTGCAAAGTAGGAGACGTGGCAGGTGGCAGGGTGAGGAATCAATGTGATGGAGAGAGGAAGAGCCAGACTCCTGCGACCTCTGTGCTCTGGTGTTTCACTTCCACCTTAGAAAAGGAAGCAGCTTGTAATCCATAGATTATGGATCATGAGACTCCAGTCTCTTATGAACTGCATGAACAGTCTGATTTATTGCTGGAGGTTACAAGAGGTTAACCCTGCGTCTTCGGGCTGTAAGACTTCTCAGGAGCAATACAAAGTGTTTCACACAAGGGCTGAACAACTGAAGTGTCGAGTCTGTAAAAGCTCCTGATCTAAACACAGTAATTTGCAAAGACAAGTGAAGCAAGGTTACATATTTCTGGTGGAGACTTACAAGAAGAACATCCCTTGTAACTATTTAGATTTTTCTCCTACAGGAGCAAAGGGAGAAGAAGGTGCTGCTAAAGTCAATTAAGGGTATGTTGTCCTTTCCTGTAAGAAAAGCCAGTGAATTTTAAAACAGCTTGTTCTAGTGAAACCAAAACAGCTCTGATTTTGAAAGCGACTTCATTGTCCTGGAGCTAGAGTACAATGATTTTTAAATCGAAACTAAACATAACTTTGTTTTAGTTCTGTTTTCACTGATATAACTGATAATCATATCAGCATGATCTGGTTACAAATGAGTGTTTTCTAACTGTAACAGTGAAATTCAACTCTTCAACAAAAATGCTTTCTGGATATTGAGCATTTCTTTATACTTCAGGTTTTGCATAATTAAGTTACAGGACCCACTGTGAGGATGAACATTTCTGTTTCTGTATCAGGTTGGTAACGTTTCTCTCATGTGGGATGACTGGAAGCAGAGTTTTCAGCATCCTGGTTTTCCTGGTGCAGTTATTAACATGAGTGAAAACATGCATACACAGGTTTGAGAACAGACAGACTGTCAAATCCATTGATCAAATGTTCAGAGACATAAAAGTCAAAGATATTTTTCAATGCTATAAGACAGACAGCTGTTAAGTCTCTAATTCAGTGGTGAATGGTGAGCCCTATATGATAAATCCTCTAACTGCTCTATTGCAAATCATGCATGCTTCTCATTTCAACAGACGTTTGGGGATTTTATTTTTTTTTCTTAAAGCTCTTCAACATGCACACATTCCCATCTTCCACCTCACTCTCCCAAATGCAATCATCTCTGTGCGTGATTGACCTAAGTGATCACCATGGTTTCCAATTCAATTCAGGTCCCCAAAGAGGTCTTTTAATTAAGAAGCTCTAATAGAATCTCAGAGAAAAGTTCTAAGTCCCCAGTCTTCAGGCTGTGAGCTACAGATCCCAGGGGTGTCTGTGGCCAACTAGTACGAGACCCTGAACACGTCCTTTGTGGAAAGGTCATATCCTATGCAGAAATTTGTGTTAGTGAACATTACGGGTGTAGGCATCCCATGGAAAATTCCTGGGGATCACACAAAGCTGAACATTTCTATAGTAAGCTGCTGTTGAGCAGTGGGTAGCGACAGAGAGAGAAGTGAGATGGAAACAGGTGTGCACAAAAATGTCTGCATATGAAACTCCACCTGCAGTTTGTGTGAGGTGCTCCACCTCACTCCCACTGCTGCAGCACAGGGGAGCTGCCAGTGCTGCACCCACAGAACTTGGCTCGCGCTTTGCTGCATGTGAAATGCACTTGTTTTGGTAGCAGGACTCAGACTATTCAAGAACCAATTTTTACGCAGAAAAAACCCAGACTTTAATTACCATCACTGGCATTGCAGAGGTGCGATTTCCAAAACTGCTTGGGACCAGTCTCTCTTTATTTCAGTGGGGACAATCCCAGCTTGTGTGTGCGCAGGTGTGCAGAGCAGCACATGCTGGTGTGCACTCAGCAGTCGGTACCAATCTCCAGGAAACAACCTGTGCGTGCTGGACTGTGGATGCGGTGTTTGGTTATGTTGTGCAGAAGCACTTGAGAGCACTTTCACACCAGGGACTTCAGCATTAGATGCGTAGGAGAACAAAAAGTGGAACTGGAAAACACTTCTAAACTCTTGCAAGCATGGTATTTGCTGAAAAGTAAAGTTCCAGAAGACTGAAGTCATATATAAAACTTGAGATAACTTTGATGAATAGCTCTTGGCTGGAAGACAAGAAGGAAAATTTAAATGTTCTGTGCCTATTGTTTCAGGATTAAACATCTTGAATTTGTGTTTCAAAATGCTCTCCCTTCTGGCAATTCTCTCAAAACTTCTGGTCATGTAAATCTGAATTATTGAAGATACTGCTTAAGGAGTCCTGTAAGAACAATATTTTGTTTAATTGGAAGCTTTTTAAAGCTCTTCATTTAGTTGAAAATCTCTGAAGTTTTTCTTCAGAATGTTGCTTGAAATAGTTTTAATTTTTTTCAGCTTATGACTTCTCTGTTAGCCAGCTGAACAGAAAGCACTTTGCAAGTACTCAGGAGGGGATGATGGGAGAACAGAAAAAAAAGAAAAAGAAAAAAGAAAAACTTTGACTGTGATAACTCATCCCCTTGGCACAGCAGCACTCCAAGGCCAGACCTGGACGACTTGTCCAGAGGAACCTAGTGTCTAAGGTATATTTCCGAACCTTGTTATTGCACCAACCTGTGCCTGATGTGGGCCACTATGATGATTTATAGAAGTCATTTATAGTGCATTAATATAACAAGTGAGTGGAAACTTCCATTAACTCCTCCTCCACAGAACAGACCTGTAAGAAAAAGGGGTTTGAAGGAGGGCTGCGCCATGCTGTGACTCGGGCATGGTAGTCAGGGGTGGGAGGAAGACTGCAGAAAGGAACAGAGCCTGAGTCACAGTGAAGTAACCAGTTCTGCACAGAAAAACACCCCTCTCTCACCTCCACTCCTGGCACAGTTGGTCTTTCATCTGGTGAAAAATGGGGATGGAATACCTCCCTTGTTACCCTTTGGAAAACACTTCAGTATCCTCAAAAGAGATATAAGAGCAGCATCATTATAAGTAGGAAATGAATTGCTCTCTTGCTGGATTTAGCAGCTTCCTGTTTTGGAAACCCGAGATACCATCTCAAATTTCTGTTTGTTGTTAGCCTGGAAGAAGAGACTCAGAGGCTGCAAAGCGTCTGGTGAGGCAGCGCTTCATTTGCTAATTGTCTCTGCCAGACAATGCCATTTACACTGAGCACAAAATCACCTCTAACCTCCACTGACCAGAAAATCGTTATATCCTTGAACTCCCATCCTTTGGAAACAGTACCCGGCTTTGCAAACTCGGACTGCGTGTGTCAGCCCCTCTCACTGGACAACAAAATACAGGGATAATTATTGCTGATTCATTCACAAACATCCCAGTTTCCAGACATAATTACAATATCATAGACAAGCGCATTATACAAAAAGATGTTTGGCTTGTCATGCATAATGTAATGAAGCTTTTGCTTTGAGGACGGTGCTGTGTGAGAGGCACGGGAGTGGCATCTGCCCTGAACACACTGTGGAGGGGTCTGGGTACTCTCTGGCTGGACTGGGGTCTCCGGTGCAGAGTTGAGGCAGAACTGAGGTTCAGAGAGGTCTTTGCGGTCGGGAGGCTGGTGAGGGCCTGCTTGACATCTGCTCTTACTCTCACAGATTGAGGTTTTTGCATGTTTTTGTCAGAAAAGCCAGTGAAGCTGGGCTTTGCCTCTGTGAGAGCCCTTCAGCAAGGAAAATGTCTCATGTTTTACAGTTTTTATTGCCCTTTTGCTTTTTAGGCCATGTTACAATGCTTGCCATTGTTGCTGTATGAAATTCAGATGTTCTACCTACCTGCTTCTCCTCCTCCATTAGCCAGATGATCACAGCAGCTACATCACTTCTAAATGGGATCAGACCTGAAAGTTGCAGCTCTGACACTCAGGGCAATGACCCGCCAGGTTTTTTCCCTCCATTGTGTAACACTTGCTCAAGTTGGAGCACTGAGAAAGCCTTTGAATCTTGTCCTTCAGCTGGTGGATCTGGTTTTGGCTGTGAGATGTCGCTCTTTGTTTTGGAGACAACACAGCAGAGGAAACTGGCATGACAGCCACAGCTCCCTTAAATGCTCTGGTGGCTGCTCATGGCAACAGAATAAGCCAGTGTTGCCCAAGTCTATTTTCTCCAACACAAGTCTTTAAAGAGCAGGAGGTTATTTCTCCTTTGTTCCAAAGACTGGTTCAGGCACGTCTGACTGGGATGTGACATTTCCTGAGGGATGTGGTTAAAGACAAAGTAAATGCTCGTGCTTTGGTGACTCCACAAAAATCCGATAGTCAGAGATTGTCACGGAAGAGAGCATCTGGGAAGCAGTGATGCTTCTCATCTCTTCCCTTGGGAAGTTTATGGGACTGCTAAATATCAGGAACTGCTAAATTTCTGGACCTCACATGAAGCAGGAATATATATCTGAACATTCTGGTGCAGAGAGAAGTGGAGGTATGAATAAATTATTAAAAATGATATATAATATATTATAAGTTCTTAAAATTTATTAAATTATTTTTAATGCCCTTTCAGGATTAGCATGTCAAAATTATCACTGAAATGCAACTTGGTTCTCTGCAAGGGAAGAAGTGATTCTGTATTAAAGGTGGAGCTCCCAAAACAAGTGGAGCTCCTTCCAGCAAAAATGAGGGGCCAAAAGGTTTATTCCCATTTAAACAGAAAGGGAATATTAAACATCTGTGTGATGCAGAGAGAGAGTAACAGGCAGTGGACCAACATTAGGTACCAGCAAAGAGGATGGTCAATTTTCAGAGGGGACTGAAAATTAAATTCTCCAGCTTTTGCTGGGATTCAGTTGCATGCCTCCACTTGGGCTCCTGCTTGGTGGGGCCATGGAAGCCTTCCCCCTCCCTCCATCCCCCACACCTCGAAACACATTTTGCGTCTTCTCTGTATCAAGAAAAAGAGGGGGGAAAATCAGAGCCAGTATTTTATTCACTTCAATTTTCAGTTTTTAAGACTGTGAACAGCTGAAGGACTTAATTCTTGTTATTGCTGCAGAGGAACCTCGTTCTGCTTGAGTTACGCTGAATACACTTATATACTGAAGTAGCCACAGTTATGAAGAAATGTTCTTCAAAACCCTCATCCTTAATCTCATTTGAGTACGAAACTAAGGGACAGACTTTTTAAGCAGGCCCTCTTGAAACTTGTCCAAAAGATTAAAGTGTAAATGCAAAGAATGCTCTGGAAGCTCTTGAATGGAGACATTTTATTTCCAAATAACCACAGGAGTAACTGTTTGTAGCAAAAAGATGATTAATGGCATTGTGGCCAAAATGAGGCGAGTCCCTGAAGTTGACAGCATAGTATTTGCATATTACCTCGATGTTAAGAGTTTCTCACACTACCTTTGTTTATTTTTACTGGATGAAGCACAAGAAAAGCATGATGCTCACTTAAATCTCCATAAATCCAAACATCTGAAGCTACATTGCTCCATTTTCCTGGCTCTGTTCCTCTCTGAAGGCACGCCGCCTGTATGCTCACTCTCGGTTTTTCCCATGAACTACAGCGTGTAGGCCAAAATACCCTTTGCAACTGGTAACTCCTAGGCACACTGGGTTCCAGTTAATATAACAACTGGACATTTCATAATGCTTGAAGCATCTGTGGCATGAATGTATTAAAAGTCCTGAAATTGGCAGCAAATGCACGCATTTTTTGGTTTCCACAGGGTAATTTTATTAATTTGGTGGAAATATCTTACAGTGACAAAAAACTGTTAAGTTACATGGAAAACTGATTCTGACACCCACAATAACAGCATCAGAGTGGCATATAGGAGATGCTTGGATGTGCAAAAGCTGAGCGCCTCTCTGTGCACTGGCTCAGGGAGGTTCTTTACTTGCATCACCGTGGGCTGCTGCTCAAAAGTGCAGCGTTGCATCCCCATCAGTGGTTTTAGCCACTGACTGGCATATGTTTCTGTGGGAAAACGAGCTGGATCTTTTAGTATCCAGTCACTTGGGAACCTGCCTTGGTTTGCTGGAGCTGAAGGCATAAGACAGTTCATCAGAAGCAAAGCTGGAGGAACCATCTTGGCAACTGCTGGGTCCGTGGTTACCTCCACTCCTGGAGTATCATCACTGACTTGATGGATGATTCAGCTTCTCATGCCTGGGAAAATGACTTTCTATCTGATCATGCACTGATATCCTACAGCACTGAACAACAACTTAGCAGCAGACAAACCGTCCCTTGGAGACAGGCCTAGGGTGCAGTCTGAGGGCTGTTAAACCAGCACAAGTGATGGGGTGTTGGCGAACAAGACCCACTGGGCTGGTGGCAGCAGCCACCTCGCAGGTGGCAGGCACCAGAGCAGTGCTGATGGACACCCAGATGGGCACCACAGCTCTCCCTTTGGGCACAAAGCAGTTCCCCTTAGCCAAGTAAGGAGGGAGAGGTACCTCAGCTCCACTTGCCCACTGCGTAATTGTCAAATATGCCTGTAATACAACTGAGTCAGAGGGAATTATTGCTGCAGCACGGTTGCTTTGGGAAGTCTTCATCTTGTAGGCTGAACTGCAACTATCAAATCTCCGTTGATTTGGCTGAAAAAAGATCATGACAGTGATGTCTTTTCACTAAAAAGGATTGTTTCCCACTCTGCTGTCATCAAAACAAAATACAAACTAGCCAAACTCATTCCTTCACCAAGACTCTCTGAAAATGGAACATTTTTTGGATAAAATAACTAATTCAAACTGCAGCAGCCAGTGCTATGCCTACTTTAGTACCCAGCCAGTGAATTTTAAAGTAAACACCCTCCAGGACCGTTCTCCATTTGGATTTATTAGTCATTACCAAGAAAAGATAATTAGCACTTCTGAAGCATTGTGATAATCAGTAGCATGAACTGTTACCAATAGAAACAGACCGGGGTCCTTGCGTGGCGCAGGAGGCTGCAGCTCCGCTGTACTCCCTGTACAGAATGAGTACACGGGTGGGCAGGTCCTCAGCTGGGGGAAATGCTCCAAACCAACTGCTCCAGTGGAGCTAATGACACTTTACCAGGGCAAGGCAGGGAGGGGAGCTGTTCCCTGGCCTGTTGGGCTTCTCCTTCTGTTATCCTGGAGGCAGAGTAATTTTTGTTACAATATACAATCCTTCTTGTTGGTCAAGGGCAACGGTACATTCTACTTCTTTACTGCACAACAGGAAATAGAAGGTAATTATTTTTTCTTTATGCATGCACTCTGCCAAAAAAATGGAAAAGAACCTTGTGGTGGAACAAGAGGAATGTGACACTTTAGGCAATGATGCAGGTTTTATATCTTCCTCTTTCAAAACTAATGAATGAGAAAACTCTCTTAGACTTAAGTGCATGCTAAAACTTACAGAATTGGTTCCCCGAAGTTATTGTTCCCCGAACTTCCATTACTTATGATCTGTAATAATCGTATGAGGGATGGGATGTAAATCTTGTGCTAAGTCTCAAACCCAGAGCATTAAGCATGCCAAGCTTCCTGCCACGCATATTACGGAGTTCAGGGAAGTAAGTCTAGCAGATTTATCAACATTGCTGGCTAAATAAATGCTGCAAGACATAGACTTGTCTGAAGCAGTTGTCTTTTTCTGTATCTGGAAGTGTGAACAAAATCCATGCTGAATGAGAGGTAGCATGTAAGTTTGGGAAGGCTTCTGCTTTGGTGAGCACAATTAACAAATATAACTGCAGTATTTACCCACAAAGTACTTGTAAGTCTGCAACAACCACTGTCTTTCCTACATTGTACAGAGCATCTCAAGCCAATACAATGCCCCTCCAGCCAAGAGGCTTTGTATCCTCTGGGAAGCATGCAGGAAATCTCAGGACTGAGTCCAGTATGCATACAAAATACTTTGTCTGCAATTGTTGTAGGGTTGTAGTGTGGTGTGCTGGTAGAGGGTACCATAGCCCTGTGATTCCTGTTGATAGCATTTACTCGTGTACATCTTCCCTGCCACACCTGGAGCAGAGGCTGTTAGGACTGCAATTCCAATGCCAGAAACACTCATTAACGCACACAAGATAGGACCACCCTGGCAACATCTGACTTCTTGATGCACTCAAAGTATTCATGAATGTTTGCCCCTCTCCCAGGAAGATGAGCAGTGTGGCAAGTCTGATTATCACCAGGATGAAGTTTGCCTGATAGCAACAAACGTGATGGGCTGGTGGCTGTTTACAGGCTACACGTGCAGAAGCAAAGGGGTCTGTGAGTGTTTGCTTTTCAGCTGCTGCTGGGAAACAGGCACCCTCCTGCCAGGTCTCAGACCAGCTATGTTACAGAGCTCTTAAAGCAGTTCCTTGGTCGCAGAGGTGGATGCGTAGCTTGTACTCAAATAGCTGCCCAGTACACAGAAGTTGCTATGGCAGTGCTTTGCAAATATACATTGCACAACAGAGCAGCGATGTCCGACCACACACTCTTTTTTTGTGTCTCACACAGAAGGTTCGCTCCCACCCTGAGAACTGTGGAGCAGAATAAACACCAGAATATAATATCTACCTGTATATAACTCTGCTTAAGTCTGTTGTCAGATTGCATCTGACTGTGGAACTGGGTTTAAAACACCTGGGTAACAATTTGCGTATTATGTCAACAACAGCATCACTTCCGCTCCCCTTACCCCCTTTTCCCCCTGCATGCAGAGTGAGCTGACTTCATAGCATCCTTCACAGCAGAACATGTCTCGGCTGCATCTTTTTGCCTTCATGAAGCTCCTTTAATTCTGCTACTTTAACACCTACTCCTTCCTCTGCTGCTGGTGCTATTGCAAACAAGAAATGCAGCCGGGTAACAGTGTCTCCTTGGAAACCTGCTTTGGGCCTCAAAAAGTCCATTTGGGTGCCTGTGTGGCAACTGGGAAGCCAGAGAACTCATGGGCTGAGCACCTTTCACGGCTGGGCTGCCTTCACCTGACGTGAAATCGGCCTAGATCAGATCTGGAATCCCTCAGTGAACAGAGAAATAAGCTGGGCTATTGCAGCTGCATTATTTAACGGGAAAAATAAAAAATATTGGCCTGGGAGTGCAGCAGGCTGCTGCAAGGAACCTGAGAGCAGAGTGCCTCTCTCAGTGTGGGCATCTTGAGGAAAGGCTGGGGGCGGGAGCTCTGCGATGGTGTGGGCTGGGAGCAGCATGAGGGCCCAACTCTCCATTAGCCAGCAGATTTCCAAGTAATTGTAAACAACACTGACTTCAAGTCTGCTGCCAGAGCCTCAGGCTCTGTAAGAAATAACCCCATCTTATTTATTGCCTGAGGACATTATTATTTCCAGAGTGAACTAGCTGTGGATCACAATACTGGGCAGAATTATAGTACAAAGTGTGCTTTAGTGCAAACTTATTTATGAAAAAGTCACAAATCTTCTTTGGATGAAAATGGGCACAAAGCCTCAACTTTTTTTTTTCTTTCCTTTTTTTTTTTTTTAAGAAAAGTGCAGCAAATTTCTGAATCATCTTTACCTTGCGACTGGTCTGGACAGGTCTGGCTCTCATGGGCCATGTGACAGCATGGTCCAGCTCCAGGAGGCTGCCAAGGCCCCAGGGAAGTCACGCAAAGCTAAGGGGCAGCTCAGCAGCAACTGTGCCAGCTGCATCCCCTCCCCAGCTGTGCCAGCCATGGGGAGGCTGTGTTGGTTAGAAGCTCCTCACACTATTACATCTGATACAAGATGCAAAACGATCCCACTGAAGGCTCAACTCCATACCTCTAATGTGAAATTTCTATGGACAATCCAAAGATTTAGTTTTAAGAAAGAAGCAATTTCATATATACATATACTGCCTTCAGCACACTTTCCCTTAAAAGACTGCTGCCATATTTTGCATCATGAAAAGATGGATATGAAAATGTTTTGTGCCAGGAATGGTAATGCAGTAGAGCACGGAGTTCAGTCACTATATATTGGTAAACACGATATTCCTCACTAAAAATGATGCAATAAGTGATTAATACGAATGAAGCTCAGAGTTTATAATTAGCTACTTCATGTAAGGCCTTCCAATAAATATGCAAGTGGAGATACTTATGTGTTTTTATTACTAGTTCAAGTGTGAACTGATTTGGTCTTTGGTCTTTTTGCTTTTGTGAATTATACTGCAATAGCAGCTTTATTTTTAAAAAAGTATTTTTACTTTAAATTGGTCTAGGCAAGTGCTACACTAAATATAGTGAGCATATACAGTATATAAAAGCACAGCAGGTAAAAGGATTATCAAAATAGCTGAAATAATTTTGTAAACAGCATATATTGCATGTCTATTTGGTGCAATTGTCATTCTTGTCCTGTCAGATCTGAGGGGAGGCAGCCACATGCTTAAGCACAACTTGGTAAAGTTAGTTGGTGAAATCTACTCCTATTTAGAGCAGGTTGGGGCTTTAACTCAGGGCTTGGGGTTTTATCTTTAATGAACACTGAAAGGTGCAAGTGCTTTGAACAGTGGTACCCTAGCATGATCTTTCTACAGTCACCTTGAACCAACACTTTGAAATAAGCCTTGCTATTAACTTGAACAGGAGGTTAGCCAGGCACCTGTGAAGAGAAAGGCATTCTCTGTTTCTGCCTGTTGCAAATTCTTCTACAGTTTGGCTTGTCTAAGCTAAGCCTGTACACCTGAGCCCCATCCTGGAATTACTTCGCCCAGTTCCAGGTTACAATGGCACTTTTCTGTTGGGCTTTTTCTTTGTTTATTTGCTTGGTTTAGGTGTCTGTTTATGGAATGAAAGTGCTTAGCTGCAGGGAAAAGCTTCAGAGCTCCCTGGGTATGACGGTGAACGGAATGACAGGACTGCTCGCTTCAAGGTCCAGAGCAGTAAGGAAACATTCAATGGCTGCTTCGTTTTTCCCCTGAGCTTGCAAGACCTCTCCAAGGCTGTTCCATGCAATGTGACTGGTGGTCTGGATCTGGATGGCATCTCTGAGGACCTTCTGGGCCAGTTCCCTCCGCCCAAGTTTGCTCAGCACCAGGCCCTGTCAACAAAAAAGTGATGAGCAGTTAACAACAACACAAAAGAGAGAAAGAAATGGAGAACCCTGAGCTCCCACCCAGCTGAGCTGCCCTATGAGTGCAGGTACAGGAGTCTTATGGAGGGGGGATCTCCACCTATTTCAAAGAATAAAAGTGATCAGTTGTTAAATTATGTGGTTTTTTGATAATGATGTGCAATTAAAAAAAGTAATTGTGAAAATATTTTCTTTTTTTAAGTAGGCAGTGATCCAGCTCTGCAAGTACTACTGCTGTGTTTTACTGGGAGAGCGTATACTGGTGCTATACAGAAGAAAGGTTACAGGCCCTTTAAGCATACCTCTCTCCTTGCCCTGAAATACACACAAGGTTTGACTACAGCCAGTCTCTGAATTAATTCCTGCACATCTGGAACATCCAGCTGAGGCTAAGGCAAAGTCTCTCATCTCCTACATCCTGACTATACTGAGAGATCTTTCTTCTCAACAAACAGGGGGCAGAGGGATGTGGTCCCCTTCCAGCCTTGTAGGGACAGGCCCTATACAACAGCATGGGATGTAACAGCTCTGTCCTCCTGCACTTCAGTGTAGATCCTAAAGTAGGGTGGGGGAGGAGAAGGATGGAGGAACCTTGCTTAAAAAGCTGTCCTTAGGGTAAGAAAAGACACAAGTGGGTGTAACCATCTGGAAGGAACAGGAGGGGGAGGATGAAAGAAGTGTTAGGAAGAACATGTTTTCCTATAGGGCTCTCATGGATGCGTCTGAACCCACAAAGCACCTAATGAGCCAGGCTCCCTGTTAATTACACAGCAGTCAACCACACCGACCCCAGATGGTCATATGGGCTTTGCAGGCCACAACGCATCAGTAGCATTTCTCTGCTTTCTCCTGAAGGTGCACACACCAGGATGAACCTTCCACCAGCTTCATCCAGGTGTTGCCTCTCTACGAAGCAGTCAACACTGTGATGTCACCTGCCAAGCTCTGCATGGCCTCTGCCTGCACTCACCCATGGAAATGCTGGGAAGTGAGATGACTGCCTGACTTCATGCTTTTCCTGGGACAATGCAGTAGGGCGAATGCACATATATAAGGAAAAGCATTAGTGTCGTGGTTTAGCTTGGCCCAGGTTTTTCTAGTGGGGGGGGGGCACAAAGATGGCTCCTCGGTGAAGCTTCTCGAAGCCTTCACCATGTCCAGCTCTGTGGTGATGGACATGCTGCTGGCCAAGCCTGGGCCAATTAGAGATGCTGGTTACGCCTCTGTGAAAAACATATTTAAGACGAAATCAAAACAATGGGTGCACGCACTTTTCCTTAGCCAGAGGAGGAGGAGTAGGTGAGAGTATGTGAGGGAAAACAACATGGAGAGACCAAGGTGAGTGGAGAAGGAGGGGGAGGGGGAGCTCCAGGCGCCGGAGCTCTGCAGCCTCTGCAGGCCGTGGTGAGGCCCATGGTGAAGCAGGGGGTGCCCCTGCAGCCCATGGGGGCCCACGGGAAATGCTGAGATCCACTTGCCCCAAAGCGAGTGGATACCCTGAAAGTGGCCGTGGTCCAGAGGGAGTCCTAGTGGAGAAACAGGCCTTGACTTGCACCCTGAGACTGAACTGAGTGTCCCGCATGGAGTGGGTGGGTGCGAGAGAGAGAGAGAGAGAGAGAGAGAAGCCCAGCAGAAGTCCGGTAAAGAGAAGAAGCCTTGCTCCCGAGATGGAAACGGCCCGGCTCAGAGGTCTGTACCCCGTGGAAGATGGACCCCACGCCGTAGCAGTTTTGGGGAGACTGCTTGCCTGTGTGGGGACCAGCGTCACTGTAGCAGTGTCGGGCGGGCTGCCGACGGTGAGACCCATGGCTACGCAGAGGAAAAGAGCCTCTCCCCCAGGCAGGGGAAGAAGATCTGGGTGATGAACTGACCTAACCCCCCCCCATACCTTGTTCCCTTGTGCAGCTGCTGGGAAGGAGGGAGGGGGGTGAGCGGAGAAACAGTGGCCTTGAAGGGTTTATTTTACTTCTCATTTACTCCTCTGACTCTGTTAGTAATAAATTAGATCACTTTGCAACCTAAGTTAGTCCTGTTTTGCCTATTCTAAGTGCGTCTTCTCCCGGGTTTCCTTATCTCAACTCATAAGCCCTGGGTGTGGGTGTGTTAATTTGGGGGTACCTGGCATTTGGCCGGGCTCAAACCTTGACAATTAGCTAAATCTTTAATATGTCTAATTGCCTTTAGTGTTTATGAAAAGATGTAAGAAACTGAAATGTCTCACAACTAGAACCCAAGTAGATTTCTGATGAAAGAATGTTGATGCTTTTGGAAATAGTGAAGATTTTCCTCTGTTTTGTTTTGTTTGCTGTTACAAAAGTACCATTACACACAGGGTGCATCAGCATCTCTAAGGCCAGTGATAGTACTAATACCTACAGAAACACATTAATTTGCATGACAGAAAAATTAAGAAACACCCATTTAATCAAACATTGGTGGTGCTATGAAAAGCTTCACTGCCTCCTTCTCACCCATAACCTTGACCTGAATCATCAGTTCAGTATCAAACCTGATCATTTAGAGATGCAGTGGGGGTGCTTTTTCTTTAGGCTTCTCTCTATGTAGGAAAATGACAAGGCAACAGGGTCTAGTCTTACAATCCCCTTGGGAACAAGCATACACGGCACAGAGGTAGCCTGGTGGGAGAGGCTGGTTCCCCTGGAGGTGGCTGCCTAGAGATGACTGCAGGCACGTAATGACAGACTGGAAGGAATTTGTGCAATTATAATTTGAGTCACCCGCTTGACAGGGATAATGAGGCATAGAAAGGGCAAGTAGTGTGGCCATAGCAAATCTGCTGCTGAGCCAAGAATAGACAGGAGCTATCTCAGCTCAAGTTTGTCCTCAACCACAAACCTACTCTTCCTAAAAACTCTTCCTGTTGAGCTGATGGAGCAGAGCCGATTGTGCTCTCTGGTGGCTGGGGAGCCAGTGCTGTCCTCACCCTGACACCAAGCAGCATCGAGCCTCTCCGTGCTCTCAGAGGGCTGCTGGCCCCGCAGGCACAGAGGCCATGGAGCCCGTGCAGCTGCTGCCTGTCATCCCTCTCCAACAAGGAGGGGAATTCCCTGCCCGGCTGACATCTCGCGCCTCTCAACAATGCTGCAGTGAAATCCACCTCATCGTAAACTGCTCGTGCAGCACAGCTCCCTCGCATGCCCCAGCACCCTTGCTGGTCAAGAACCAGAGCCTGCTGTGGCTTCCCTGCCGTGGCTTCCCAGTGTTTGCTGTGCCCATGGCGAGGCCCCGTGTGCACTGCATGCCCAGCTGCTGTGCCCACCAGGGGCAGATGCCCACCAGGAAGTGCAGCACTTGTGAACATTTGCTCTTCGGTATTTGGTGCTTTCAAGCTTGCCAGCGTAGCTGAGAAAACACCTGTGAACCCTCAGAGAGAGCAATTCCAAGCTCCCCAAAGTCAGGGGAAGGCCTCCTGTTGATGCTGCAATATACTGCACAAGTGAAAAACTGCCGTGTTTTTGGGGAGAAACACAGGAAACATTTCCTAAAGGAGTTTGAGATTTTCTACCTCCTCCTTGCTTACATGCACGGCTGTTGGTGCCAAATGCTGCCCAGGTCCGTGGCCCTTCCCAGGCACACCACCATCCTTCTTCCTCCTTCCGATGAGGAACCACCCCATGCCCTCTTCTTCCACAGTGCCTGGACTTCCATGCAGTGTGGGCACACGACACTGGGCTCCAGGCCCCAGCCTAGGTGGAGGTTGGGGTTTGGCCAACCCAGGCCTGCCAATGCTCCCCAGCCCCAGCACAGAGACCCACTCCTCTGCCTGGAGTGAGCTGTGACAGATGGTGTCAGCCTTTTAGTGAGGCTTAACTGAAGCGGCACAAATATGCTGCTGATGTTTAAAGGACAGGTTGAACATCATTAATTCTGTGTGCAGGAGAGTTTCTTGCTTTGGGTTTCCTCTCTCCCCTCCTCCCCACACTACTTCTTGCAAACCACAAGCATTTTGAGAGCTGGAGGCTGCACAAATCCCAAGCCTCAGGAAGATGCAGCACTGAGCACTTGAGTTTTTGTTTCCCTGAGGTATTTGCACTTGAGAGCTTCTCCTTGCTACTGAATTTCTTATTTCCCCATGGAGTCTGGCTTGCTATAAACAATGCCTGCATGTTGTTGCTATGTAGGTCCAGTTGGAATCTGCCTACAGTGCAAAAGAAAAAAATCATATATAAATTCAGAAAGCCACCCACTGACAGGCAATTTGCATTTTTATCTGGAAGACTTTTTTAAAAAAAGATTTTTCTAATGAAAGTTCAGCTCCTGAGTTTCTATGGAAACTCATCTGCTTGGTGTGCATGCATAATTTCATAAAGTCAGATCTCAGGAAGATGAGCAATTAGTATAAATACAAGCAGGAATGTGATTAAGGGTTTCATCCTCTTATTCCTGAAGATGGAGGGTGGGGCTGGGTTTTGTTGTCTTTCCTCGGGTTTCTGTTTGTGTTTTTGCCAAACCAATGCAGAAACTGATGTACAAGGTAGCCTGGCTCCTCTGCCACCTCCTGGCTAGCACTGGCACTTCTGGTTTTGCCCAGTGATTTTCCTCCCAAAGACGACAAGTACCTCTAAGTACGGCCTTCTCCGTCAGTGGTGTTGGTACTGAGTCAGACCCTAAGGAGCAATGAGGACAGGCTTATTTTTAAACTCAAGCAAATTATAAATAGCAAAAAAATCTCAAACTAACTCAAAAGGTGAGTGGGAATCATTTTTCCTTCAAACTCCTGTGGGCAGCACATCCCCATCCTGTGGGCTGGCTCCCCAGGCCCGTTCCAGCCACACACAGGCATTTCATGTCCCGCTTGCACTAATGCAGCTGCACAGTGCTGGGATGTGAACTCACTCACTCACTCACTCATTTGGGAAGGCCTGAGGTTAACCTCTGTAAATTAATTTCTTCTTTAGGTCTGAAGATGTACCTCAGGTCTCGTAAGCAGAGGCAGAGTCGTGAGGGCAGACCACAAGCTGGACTGTAAAAGATGGCGCTGAAAGCACTGGAAGAAGCTCATCTGAGGTGAAGGGCTGCGGCACAGCGAGGCTGGGATGGTCCAGAGGGGTACGAAGGGTGAGAGGGGACAGCCAATATGGTCTGCTGATTTAGTGTGCCTTATGCTGACAGCTGGACTCCTGAATTGATGGTTTTTAATTTCAGGGAACAGAGGGTGCCTATGGGAATCTTTTTCAAAGGTATTTTTGACCTCGTCTGCATGCAAAACAAACAAAACCTAAACCACTTCTATGGTGACACTGGACTGGGCTCCCTTGCCTTCAGTGATGTGATACTTAGTAACTGATACTTGAGTGAGGCTATTTTTGTTTTAGAAGAGCCATATTTCAATTTAAGTCAGATGAGAAAAAAGTGACTTATTTTCAGTTTTCACTAATAAAGTAAGTGAGCATAAGCCACACTTGAATTCCCACTTTTAGAAGGTCGTGAAATTTCTATCTGTGCCTTTATTTCCTTAGAGTTTGACAAAACCTCTTTAAATGTTAGCTCATAAAATTCCCAGAAAATAGCGCAGAAAAGACATTATGGAAGACTACAGAATAAGCCTCACGTACAAGCTGGAGTTTATTTTTAGTAATGAAAATCAAAACTTCCTTTGCAAATGTTTAGTTCAAACACCTGATGAGCTGCAGGGAGTTATCCTTGTCTCCTTCCACATAGGTAGCACAGCTTAGCTTGTTCTTTCCTTTAAGGCTTGTATTGGAAAGAGATGTCCAGAAAAACGTTTCTTTCCTGGAAGGTTGTTTTCTGTTGTATTTGCAAGGTAATCTCATTTTTGGAGAATTTGTAACGGTGGACTAGACTCTATCCTTTACAAAAGGATTTTAATAATCACATTAAATGCAAATTCTCACTGTCTTTGCATGAGACTTTAATTCAAAAGCAAGGTTGTCTCCGATGCTTGTCTCTACTGAGCAGAGCATTTTTGCCTATTATTGTCTAAATACCCTAAGAAGTTTCCAGAATAAATCAGACTTTGCTGCTGGGCTTCCTTAGGTGCATTATTTAATTAATTTCAAGGTAAATGCAGTATCCTTACTGTCTGCTCCAATCCGTAATATCGACATGTCACTAGTGGTTAGTAGGAGGGTAATCAGCAGCTGGCAAAAGCAGGGCATGCTGCAGAAAAGTGCTCATTCAAAAGTGTGCTTATTCAGCAGAACCCTACAAAAAGCCTTTCAAGATGCATTTGGCATTTGGCGATAACAGTCTCATGTAACAGAAAAATCCGCACTGCTACAGGGCAACATACGCTTCTGTAATTATTTAGCAATCAGAATAAGTTGTAAGCAAAATCTGTTGCATAAACCATGAAATATCAGAGTCCTTTTGGAAAATGGTAAAGATTAACCCTGGAAATCCCAGGTCTCCTAGAATAAAGACAGACATGTAAGTAGCCAACTGCTCTGTGATTCTTTCCCCCTACATTCACGACCTTTGCATCTGTGAAGAGCCAGGATTTTTTTAGTTGTGAGCAGTGAAATGAGTTTTTGTTGTGCTGTCACTTAGCCACGCAGTGCCTGGCAGTGTGGGGGTAGCTAATCACCCATTTTGCTGATTCAGTCCGAGTTGTGGTGAACCTAAGCTATACAGCTGAGCTTTGTTCCCTGAAAAGACACTGTAGGAGTACATGGAGCACTCAGGGTCCTCTCACTGAACTGAGTTAGAGACCACATCTTAATTTGCTGCCCTAACAAAGGATGACTGGGATTCATTTCTGGGAGAAAGCTTGTCTTCCAGTGTTTCTGCTGCCTCCTTTGTTGAGAGCAGCTTTTCCTCCTCTTCCTTCCCCCTCTCCATCTCCTCTGCCCAAGCTGCTGCATCCCCTGTCAGTCAGTGACGCCGAAGTGCTGCATTTTATAAAGCAGAGGAGGGGAAGGGGAAGGGAGGAGAGGGAAGGCAGGCAGGGCCACTGCAAAACACAGAATGTGGAAAGGAGAAACAAAGGAATGGCACTGGTGGGGTGGAATTGGCAAGTGCTGGAAAAAGCAAAAAACCTGAGATTGCATCATGATTTGTAGCACTTGTGCACTGCCTGTGGATTTTAACTTAGTAGGAGACTTCAGCTCCAGTACTGTAGGCACCAAAAGGCAGCCTAGCCTTTGCTATCTAAACTTCACTTGCAGCCTCTTCGTGTGCTGCAGTGGAGAGTGAGGGAAGAGAAGAAATGCGACTGAAAGGAGGTATCAGGAGAGACAGAGTAGCTGAGGGTGAAGACAGTGATGTCTTAAGCCCACCAGAGACCTGGGCACACAGATATGCTTTATCAATCACACTGAGGTAGCGCTTGCAGGGAGAGAAGAAAAAGCAGAAGAAAGAAAAGACCAAAAGTGGTGAAGTCCTGAAGAGCGGGACATCCCCTCCCTTAGCTTGCCAATGTGTTTTTCAAGGCAGTGAGTAATTGCAAAGGCAGCATCTCACCCAGGCCTCCTGTGAGGCCAAGGCAACTCCCCCGCAGAAGGGAAGCATTGTGCCGTGCTGCACACTGCCCTCTGCCCATGCTTGCTGTCTCTATTTGAGTTCATCAAATGTTAGCAGTGATGTTTCTACCGTGTTTGAAGCTTAAATGTGATAAAACATTTATTGACATAAAAAGCAAACCCTAAGGCAGCATCTCAAACCAGGAGGCTCTGATCTCTTCACAGGGAGGCTCATACAAGCCTAGGGAGAATGAAGAGTTTTTCTGCCTTGTTGGATTGTCGTCACTTAAGCTTCATGCAAAGCAGAATCATTTGCTGCATGCTGAATATTCTCTAGACAGTTCTTCCTTTTCTGAGACCTACATGGAAATGAAGCATGAAGCAAGGAAACCTAACAGGATGCCTCAACCACACATCTGAGAGTAACTAAATCCACTATTTGTTTCACACTCTCTTTTACGAGGGAAGGGAAGATTTCTCCCAGCCCTGATCTTCGCAGTTGTCATAGTAATGTTGCAATAGAGCACACAGTAGATTCAACCACAACTCAGGCTCATAATGTCGTCTGTAAAAAAGAAGGTCCCAAACTAGTAAGAAATAACAATTTAGAACACCTAATTTATAACTTCAGGTCCCAATTCTGCTGTGCATTGTACCAGCTTCCCTGGCAGAAAGCCTTGTTGAAATTAGTGAGATTCAGTCTAGATATATCCAAGTATTTCAAAATCTGTGCAGAACTGAAACTGATAACCATCAGGTAACCTGCTGGCTAAAGCACTGGACTAGAAAGCAGTTGCTGTGCTTCATTAACTGCTAATGCCTTTCACACTGAATAATTTGTCATTACTCAGGAAAAATTCAGACAGCAGGGACAGGGTCAGGGGACAAGATCTGGGAAGCAGAAGTCCTGGGTTTAAGTGTTCTCAGGAGAAGGAGGGTTGAGAACTTGCCTTTCTTGTGCCCAAGATACATAGATAGGGTACATGCTAACATCTAGAAAAAGTTTTTAAGAAGGCAGGGCAGCTGTTCAGCACCCCCATTGACCCAGGTGGGTAAAAACTCTGCCTTTACTTTGATAGTAAGCAGGTGCCTATATTTTGTTGTATGTAACAAGGTGTTGCTGCAGATAGCTGGGGAATGTCTAGGCTTAAGAAGTGGACACCCAATTAATCTGAGTGTCCCCAGTGTGCTGTGGCTGAGGAATAGGGAATTTCTGTGTTCTTAGGTATCCTCCAGTGCCAGTGTTGGATCTTTCCTCAATTTTTAATGCACTGCTTTGCAACAAAGGAGGGGCTGACATGCACATTTTCCATGCGCGTTATCTTCCCCTCTCCATACAGAGTAAATCTTGTCTGAATGCATGAGTCATGAACAGGTTCTCACAGATAACAGCTTCAGCTCTGCTGAGGGTCTCTGAGCCTCAGTCCCACAGAACTAATCGCCAGAGCAAGTGTTGCATTTGGTATGGCGCTGAGGAAGGGCGCAGTGCAGTGAAGACACGCTGACAGAAGCACATAGCATGCCAATGTAGATTACAGCAGATGTCTTCTGAAAGGAGAGCCGAGGTATTTAAAATATCTTAATTTGCTTAGTTTTCCACTACTGGCAGTCTCTGGGATAGCATGTGATTAATGACATCCTCCACACAACTACAGCCGGAGCCTCTGTGTGCAGTATCACAGCTGAGCGCTAAGCTTAGCTGAGCTGCTGGGAAACACAGAGAGCTGAGCAGGAACACGCTGCTGTGGTCCAGCCAGTGCCTCCAGATTCTGCTCCAGTGCCTCTGATCCCGCAAGGAGTACATTTCCTTATCATCTCTTTACACAGAATCTCTCCTAAATCACGAACCTCCATGTACAAAGAGATTTTGCTGAATTACAGAGTGCATTTTCTGTTACATGCTCAAAAGAGAATGCACGAAGAAACTCCTTGAGAAGGTAAAGCCTTGATAAATACTGCACATAACACTAGCATAAATGGAAGCTTCAGCAACACTGAAGAGCTGTGATGTTTTCATGTTTCCCATTTGCGGGGCAAGAAGGGACTTCTGCTTCCATCTCTTGACTGTGGCCAGCTTGGTGTGTATCGGGACAGCTTGCTGAAAACCTGGAAGTCTTGCTAGTTCCCACGCCCCTGTTTGTGCAGCTGTGTCTTATGTACCAGGAGGCAGCATACTCTGCTATTGTGCTACACACTACTTTATTTACTATACTACTACAGTCTATGACTCTGTCCTGTCCTGTGATAAGAAGCAGCCTAATTCACACAGAACTAAAACTAATTATAGCCGGTTTCCTTGTTTATGAAAAACAATGTTTGAAGGTTGAAGTATAAAAGGGGATAGTCATTCCACCCCTTCTCCCTTCTGACTGTTCTCTGAGCACTTTCTGAAATACCATTTATGAGTTCAGCTGCAGACCAACTTGATTACCACAATTTCTATGCTTTAATTTGATCTTGGAGCAAAGCACGACAGGAGGACAATACTGCTTAGTAAAACTGCAGTGGTATCTTGAGGTGTGTGTATAGGAAACCACAACTAAAGCCAGTAATCAATCACCTGGAAGATCAGATTGGAGCTCAGTTGAGAAGCATCTGCTGCAGGTTAAGATCAGGCCAAGGACAATGTCCTTAGACCTGGATGCAAGTTTTATTCTCCAGAGATGACTGAACCACCCCAGGAACTCATCAGATTTAAGAAATGTACTGGGTTCTTCTCTTGTAAGGTGTTACATACACTTTGGGGAAGAGATCAGAGAAGAGCTGGGGAGTTTTGTATTGCAGGATTTTACTGTGGTTTCTAAAGTTATATAAACAGAGCCTGAATAATGTGATAATGAGCACCTCAGGGACACGGAGAATAACTTACCACAACAGAGGAAAGCAAGTGATTGGCACATATAAACAGGAGCTACAGATTCCCTGGAAACGGGGATAATCCACCTCTGAGAAGCAGAGCACCAACTCTCCTGCTAATGGACTGAAATCTCTGCGCTGTGCAGTGGATCAGATTTGCTCCTTCCAGCGACCCCAAATGCCCCAGCAGGCCCCGGCTTTCGCTGATACGGGAACTGCGCAGTTCTCCCTGGAGAGGAAATGGCCACTCATAGTGTCTAAGTGATGGCTTCAGTGTCAGGGAATCACTTACCACCTTGTTTGTGATGGTTTGTGATGTCTCTTCTGGATGGAGGAAGGAAGCCTGGTAACTGCAGAGGAAGAGAATGGGCAACAAACCGGCAAAACAACTCTGTCAGCTCCTAACTGGTGCTCAGGAGCCCTGATCCTGCTGCACAGCCAAGGATTTGCTCCGACGATGGCTGGGCTACAGAAGCTGCCAGCTAACTAATGGCTTTGCTGGGAGGACAGCAGTGGGGGAGGGCCGTTTCTGCAGCAAACAGAAATGAGGAGAACAAAGTGTTTGCAATTCCTTGGACAGTGAGTGAACTGACACACAAGCTTATTAACGTGAGCATCCAAAAAGCTCATTTCTCCTCTGGGAGCCAGTGACTAGAGGCAAAGCCAAGTTCTCTCCCTCAAGCTCAGCTGCTTCAACACAAAAATTTGAGTTAAGAGGCTGCTCTAAGGATTGCTTTTCCCCAAGGAGAGCTTAGAGCAGTTATTTTGGGATATCTGAAGCACAGGAACATTCCTAGGATTCTGCAATAAGCTTCAGAGTTGGGAACACAGAATCTGCTAACCAGCCATGGTTTAGAAGGAGACTACCAATCATTTCTAAAAGCCAAACGTTGCTCTACTGTTGCCCTACTTGGTGGAGATGCAAAAGGTATGTGCTGGACAGGCACCATATCCACTGGGAGAGCTTCTCTTAGGGTCAGATTAGAATTAGTTTTGGTGGTTCTCTCCAGTCCAGCCCACAACCCACCTCTGTGAGATTGCAGGGTACTGCTGTTGTACTGACAGGCAGAAGACAGCTGTCCTGATTTCCCTCAGCATGACTGGGGATGCTCCCTGCAACCGCAGCCTTACATACAACAAGCTGCAATCACTTGCTGGGGAATTCCAGTGGAGAGCACCGCCCCACAGGAGACTGTGTTGATGGTCCACCAGCCAAGTGTTGCGCTGCTGACGTGCCATTTTTGGAAGGAGGTGTAACTAGCTATGTCACCCTGCAGAGCAGGCTGAAAATAGGATTGCACTCACTGTGCCATGCGGCTCAGTGGTATGTCAGGACATGTATTTTTAGGAAATTCCTCCTTTGGGCAGAAAGGGTGAAGAGCTTGGCCTGGTTTGAAGGCTGCTGGCTTTGCCCAGATCTTTCATTCTGAAGTGTGGGAGCATGTCACTCACCAGTCAGTCTGTGGAGGCTCCTAGAGCCTGGATACAGTGCTAGTCCTAGTTACCTCCTGATCAGGGTGGCTGTGAAAGGATAAAAGACGACTGGTCTGGGGCTTTGCTTTTTTTTGTATGCATGCTTGTTTGCCCTCTCTTTGCTGGTGCTTTCAGAGAGGGAACTGACCTCCAACAGACCATGGATAAAGAAAATGTAAGGAAGATCAATGTCTTCAGAAGACTGGTCCCTGAGGAGCAACAATAAAAATGTATCTTTCAGAATAAGGACCTCAGAGAAGATATCTCATGCAGAGAAGAAACACAAAGAGAGGGAGAGGGGGTAAAGGCAGGTGGTAAGTAGGGAATTTGCCTCTGGTGAGGTACTTTCTGGGCGCAACATAATGAAAAAATGCAGTGCACCTCTAGGCCCAGCCAGAGCTATGAAAAGGACAAGGCAAAGCAGTGCTGGACTCAGAATCGGTGTCTGACAGACACTTGCTGGCTTCCTCTTTTCCCCAGAACATCTTTCCTATCAGGCAGCATGTGTTCAGCTCCAGCATCTGGGTTGTGATTTTTTGGCAGCTGCACAAAATCTCTGCTATTAAATCCCACCTGCCAGTCTCATGTCTGCTCCCAGAGACCTTTGCCTGTTAGCAAATGTTTCAAAATCACACTGCCAGGCACAGCACATCACTCTACAATCCTACCTCAGGCAAAAACCCTCATGCAAGGTCTCCTTTTAACTTCAGTGGGCTGCAGGAGGGGAAGGCTAGAGGACAGGCTTCTAGATAATAAGCAGAAATATTCATTTAGGTCATGGCTTGCACTGAATTCCTTTCAGCACTAATGTAAAACAGCTATTTTCCCCCTGAATTATCTGAATAATACCGTTTTGTCTGTGACATTTTAAGAAGCTTTCTTTTGAGACATGTTCCATGCTATAGCTGCACAGAGAGAATTTGTGAACTTTGTTCACTGGAATCTGTTCATGTGAAGTTGCTCCTCCCCTCCTTAAAATTCTTCCTTTCCCTTCTCTTGCTTCTTAGCAGTCCCAGATGAGCAATGCTACCATTATGATGTGTGCATACTGTATGTCACTCCACTGTTGAAACAGTTTCTTAGTAAACAAAATGTAGAACTACATCTTGCTCATCTATCTTGCATAAGAGACCACAGAAAAAACTGCAATTTTTAATTCTGCACAGGGAGAAAAGGCCTAAACTTCCACATAAATCATCTGCTGTAATATTTCACAACCTGATTTTCCCTGGCATGAGCCTAAGCAATGAGTCCATGCTTCTGGTGCAAAGGACAACATCTCCTGGAGATGAAACAAGCTACTTGATTGTGGTATCTCTAAAATTGCAAACAAAAGAGACAATCAGTGCTTTTTGATGTGGACATCTGTCAGCAGAGAAACAACTGCTAATTGTCATGTAATAAGCACACCAGACACTTCCATAGCAGTCATCTTTCTGGAAGTCAAGCATGAAAAAAATGTTACTCATCCAAGCACCAAGCATATTTTGTCTGAATCTGGCTGCATTTCTGCAACTGTTTAAAACTCTCAAGTGATGCGATGCTCTTTTATAGACAGATACTTGAGATCAAAATACTTAGCCAAAATACAGCAATCAGTAATGGTTTTTGTTGGCATGTGGTTAAGTTATCTAGCTTTATATTCTAATATTTGCATTTTAGTTTTAGAAGCAATGTAGGTGTAGTGAGAAAAGATGCTGGTATCTCACATAAATACAAGCACGTGGGATTTGTAGAGAATTGGTTCAGCAGTAGAACTATTCAGTTGCACTTCATTCAGAGAAGTCCTTGCTCCCACAGAAGCATCATAGGAGCTGTCAGTTTGGCAGCTACATGGCTCTACATGAGCTCTGAGCAATGTTAAAGCAGTACAGTGCTGTCTGAAAGCCATGTGTGGGGAGGAATAGCTAATTCCTTTGTGTGAAAGGATTGACTCTAGACAGCCTGCCAACTATAGAATCCATACACGTCATTTCCTAAAGCATCTGCATGCCTCCCTCGCAGGCATGGGCTCATCAGCCCATCACTCAAGAAGAAAATGGAAAAAATAGTTGCAGCCTCTCCAGGTTCAACAGGTAAGGGGATTTCTTCTAATGGCTGAACCAGGTTTGAACCAACAGAGAACTTCTTTGGAGTATCTCTTGTTTAGATGGCACCAAAGCTGCCTCCACTCCAGGCTAGTTATTTTGCTGGTTATATAGTCTGGCAGTAGTCTAATGATTGATACTGTATTTGGAATGAATTTTCTTGAGAGCTGCCAGCGAACTGCTTGATCATCAGGAAAGTGGGTAATATCAATCTCTCAAGATTTTCAGCAAACCAGTGAAAAAACTCGACTGCCTAAACATAACAAGTACGGTAACTGCTGCAATCACAGAGAACCATACATATAAGATACATTTTAGCACTGCCCAGAGTTCTAAGCAAGAAAAATAAAATAACAAACATTATTAAGTCTTTTTTATCCGTATGGAGTGAACTGAACACTTACAGAGCAATAAAACCTCTAGCACTGTATCTATTCTCTAGTCTAGCAAAGCCCTTTCATTTTAATGAGGTTGGTCTGTCTTTGTCCCAGGAGGAATGGGCATGGGTATGTTAAATGAACCAGCCTGCATCTTCAAGATGCCCAGGGAGGCAGCAATGTGGAAAAGACCCATGGTGTCTGGGGAGCACTGGAGACAGAAAATGAGGAGAGGGGCATCTTCAGCTGCTGTTGTGTCAAAGCCTCAACAAAACACAGACTGAAGCAGCAGCAGCCCCTGATGGGGATGATGTACTTGTAAAACATTTACATTTCAGCAGGATGTTTCTAATTAAACTGAATTGGTTTGCACACCTGCTGGGAGTGACTGTTCTGCACCTCATCTCCTGCTCCTACTTGAGCACAGAGAGTGCAACTGCCGAGGCTACCACACAGCACTGTGCTCCTTTTGTGCACTGACAGTAATTGAGAAAATGGATGGCAACAGCCTGGTTTGTGTTTGCTGCTGTTCTAGGAAGCACTTTATTTTCTCTCTCTTTTCTTTTTTTTTTATTCTCCTCCAGAACATCAGAGGTTTTACAGCCCTTTTGCAGGAGTGGGTGACTGACAGGGCTTTATGTAGTTTCCTGACTGCAGGATATTATGACTGATGCTCGTAATAAACCCCTCAGGTCCGAGGAAGGTGCCTGTACAGATCCTGACTACGATCAGATCGCAAGGGAAAGGATGGTACTGAAGCATACTTTGATTAGCAGTGCAAGGCAGAACAGCCAGCTGTCACTAAACACTTCTTAACCTGTTTTATGAGCACAGCCTGACTCAAACATTCTAAGAAAAGGTTTTATTGATAGTGTGTTATATTGTCTGAGGCATTTATGGTTTTGCCCAGAAAGGTCTGAGACAACCAAACCTTTAGAAAAAGCTGCTAAAACTGTGCGGACAGTCAGCAGGACTTCTGGCTTACCACTGCTGCCCTACGCTCTCTTTCTGCATGTTTAGGGAGCCAGCACTTGTGAGTGAGATGTAAGTCATACCTCAAAAGAATTCTTGAAAGTAATGGCCTTGTTGTACTGCAGCATTGCCCTGCTGTGAAATGAGAAAAATGCATTCACTGTGCCGAGACAGCAGGTCAGCATCCCAAATGTTCTCCCCTCCAACAAGCTCACTGGGTCAGAATAATTCTGTTTTGGATTGTACAGGACAGTCTCCTGGGTAACACGCTTCACAGCAATGCTTGGGGGGAACACGCCCTTGAATGCAAGGCAGTCAATGAGATTTATAATTACCATGTTTTATAACCTCGTTCATTCAGGCAGGGAAGGATTCTGCTGAGGGGATCTCAAACAAGAGAAATCATCTATCTGCAGCTACATAAATAGTAGTTGTTAATATGATGTGAATCCCAGATGGCAGAAGGCGTGCTTTTGCCCACTGTGCTGTCCAGAGTCACACAAAAATGCACACGTTAGTTTTAAACTCAGGTGGCTGTAGGATGTGGAACTCTTGACTTCAGCTACCCTCTCCCAGAGAAGGGGATATAAAATTCACTTCGTATCACTGAAATCTTCTGACTGCATTAAGCAAGGTCTTGGCTCAAGGCCAGGTCCCAGCTGTCCCTGTAGTGATAATGACCACTTTCCCCCCCGGGGTGCTGGGCACAGGCACAATCCAGCTGCATTTTCACACACGCACACATGTAAATTGTCTGAACATGGTGGTGTTAATGCTTCTGGGATGGCAAACTGAACCTATAGATGTCTCACAGCAAGCCCCATGCAAAATGCATTTTATTTCTGGAAAAGCCTGGAGGTAAAAAAAATAAAATCTCCTGGTACAGTTTATCTGATGCTTTGTTTTTGAGTGTCCTTGATGCATAACAGCATGCTATCATCTCTAAAGATTAAAAACAATCCCTTCTTATTGCTCTGCTGGGTATTTTCAAAGAAATTCATGCACAGATGAAAACAAATAAAAACAATGCCCACTGGCTCTGAAGAGATCCTGGGCTTCTAGTTTCAAGTAGTCTGGAGACAATTTTAAACAAACACAGACCTCCTAAATCCTTAGCTACAGCTCCAATGAGGACATGCTGGCAAAACTTCAGTAGCATTACCAGGGTGAGGCTGGTTGAGGATTTTCAACATCATCTCCATTTTGTGGTTTTTAGGGTATAGCTTTACTAAGATCTAGAGCTTATTACATGCAACACAGGATTTTCATTATTTCTTAAACTGGAGCTTCAACTTAAATAACAACACCTTTGTTCAGGCTTGGTTTAAACAAAAATTCAGAGTAGCCAGGCTGGTTTTTATGACGTTAAAGTCTGGGGTTTTTGATGGACTATGGCAAGGGTGGAGAAAGTCACCCTCTTATCATCAGTGGAGGACTGAGGCCCAAAACGACTGAATTAAACGTAGTGTAAACTGAAGGAGCCTCAGGCACTGATGAAGGAACAGCTCAGCTCGCTTCAGTTAACATGTCTTTTGCTTTTACCCACTTGGCTTCATTGTTCCGAGGATCTGGCCCAGTACAAGAATGAAATCCCTTCCCCCAGCCCCTGTTCTGCTTCCAGTGTTTGCTGGACAGTTGCAGGAATTTCTTAAGGAGAAATCTGTGTGACACTGCTGCACTTAGGAAAGTCTGAAAATAGTTTTTTTTTCTTTTTCTTCACTCCTGCTTCTGCACTGCCCTTGCTCAGACTGGAAAGCACTCTGCCAAGGTATACGTGAGGGTTTGGTTTTTAATGCCTGGGGAAAATCATTCACAAAATCACCTGTGAAACAAAAGAACTCCAGATGGAACTAGCATAAGATGCTTGGGCCAAACACACGAAGCTGAGTACATGAGTATTGATTTAGGGGTGTTTGTGGTATGGAGGATAACAGAGAAAATGCTTAATATAAAACCATGCTCTCTTGATGACAAACAGCCCCACAATGCAGTGTATCACAATGCACAGGAAGGAGGACACAGCAGGTCATGTTCAGACTTTCACTGCATTTTCAGAAAATCCCTCTTTTATTTCTAAATTAACCTTGTACCTGCTATGCACTGCCCACCTACTTTAGTGCAGTTGAAACTTCTTTGCTCTTAAGTCTTTATGCTGTCTGGGTGTTGAAACCACCTTCAAGCTTTTGGGCACTAATAAAAAAAAAATCCTCCCACAGCTCTCCCTCACCCTGTTTAGGGCATTAGACTGGTTGCTTATCTGTGTTTGTTAACCTTGGCCATCCTCTATGCTTTGCTGTGAGGCCAAGTGCTGCTGACCGCACTGCTGTTAGTTGGTGGTTTGTGGTGTAAAAGCACTACCAGCAGCATTTAAGACATACAGTACTGCAGAAAGGCACTTACTTTCAAGGCTTTCTTTGCCTCTTCTACTTTGAATGGGGATTACTGGAAGCACAGTGGCTTTGTTTGGGAGAGTTAGTTTTATCTTGTTCCTGGTTTACCTCCCAAAGTGCTGTTTTCCCAGCATACTGGTGGAGTTGTGGAAGCATCAGATTCTTGTGCTGCATGCAGAGAGGGACAGCAATGTTCAAGCATGGTTATTTAGGCTTGTCAAAGCTCTGTGTAGCAGTCCTAGTCACCTGGGGAAAGGGGCGGCATCCACACCCACACAGCTATGTCTCTAGCCCTGTTCCTTGAGAAAAACATCTCAAGCCTAGGTAGTGTTAGAGGCATGCTATTTTTTTTTTTTCTTCCTTGCCCCAAGCACTGGGATATTCCGCCATAGATACCTAAAATCCATCATAATTCTTTTTAATTTGAAAGGTTTCACCTTTCACCATCTACGGTATCTGAGCAAAGAAAGTCTCTCCTAATGGGCGCTCTCTTCTAATAGGAGATGGGGAGAAGCAGTCCTGGCTCTTCTCAAACTATGACAGGCTTTATGACCATTGAGATGGAAAAAGTTTGCAAATCGTCTGGTTCGAAGTACGCAAAAATAGCAGGGCTGCAATTCCAACACGGCTGCTCTTCTGTCCCTGTTTGATGCCAGGCTTTGAGAGTGAAAAGTAGTGCAAGACTTTCAAAACTTAATCCATTTGCAACATTTTAGTTGTATAAATTTGATTTGAAAGGATTTGTGCTACATATATATATCATGACTTGTCATTGCTGCCTGCACTGACACTACATTATGTGGGCATTCTTATTCCAGAGACTAGCTGCATTGATAAAATCACTTAGTACAGCTGACCAAGCTAAAAATAAATTTATAAAAAATAGGCTGTCTTTTGGTTCAATGATCTCACATATACACCATTTTTACTCTGTGATGCTGCTATTTTCGATGTTGCTATTTTGTATTTTCTGGCTTGGGAAAGCTTATTTCAAACAATGGGTTAGTTGCAAACCACTTCCTTCGATTGTTTTTCCTTCACTATTTGAAGTAAGAGATAAGTTAAAATGATATATGCTTCAAGTTAGTCTGATTTGCTGTGTTAGCCAGCAAATAATTTATAACAGAGAATTTCTCAGAGAACCCAAAACCGATGAGCTGAGAAAGTCTTCTAATCACTGGTGACTATGGTGAGGTTCAAAAAAAAAATTCAAGTTGCAGAAATGTGAAATAAATACCTATCTCAAATACTTCACTATCATTTATCATTAGCGGAAAGCAATCCTAAGCTTTCAAGGTTGCTTGGTCAACATATTTGTGGTATTCCAGGAATGGCAAGGAATGCTAAGGTGAGAGTTTCTGCTCCTGAAGCCTGGAATTCTCCAGGGCTTGTGGGTTTTACTGGTCTCTCTCTGTCTTTATTTACTTTTTTTGCTCTCATGGCAAGTCGCTTTTCAGGCAAACAGGATACCAAATGGTCCATGAACCCAGTGCTGACGATACTGCAGGCAATTTTGCTCTTAATGTGCATGAAATATGTGCAGAATCTCCTACTCTCACTGAAGTCACAAGGAGAACTGGTATCTGCTTGCACTGCAGAAGCCTGTCCTGAACTATCCTCACGTAAATAATCTCAGTTCAGAAAAGATTTAAATGCTGTGGGGTCTGGCTGTATGTTAGCAAATCTATAAGCTCTCCTACAACATCAAGCTTTGAGCCTCACAATGCAGTAAGGATTATACAGGACTTTAGAAATGCTTCACTGTGGCATGTTTAATGTGACCCAGCTTCATTTGTCTGTATTAGTCACTCCTGTGCTCTGCTGAGCTGCAAGTGACAGCCTCAAAGAGAAAATACCTCTGGCTGGCCAACCTGCCACAAAAATTACAATAAAAAGTAATTATAAAAAGTACAGTGACATCTTCAGAAACTCTCTATATTTTGCTAGACGGAAGGGAATAATACTGCTCCCAATTCCATTAGCAGCGCCAAACCTGCTCCCCATTTGCTGCTTTGGGAAACACTGGCCAGGGGAGTTATTTACTTAAGGATTAAGCTAACCTCCTTCTTTGTTTAAAAAAATTGCCACCATCTCAGAGCTGCTTGAGAATTTATTTTAGATGCAATTCATAGTTCATCCTTCACTACCAATTAGGTTTAGCCAGGTTGGTATGTTATGCTAGATGTGCTGAACAAGTGCTGTATTTCACTTTGCAAAGCAAGAGAGGCAGTGGGGGAGACCTGTACATTAGGGGGAGGTCTAGAATTGAATGATGGTGATGATAGGGTTGAGTGTTTATGAGTGGCTGAGAATCAGGCGAAAGGCCAGCATGGCAGATAGCCTCGTGAGAGTCTGTTATGGACCACCCAACCAGGACGAAGAGGCAGACAGACTATTCTAAAGGCAACTGGAAGCTTAAGTCTTAAAATCACTAGCCCCTGCTCTTGTGGGGGACTTCAACTTACCAGACGTCTGTGGCAAATATAACACAGCAGACAGGACGCAGTCTAGGAGTTCCTGGAGTAAGGATCCTGGAGTTATTTAGGCTAGAGAAATGGAAACTCAGAGAAGACCTTATAAATCTTTATAACTACGCAAAAGAAGGATGTAGCCAGGTGTCTCTTCTCCTCAGTAAGGGATAGGACAATAGCAAGTGGCATCAAGCTGTGCCAGGGCAGAGATCAGATATTACAAAGAAATTCTTCACCAAAATGGTTGCCAAGTATTGGAAGAGGCTGCCCTGAGAGGTGGTGGAGTCACCATCCCTGGATATATTTAAAAGATGTGTGACTCAGGGACATGATTTAGTGGTGGATTTGGCAGTGCTGGGGTTACGGTTGGGCTCAGTGATATCAGAGGTCTTTTCCAACCTAAACAATTCTATGGTTCAGCTGTATTCTGCCTCTTTAGTGCTGGTTCATGTCATGTTCAATGCAGGTGTTAAAGTCTGTGAGACACAGACTGACTTGACAGGTTGTGGAAAAGAAGGGGGAGCTGTTGCTTGTAACACAAGGAGAGACAGAGACCACAAGGATAGGTTTGAACACACTGAACAGCAACAGCATGTGCTGTGCTAATATATGGAACAGCAGCTTTTCCTGACCCTCAGCGTTAACAGGCGCAAAGTCACGAGAGCCAAAGCAAGGATGGCTGTTTTCCAGTGTCTCTCAGTATTTGGGTTGCATGGTGGGGTTTTGGTAGTGTGGGGGCTAAAGGGGTGGCTAAGGTGAGCTCACCACACTCTCCACTTCAGGTACCCAGCACTGCCCTCACCCAGCCTCCCACTCCACTCCAGGATCACTAAGTGCTCACAAACAAGGCTTCACTCTTTCAACAAATTAGACTCCTCCGGCCCTCACCTGGCTAGCTCTGCAAGGAAAGCCTTTGGAATCTGGCTCATACTTTCTTACTCTGCCTTGCCAAACAGCCAAACCTGTCCCCTTTCCAAAGCACCAGATCCCAACCAGTCAAGATTTCTCAGGCAATGCAGGAGATCTTCCTTCCACCTGGGGTTTCATAACCAAATCTGAGCCTGCTAAAACCAGCTGGCACTATGCTTCTTGTAGCTCTGATGTACACAAATACATGTGTGTACACAGAGACACACACAACCTAACTTATGGTCCTGCTGTAGGCCACGGAGGATGCCAGAACCATTCCAACAGCTCACTTGTTTACAAACAAACAACAAGAGCATCAAATCACATCAGGGAGCCTCCTACCAAAGGTGTCTTCCTGCAACAGCTTTCCAATTGCTAGTGAATTCCCCAAAGGCCTAACTTTTGGAAAAAAATCCCAAACCTAAGCCCTGTGTGGTTTCTGGTAGGAAGGGCACTGTGAATTACTGAAAAATTCAGTCTTGATACCAAAATTTCAGCATAACTCAGAGATGGCAACTCTGTATCTTATTTAAGCATTGAACAAACTTAACTTTCTACTTATTCTGAGTGTAAAGGTTTTACTTGCTGCAAGCAGTCATTATGTGCGACCTCTGGCCCTTAACGCAGTTCTTGCTTGTCATTTCTGTGCCCTGGTTTCCCTGGAGCTTTAGGAGGAACTGCATTTGCTGAATAGTGACATTTTGCACATGGGATGTAACAACCTCATGCAATTGTACAGGCTGGACATCAACTGGGGAGAAGTAGCTCTGCAGAAAAGGACCTGGGGATGCTGGTGGACAAGAAGTGAGCACGAGCCAGCAGGGCACCCATGCAGTGCGCAAGGCTAATGGCTTGCTGTGCTGCATTAGGTAATGCATCACAGCAGACTGAAATTAAGTATTTCTTTCTATTTGGTTCACATCTGGAGTGCTCTATCAGTTTGGGTTCCTCGGTGATGAAAAGATGATGACAAACTGGAGAAAGATGGGTGTAGGGCTACTGAGATGGCTGGGGAGCCATGATTGTATGAAGGGTTTGAGAAGGGAACATTTATCCAGCCTTTCCCTCTCCAGGCTAAGGAGGTATTCAAATGCCATCTTCAGCTATATAATGGGTGACTGGAAGAAAGATGGGACCAAACTGAGAGGTCTGAGAGATGCTCAGTTGCAACAGATTAAGGAACAGCAAGGAAAATTCTGGAAAATTCGAGTAGCTATTAAGAAAAAGTTCTTCACAAGGAATGTGCAGCATCAGAACTTGGGCCCAGACAGGGGGAATAGCCATCCTTGGACCTACTCAAAGCTCAGCTGGCCACAGCCCTGAGCTACCTATATCAAATACAGATATTTGAAGCTGACCCCACTGTGAGCAGGAGGTGGGACCAGATGACCTCCAGAGGAAAGGTCCTTTCTCACTTGAATTCTTCTGTGATTCTAATGTGCCTCATGACATGTGCGCTAAGATATTAAGAGCACTTAATATATCATCACTGGTGTCAGGTATCATCAACACTTTCATCAGCTGGAACACTGCCGAGCTGACTCAAATACTGTACATCTTGTCTAAATGCAATTTAAAAAGGCACATGGCAATTTCTGTGTATCTCAATTAGCTTTGTATCATGCACACTGACATTCAAAATTAGCTGAGTTGGGGCTCTGTTCCCCACTCAGTCCACAGTTTATATGGAGGTTGCCTGGTTCACTGTAAATCTTACTAAGGCTCAGAAAGTAAGACCCTCCTTCAGAGTCACATTAACCACAGTTCAGATTTTGAGGGATCAGAGCAAAGCTCACACAGTGCAAACCTAATGAATCAAACCCTAAAAGATTAATGTTCCTGAATAAAGCAGCAAACCTCACACAGAGCTCCATGGACCTGCCTCTTCTTTTATTGCCCTGCTCTTAGGATGAAAGAGGAGCAACTGGGCAGTGACATCTCCCCACATCAGTATCTATTATTGTAATGCTAACTGCTAGCTCCTATCACCCCTGTAATCCTGTTTGGGAAGCTCTACTACAGCATCTACATTCTTATCTTCGTTTAGTTAATGCTGGCAAATAAAAGCATAAACAAATAATCTCCACTGTACAGCTTGGCAGTACTGAGATGCTGCCATTTATGTTCCTGTTCATTTTTATTTGCAATCTTTTATGCTGGTGACAATCTTGGAAAGCAGATACAGCCTGGTAAGTGATGCATCTGAAAACTGATGTTTTTATGTGTCTGCCCTTTTTACTCAAATGAATGCTGAACAGGTGAACACAAGCAAAGGGTGAACTAGTCTAATTATGAAAACATCAAAGCAGTAATTTCTCTAAAACAAGTCAATATATTTCACCTAATTTCCTGCCTTAGGCCATGCACTAAGAGATACCCAACTGCCTCGTGATATAATTTAAAGAGTATGTAATCTACACAAACATAGGCACCCTGTAATTGCACAGTCTCTTTATATATTCAGGGGAAGAACACAGGGAGATTTCCACAAGGCAATGCAGAGCAGCAGCCTAACAAAAAGGGCTCTGCACCAACGCTGGAGAAGCCCTCTCTCTGGGCAACAGGTAAAAAGTGTGACCAATTCATCTATCTGAGCCAAAGGCTGAGAAGTAGGCAATGTGAATTCTCCCCACATAAATCAAAGTTACCACTTCAGACTCTCAGAAGCAAGGAGGAAGTATAAAAGCCCAGTCTTTTTGTTTATTCCTTACACAGCTATTGATAATTGGCTATTAAGTAAAGCCCTACCCCTCTGACTTCCAAAAATACTAGTAGTGAGGACTGACTTAGGCAAACATTGTATTTGACAATGCCAGTGAACTGCATGGCTCCAGAGAGCAACCACAAGACAGAGCTGCTCCAGCCTGTTTCTGATTATAAAGCTCCCAGTTGGTATGCTGTGCCCAATGACTCTCTCCAGTCCATGCCCTTTCGGATGAAGGAAAGGATTGGCTAACTAGAGTGGTCATAAATCTCTGCACTGAAAGGTGATTAGCTTGAAAATCCCGTGTTGTTCTGTCAGGAAGCCATACAGAAGAGGTGCAAATCCATTAAATTACATCTGGCAGACATACATCTAAGAATACATGGCATTTGACGATCATGGAAACTACCATGCTATACCTTCAGACAGCTCATACGAGTATCTCTTTCCAAATTAACATTCTTGCCATCTGATTCTCATTAGACTCACTCAGCTGTTCCATTAATCTTGTAATTTCCTTCCAAGGGATTAATATTTTTTTTTTTTTGTCTTCAGTACACACAGGAAGGTCATACTGTTTCTACAGGGTGGATTCATTCAATAAACGACTACACTATTAAACCCAATTTGATGTTACTGTCAATAGAGTTGAGCCGCCACAATGCTGTTTAAGAGAATTTCCATGCAACTCTCCTGAGTCCAGTTACATCCATCATTCCACTTCACGACACACTAGACACTTGACAACTCATTAAAAATATATATAAAAAATGGAAGTCAAGGCTGCATCCCAGGGAAGCCCTACTAACATTCAAACTCCACCTCTAATTTAAAAAAAAATAAACTGCAAAATAATTATAAAACATTTCTGGAAATAGATGTTCCTCAGCAGAAAATGAAAATTGGAAGGCAGAACAGCAGGTAGGCCTGCAAAATTTTTAGCTGGATATAATGTGTTTCAGGCAACAAGTAAGTACATTATTAATTCGGTCACTGATGGTCTGGGCTGGGCAGCCTAAATGGGCAACCACTAATTTGGGTTTGGTAAAGTCCTACTTTTGGGGTAATCCAGTCTCTCCCTCATAAACTGATCAAACTGCAGGATCAGAGGGGTAAGATTGTTCTTCCTACATCATGACCTAGAAGGCTGCTTCAGAACTTCTCTGCACTGGTGGCCAAGAACCCTCTTCAATCTCCAGCAGCAACTTAGAGCAGATAAAGCTGCCTCCTCTAGTACATGCAGCTTTCCTCTCCCCACAGCACTCACTATTTGTTTCCACACGCACCTGCAGAGAGCAGATGTATCCCTTCCCAGTCTTTGTTCTACTATCCTAACAAGTCAAGCTCTCTCTTGCCCATCCCTGATGACCACAGGTTGTTTGTTTCCCTGCGGCTTCCCCCCTGCACTCCATCTTTTTCCAGTCAGGGATTCTCTCAATCACTTTGGCAAAAACATAGGCAAAAGTCACATTAACAATATTAAACAGCAGCCCATTGATAGACTAGAGTTTTATAGCAGCGTGAGAAAGGACAAGAGGAAAGGAGCAAGAAGGATGTTTTCTACATGTAAAAAATGCACAGGTTTAGATGTCACCAAGAGCCAACAGGAAACGTATAGCAAGTTCCTGCCTCCGGAGTTGATTTTTCCAAAGGGCTGAGGACTTCCTCCCAATTTCTTGGTCCTGGATTGTTTGTTCTGTTGTTTTCAGATACTCCTTCAATATCACTGGAATAAGCCTCTCACCTAAGTGCACTTCAGACACTTTCTAGTGAATTTTACCTTTCTTGGATAAAATAGGAAATAAATAGCATTGGAAAGGCCATCTGGGGCAAATCAAGGTTGGGTTCACATCCTAAAGAAATCCACAAGGCAGAGAGAGATGAAAAAGGGAGAAACATCCTATTGAACAGATAATGGAAGAAGAAAAAAGTGATTTTAACTGTCTCTGAAGGCTCAACGCTTTACCTTGGTATTTTTAAAGTAAGCAGCAGTCTATGCTTTTTTCTGTCTCTTCTATGTTCCTTCCAATTCTTTCCCCACTCCTTCTCTCTTATGCACCTATATATCACCATCTGCCTGTTCTCCAAATGTGCTAGAGAAATGCAATGCATTGAACAGAAAAAAAAAGTAGTGAGAAAAATTGCTCGCAGCATATAGGGACTTACCCATACTGAGGGAAAACTTATGGGGTGGGCTGAAATGTTTAAATGTTTTGTACTATCAGAGCACTCCAAAAATATCCTGCTGGATACTAGGACTTAGCAAATTCACCCTTGCAATGTTTTCTTGTCCACTCCATATTAGGTAGACCTAAGAGAGTCCCAGTGTCTGTAGCTCTCAAAGCTGCAGCACGGAAGACGTCACTGGTCTTCCTTTGGGTGGCTCGAATCTCCTGTTGACTGTCACTATTACTTAAGGCAGGAAAAGGAAAAAAAAAAAGAAAAAAAGGCACTTCATTCAAGGTTGCTCCATTTTTGGAATTGCTTGTAATGACTTGCTTTAATGCTTCTTCCACCTTTAGGTCTGTCATCTCTCCCTTAAAAACCCAAACCCCTTCTCACCAGGGAAAAACTGCAGAACTGTACTGGTACAAGGATGTTCTGCTTGCACTGAATTTGCAGAGTAGGAGGATACGTTCACTGCCAGAGAAAGGAAGCACCCTCCCTCCCCCCTGCAAAAAGCTATTTTTTGCAGGCGTTGTCATATCTTATCCCCAGGAAGAGGAGAGGGCTGTGCTAGAAAGTCGTTGGAGTCACATTTGCTTCTGTTTTACTGTCCTTCACAGCACCACTGTAACAATTTATCAATACAGTGGAGGGCAAAGCACGACACATAGGCACAGCAGATTCCTCTAATGAAAACAAATCCTTGCTAGAGGAAGAAATAGTTTGCAGATCTGCCTCCTAAATCCTACTCCCACCGCAATAATGTTTTCACCACTACTTACATTTAGGGACATAAGGGTACTCAAAGCTGTAATGCACATCATTTGTGCTGAACAGTTGCAGTACTTTGTCCAAAATAATTTGTGGTCCAAAATCCCACGTGAATAAAGGAATCTAGACATATAATTAGAATAAATAAGATTTTGCGCTTACAGTGTGTCTGTCATCTGAAAGTATGTGCGGATATTAATTAAGCTTCACAAACTCCAGATGAAGTAGATTAGTAGCTTCATCCCTGTTTTACAGAGGTTTAGAGTAAAGTGTGACACATAATCAGAGCTGAAAGTGCAGCAGCGCTGGCCATGCCAGCGGTGGTGACAGCCAGGGCTCCACCTCCTCTCTGGCCTCTCCACTGAATTGCCTTCAATGGAAAATGACTGAGTTGCAGTTCTTTGCTCTCTGGAAGAGAAAGGCACACCCTGTAGCACAACAGTAGCAAAGCCCCAGCCTGAAGTGCTTTGATAAATGCCAGGAAACTGTGCTTAGTTTAGGAAGAGAAACCTGGAGCTCACTTGCTGTCATACATTTGCTTTGGGTGCTCTGTCTCGCTCTTTCTGAGACACCAAGAGATCCCCTCTGCGGCAGCACACCCCAAACAGCCCTAACAGCACAGCTTGGGGCTTCTCAGCTTTGCAGGATATGCTATAGGGAGTATCTAAAGTACTTTAATATGCAATGTCGGTTTGTATATTTCTATTTCTATACATTTTCACTATAACTTATAAGCCACACCAACCTAGGATCACACAGACAGAATGTAATTAAAAACTGTAGCCAATACATACATTCAAACCTTAAAATAACCCTCTCTTGAAGCAGGCTTTACATTATGTTTTACATTTACATTTTACATCTGATACCATCCAAAAATATTCAACGTAATGAACGCAGAGTATATGTGCATTAAGGAAAAAAAACCCCAAATGCTTAGAAAGCATTGCTAGTAAATCTTCAGTGGTTTTGTATGTTAAAGAATAGTTAAAAATTCATTTTGCAGGCATTACCTACTGAAATTCAAGTTCTTATGATAGCAGTTTCTCAAAGATTCCCCCTAAGTATTTGTTTAATTAGTAGCTGTGATAATGAAAACTATTTCTCAGTATCACAAAAGTAGTACAACTGTCCAATTCCTCAAAATTGCCCAGTCCTTAACTCTGCTTATTACCTTTGCCTAAACAGGAGCAAGGGGAACATCTCATGCAGCCAGGAAGAAATCTCTCCAGAACAGACCAAACCAGGTCGCTCGCTGTGTATCTCTAGATACAATTATCCACCTAATTACACTTGGGACAAATGCACAGTTGTCCTAACGACTGGGGGATGCATTTTAATCCGGATGTTCAATTCTCTGCACACAAATGTAAAACACTGAACAAGAAATGTCACTAGAAAACAGAAACAGACCACAGCATACCTATCTACAAAACAGCCAACAAATTGGATAAACTACAGACATAAAGCAGCTCCTTAGAAGAGAAATAACTATTAATGTGAAAACTGTGCTCTTTCATTCTCACATTTAAACACAGAAAGCATTCTAATTTCAGTTTTCAAGGTAAAAGTGGTTTTAATTAGCATGCTAGCTACTGTTTAAGACATACAGACCTTGGTATGATGGAGCCATGATAATTTACCCATATAGAGAATCTGCCCTGTGATTTATATCATTACTGCATGGCAGCATGAAACAAATCCCCAAGGAAGTAATGCATGTCATCCTTGAAAATATTAAGCAATCAAGCCATGTTTTATTATGTGAATGGATGCCTTTGAAAATAAGGATGTATGCACCATACTGTGAGGTAAAATGAAATAAATGAACAGAAATAATTCATTTCCATGTTCTAATCAGTAGAAACTGTAGTCTTCAAATTACCCTGATGTTACCAAATGTGAGTCTGGAGACAATAGGTTGACTCTTTTACTAAAATGAACATGAAATTGCATCCTAAGTACACAATGAAGGCCAAATTAAACAGTCCAAGACTTTGCAAAGTCTTTCTCTTTTTATTCAGCCCTTGCATCCCACTGAACAACTAAGAGCAGAAGATTTAAATAAGGCATCATATAGTTTTTAAACGCTCAAATCTAATCAAGAGCAATGTACTTATCTTAGGCAAAAGGAACATAATCTATAAAAAAATCTGTTCTCAATCAAGCTCTTCAGCTACAAGCAGAGCGAAATTTGTATTCCATCAGCTAAAAGGATGTCTCTGGCAAGCAAAATTAAGTATATATACCTATCTTATCAAAGACTAGAACTGCACACTTGCTGGCTGTGTTGTATTCACAGACTGGGACACCATCTCTGCAAGGACCTGAGACAAGTGTTACACTGCTTACTGCTATTACATTTAACCGTGCATTTATCAGAGATGCTGACCATTCAGAAAATAAAATCCAACCCCTTTAGGCCTGAGGAGATGGAAACAGCTTTGATAACAACATCAGGTTAATACAAAACAAGTGAAATAGAACATTGTATTTTTATGAAAATGTATATAGATATAATTACATCAGTAAAAGACCGTGGGGTGGAGAGGGTTTTTTTGAACACTGAGTCTACAAGTGGTTTTTTTGAGACTAAGCTATTTTTCTGCTAAGTACATTATTTGCTCTAGCCTACTCATCTTAAAAAGAACTGTAAATTCAGAGAGAGGTAACAGCAATAATGAAAGGAACAGAACAGGTTCAGTGACAGATACCTGTAAAATCAGTAATGGGAGGGGAATGAGTAAGAATCAGCAGTAAGTTACGTCTTCCAAAGTAAGAATAAGGTGCATCAGTGTGCCTAAAATGAGCTGCATCAAGAACATAAAAAATCTGGCAGTTCTTTGTACAGCAGAAAGGAGACCTCTGGGTCTCTTTGCCAAAGGGTATTGAGGATGATGAAAGCTCTAACAGGGCTCAAGACAAGCTCATGAAGGAGAAATCCACTGGGAATTACTATGCAAGTAGAATCTACCTCTACTTTGGGATGACCCTGAGCTAAGTCCTAACCTTAGAAGTACTGCATATGCCTGCCTTGGCCTCATTCTTTCCTAGGCACTTCTTTGCTGCTGGTGCCAAGAAGGAGTAGTTGAACCTCTGGCCTGACCTGATACAGTGGTGCAAACATTATGTTTAGTATCTACTTGCAGAAAAAATTCCTGGTAATAGCTTCAGATTCACTTGAGGGGTGGGAGGATGACTGGATGAAAAGCAGCTTTGCAGAAAAGGACTTAGTGAACAAGCAGCTGGCCATGGGCCAGCAATGTGCCCTTGCAGCAAAGGCAGCTAACAGTATCCTGGGCTGCATTAGGAAGAATGTTGCCAAAAGGCTGAGGGAGTTCATCCTGCCCTTCTGCTTAGCACTGGTGAGGCCACACATGGAGTACTGTGTCCAGTTCTGGGCTCTCCAGTACAAGGAAGACACGGACATACTGGAGAGAGTCCCGGCAAAGGGGCACTGAGATCACTAAGGGACTGGAGCATCTGTCATACAAGGAGAAGCTGAGAGCTGGGACTGTTCAGCCTTGTAGAAGAGAGGGGAGACCTTATTAGTACAGTTAAATATCTGATGGTAAGGTGTGAAGAAGTGGAACCTCTTGGAACTTCTCAGTGGTATCCAGTGACTGGATGGGGACAAACTGAAACACAAGAAATTCCGTTTAAACATTAGGAACAGCTTTGTTTATTGTAAAGGTGATCAAACACTGGAAGAGATTGCACCGAGGTTGCTCCATCCTTGGAGATATTCAAAACCCAGGTGGATATGGTCCTGGTAGCCTGCTCTAGCTGAACCTGTCGAGCAGGGAGTTGGACTACAAGATCTACCAAGATCCCTTCCAACCTCAACCCCTTCCAACCATTCTGTGATTCTGGTATGTGGGCGATACCTCCCAAACTGCATTTATCACAAAGAACTTCTCCCAAAAAAATAACCAGGCTTTCCTGTGGGAAGACCACAATATATACTAATCTTCGAAAACGATGGTCACCAAACAGCCCACAGTCAATTTGTTGGCCCAGCTTAGGTGACTGAACCCAGATGAGTGGGAAGCTTGTTTTCCCAACTTCAGTTGGAGAGTACTCTGTGACTGTGAATCCTTCCTGCATGGCTGCCAAGCTTACGTTTCGTGGTGCAGATGACAGTCATAGAACAACTCTCATGATTAGCACAACCCATGTTAGCCGTATATTCTCTTTGATTTGGTTGTGGAACAAATCAAGCATGTGTTCACAAGATCATGTTTTCCACCCATTCATGTAGTCACAACAGAACACATTATGAACAGGGACACATTATGAACAAAATCCAATCTATTTCTCACTTTGTTTTGCTATCCAGGATAGGGACGAGGTAGTGCAGACAGGTACACAGCATTCTGATACCGACCTTATTGCCCTTACCCCAACCTTCAAGAGCGGTAAGGAATCATTACAGTTTTCCACTGCATTCAGGAATATCCAAGTATGAGACAATCTTTTTTGCTCTGTTTTCATGGCAGTTTTTATTGTTTTCGTTAAATCCGGCACAGTAATGGAAATGAGGGTGCCCATTTCCTTCCCTTTTAAATACATGATTCTTCTTCTTCCCTGAACCAGAATGTGTTGAGAATTGCTCTGATTTGACAAAGTGCTATGTGAGATGCATGCTGGGCAGAAGTCTTCCGAATATCTCAGTATATTTTAGTTTAACTTGCAGTATTACATATAGAGCTTTAGGACTCAAATCCAACATGCTGGCATTGATTTTCTCCTCCTCTGAATCAAAAGTGAGAATGGTACTGAATGCACTATAGCTGAGAACTAACAAATTTCAATGTTCTTCTCTAGTTACATCCAGATAGGTGGGATTTTGTGTATCGCTTTACAAGGAGGTAACACAGACCCCAGCCTATGTTATAGTTTCTGACTTGGTTGGGCACATGTCAATTTTGTTAGCACCGTCCCAAAGCTGTGTATTGCATGATGTTATATAACCAAGTTTGGTACATACTGAAAGAAGCAAACCACAGTTATTTAGTTGTAGAAACATGCTGTCAGAGATCACAGTGTAAGACAAGGAGATATGGACTAAGCTCTTGTTTCTAGACCAGCAAAGATATCAGCTCAGTGGAAACTCCATCAGCCCCCTAGGAGGAAGGAGTGCTGTATGATCTTTGCAAGCAGGCTCCTGGAGGAGCCTGTGAAAGGGAAGAAGAAAGAAACAGAGCTGTTCTAGTAAAGGAAGGGATGACAGAAAAATGTGAGACACAATTATGAGAAATTTGGGAAAAGAATTTTAGCAAGTTGTATTTTTAAAAGAAATTATGGCCTAATTGTATGTACAATTTTTAAGGTCCAACCCAAGCTACTTGTTTCTGGAAACGAACAGCTATTTAACCAAAGGAGTAGTTGGTCCTCTCACCAGCAATAAGCTTCACAATAGCCCCAAAAACTGATTCCATATATCCTTTTCAAATGAAAACAAAATTCCTCAACAAATATACTTTCTTAGATTAGGTATTAGCCAGTAGTATTGACTTTGTAAAGGCTAACGGTGGATTCCTGATACAGGCTTAAGGATCCTGTGACATCAGTCAGAAACTCCAAGTGTTACAGGAAGCAGCACAACTGTGCGGTATTTTCGAAGTGCATGTGGTTTTCTAACCACAGCATTGGACACCAAGTGCCAAAGGCCCCTGGGATGAAGCAAAGCATGGCACCCACCCCCTGGGACACGCTTGGCACTGCAGTGCTGCCGTCCGGTGCTGCTCTGCCATGCAGCAGCGTGCTTTATATGGAAAGCAGGCTGATTTGACAGCTATTGTAAACACCTCAGAGTGACAGTAAAACACAGCCATTTTCAGCTGTGCAGAGAAACAGCTCATGTGCATTATGGTGGTGACTTCCGCCCATGTACAGGTGAAGTTACTGACACCCAATGGACTCATTCATTGCTAGATCTGTGCCCTTCATTTAAAGCCAGTAACACTCTTCAGGTTGGAATTTTCCAAATATAGCTCTGACAACCCAGTTCTGAGAGCCCAGGGGAAGAGACATGACTACTTTGCTAATTGATGCTGATACACGAGGGAGACTTGGCACTGACTACAGCAGAGTTTTCCCTTAAAGTGGACTAGGTCAGGTGGATGGCAATTGTACCAAGTCACAGTAGTTCTCATAACCAGATCCTCTTTCTCTAAATTATTACATATTCACAACAATATTACTAGAGTGGGAAAACAATGTATTCAAACTGGGGGGCCACCACTGAAACAACATGTGTTAATTTAATTCCAGATGCCTGTGTATGTGTCTTGCATAATTTCAAACCCCTTGGAACTAGGTGATAATCTAGTTTGCCTTCTTGCATAATCCAAGACATATATTTCCCTCTGGTAGGGGACTGAACATACTGTGCTCAAGAACTTGTCTTTTTAATAAAAGTACAGCTAGTACTTGGCTAATACATACATTTCAGAAAGACATTCAGTTTTCTTCTGATGGCCTCAAGGAGATTCAGTGTTTACCACCTGTTACATTACATCCTCGATTGCATAAACCCAGTCTTAAGTTCTCCATGGGGACAGTGTCTCATTCAGTATACAGGACAAAATCACTTAACAAGCAGCCATTCAATATTTTATTTTCACCCTTTTAATTTGATGCATAGCCCTAGAAGCCTTGTTTACTGCACATTATTCTAGCTCTATTCTGAAGGCAGAATGATTAATTTCTTTACAGACTTTTCTATAGTGCTCATCAGATCCTTCTAACTTGTTATGTGCAATTTCCTAGCTTTTGGAAAAGCACACAAAGGAATGCCATTATATGGCATCATATAACTACTGCCATGATTCATTTCAGCAGGGATAGACCAGACCTTTGCTATCATAGCTAACAGGTGTGAACCACAGGCTGCCAGCATGGCCAAGTTAAAGGAGGTGAGGCACATGCTTAAGCGATTTTCACTGATACTTGCTGGCATCAGGATGGGAAGATTCAGAATCTAAAGGAGACAGAAGGATATGGAGAGGAAGAACTCTTCCAGGTTCCTGTTCCTTTGTCATTCTCCTAAGACTGACCCCTTTACAATTCATCCTTTCCAACATGCCCACCCCTCAATCCACGTGTCTTCTTACCTCTCCAGTCTTCTCTGGTGTTATCTATCTTTTCCTATTTTCTATCTATCCTTATTTCTCTCAGTTTGTTATTCAGTATTTTTCCTCTTCCCTGCTTCCTTACAGACCGAATCTCTGCCCATAAATTTCTCATCTCACTGTCTTTTTCAACTCTCCTAAATTTTACATCCATCCCTTGACTAAAGTGTCATCATAAAATACTCTGAATTGGAAGGGACTCACAAGGATCATCAAGATCATCTCTTGGCCTCATACAAGACAGCTCCAAGAGTCACACCATGTGCCTGAGAGTGTTGTCCAAACACTTCCTGAACTCTGTCAGGCTGGTGCTGTCACCACTTCTCTGGGGTGCCCATTCCAGTGCCCAGCCACTCTCTGGGTGAAGAACCTTTTCCTAACACCCAACCCAAACCTACCCTGACACAATGTCAGGCCATTCCCTCGGGTCCTGTCATTGGTCACCACAGAGAGCGATCAGTGTCTGCCCCTCCTCTTCCCCTCACGAGGAAGTTGTGACTGCAACAAGGTCTCCCCTCCGTCTCCTCTTCTCCAGGCTGAACAGACCAAGTGACCTCAGCTGCTCCTCACATCGTTTTCCTTCAAGATCCTTCACCATCTTTGTTGCCCTCCTTTGGATGCCCTCTAATAGGTTAATACCCTTCTTATACTGTGGCACCCAGAGCTGCCCCCAGCACTCGAGCTGAGGCCGCCCCAGTGCAGGACAGTCCCCTCCCTTGCCCGGCTGGTGATGCTGTGCCTGATGCCTGCAGGACACACTTGGCCCTCCTGGCTGCCAGGGCACTGCTGGCTCATGTTCAACTTGCCATCGACCAGGAGCCCCAGATGCCTTTCTGTGAATCTGTACATACACCTAGGGTTGCCCCAGGGCAGGTGCCCTCATCAACTCATGCTGGCTGTGACCAAGGACTGCACTGTCTTTCAGGTGTTTTTCAGTAACTCCCAGCACAATCTCTATAATTTTACCAGTCACTGAAATGAGACAGACAGGCCTGCAGTTATGACGGTCATTTCTCTTGCCCTTCTTGAAAATTACTGCAGTTTGAGGGAATAAGCATTCACAGACTCTTTAGAGCTTTCAGAAATACTTATCTACTAAGCACATACATGTTTTTAAAAGGTTACAACTTGGATAACCTAGGAAGGATTTTCTCAGGGATGGTAAAAAGCACATTCATATGTTCCTACTCCAAACCTGGAGACACTAAGGAGCAATAAAGAAGATATCAGAGAAGCCTTCAAGGTCTCTTCTTCAGCCTCCCTTTCAGAAACAGCTAAGCCATGTTGGGATGACATTTTCTAAAGTAAGCTGGGCCAGAACATACAAGATGTGTGTGCATCTTGGAAGTTTTTATTCCAAGTTACTATAGTTTCAGAAAATTACAAGCAACTGAAATGCGAAGACACAGAATGTGGTTATGTCCATAAAATAAGACAAAAATGAGAGCTATTAGTATCATGTTGGCATCTAATTCGACTTCTCTGAAATAAAGACACAGAGCAAAAACCATCATTCCATCCAGCTGCGTTTTTACTGACTGAGTTTGTGAAGGCTGTATTACAACAACAAAGTAATGTTATTGCCCCATATAAGCTTGACATGTGTACAGCAGTCTTGGAATGTTCTCCTGACATGCTACTCATTTGCTGCTTTTGTACTGAACATTTATTATTACCAAATATCTTGTCCTTTGCCTGTAGGTTCTACTATTTTCTCTCAATTATAACTTCACTTAACATTTGATCTCTTTTACACTGATACCCCTTCAGTTTTGGAGTTGCCGGCAAACCTCATCAGGACCAAATTTATGTCAAGAGATAAAAATCTGCTAGCAAAGACACTAAGCAGTCACATGGATATAAAATTCCTGTAAAAATTAAATTAGTCGAGACAAAGTTCCAAAATTCCAGAGAGATCTGGTAAGGACTACACTTAACAAGACACCCATTGATCAAATATGATTAACTGTTCTGATTTCACAAGAGAAGTGGGTTTTGGTCTTCCACAAAGCTCCCTGTATAATTATTATTGTTATTAAGCTCTAGGCCCTGTGTCTGGAAAATAGATTGTTTTGGGCTTGGTGCCACAGAAAAAGAATACTTGCTGGGTAGGAGTGTTAAAAAAAAAAAAAAAACAAACCCACAAATGTGAAGTCACTGCCCCTACACAAGGCTGGAACTAAGCTGCAACTTAAGACAGTAATATATTAATTTTATTGTAAACTCATAGTTTATCTTGATTTGAGTAGAAACAAGAAACCAATCCAAGGTTTACAAATCCTATATATATATATAAAAATAACTATACATATATAGTTATTTAGTTCAGATCTTTCAGACCTCAGTGTACTGCTTATTTAAAATGTATAACAGTTAGTAGGAAAAGCAGCAAAGACAAAGCAGTGAACTGACTTCCAATACAGCCTTTGTCAATTAAAATATTTACTTTTGACACAAGTCCTAATTAGTTAAAAACATTCAATCCAGTCTTAAAATAGAGGTTCAAGCTACCCAATTTATTCCTGGAACAGTCACTTGCTCACAGGATTAGGAATACAATGGCATCCAGAGCAAGCATGAGGCCTCTCCCCTCTTATTACGGTTAATCAGGAACATAAATACTATAATGGAGCTGAGCCCCTGCAAACTCACCAGGCTGTGCATAATTTCCACTCCAGCTGGATTCACTGTGAGCGCTTCATCATACAATTGCTTAGCCTCCTCCAAATTGCCTTTCATCTCTGCAAGCCTCCCACGCATGTACAGTACAGCATGAGATGTGGGGAAAAGACTAGCTGCCTCCTGGGTACAAAAGCCTGCTTCTTTGAGATGCTGCTGTTCCAGGAAGAGTTCAGCTGAAGAGAAAACAAAACACCAAGCCATAAAAATAAAGCAAAAAACACTCTACTATTAGATGAAATGAAGCAGAGACCTTTCTTCATGTTAATTATATATCATCTGCCTTAAGCATATTAAAACATGAGGCCATGATCCTGCACCATGCTTAGTATTACGGTTAGTGCTTACTATCATGACTGGATTCACTGAATGTATCTTTTCCTAATGCTAAGGGATCGACAGAGATGCTCATGGACATCTTTGGATGGTGTCCTGACAGAGGACAGCCTTAAGGACTTCTCCATCAGGAAAGTAAACACTGCTGAACTTAGCCCTAAGGAAGCAGGGCTGGTAGCTACTTGGAGTCATCACATGTGTTTCCAAAATAATCTGCGGGGAAAAAAGAACAGAATAAGCCATCACTGTCTACTGAGAACTTAAAAAATGTCAGAGTAATAGGATACATCTGAGCTGGACACTGGATAACATCCTTAAAAAGAGTATCTTCACATTTAGAAGGTTGATTAAAAGTGTTTTTCTCTGCTTCTTTGGCAAGTTTATGAGGCAACTGTCTCTTAATTTTTCAGAGACTGTTAAAACCAAAAGACTTTTATAATATAGACTTATTTATATTGTGTATTCACCCATTTACATCCTCATATATTACAGAAAAACAAAAGCTCTTGGAAGAGAGTGCTCATTTACTCTCTTGAACTATCAGCAACTATCTTAGTGGTTTTCTAAGGAAAAAATATGTAAGAGGCATACTTATGTGTTTGAATGCCAACTTGTTAATAAAATAATTTCTCATTGTAAATTTCATAACATATCTCACGGTTGAACTCCAACATTTCTCAGGATTTGGACTAGATGATTGTGGTGTTGGACTGGATGATTGTTGCAGGTACTTTCCAACTGAAATAGTCTATTCTAATTCTAGATTTAATAGATATTAAATTCTTTCAAAGGTCAAAAGTGATACTCAGTTTTCACTGCCACATGTAACTGAAAAGGGAAACTGTTTTTTTTAATATATATATGTACACAAACACACATATATACACACACAAACATGTAAGCATGTATGCAGATAAAATAATTCTCTTTTTTCATATAGCAGGCATTGCTCTTTGATCCATAACCTGTTTGTGGTTCAAGACACACAGTCTCATTGCAAAAACTCAATGTCTCTCTTTTTTTTTTCTTTTTAACTGATGTAATGCAGTAAGTATTGACAGTTCAAGAGTCCAATTCAAATTACTTATTCAGGCTCCAGATTTAGAAAAACTGTTCTGAAATTAGACACAACCTTAAATGTCCTGACATTTAAAGGCAGTGAATATTCTCAGGAAGTCTCTGTGAGGGGGGAAATTAGAGTGAAATTTTCTCTTGAATAGCTTTGGAACTCTACAGTTTCAAAACACTGGGAGACCCGGATGACTGTGGGGACTTGGCATGATGACGTGGAACTTGCTAGAGGTGAGCATGGAAGCATCTCAAAGGCAGTCCTGCCTGACCATGGAAAGGCTCCACCTTGGCCTGTCTGACATAAGACTGAGACCACAAATGGCATTCCTACTGGCACACTAAAAATGATTCTGTACTAAAGTGACAGCATGGCTGAACATTCTTCCACTTCTGAGGTGACCCTCCTAGAAGAAGGGTGAGACATTGTCAAGAAAATGCTCGAATATTTCTCAGCCATCTCTAGGCTGTGGTACAAGATAAATGTCATTCTCCAAGGCTGTCAACACAAGCAAAATATTAGTTCCTTCAGAAGAGTTATACTCTTCCAGAATGACTCATATACATTTCTTTCTGGTTAATCATAAAATCTCTGCATGCATCCCTTCCCTTGGCTCCAAGAAGCTGCAGCTATCTATAATAACAGAAACCAAGGCCATGTACCTTGTCAAGCTGAATATGTGCACAGCCTTATGCAGAAATTTGTGGGAGGACAGTATTTTCCTTGCACTTCCAAGGAGGAGAGCATTTTCCTGCCAAGTGCTGCATAGCAGCTGACGCCATGCATGTGGCATTAATGAGCCTGGGGATGTGCAAAGCGACGATTCACAGCCTGAAGATGAACACTCCATTTCCAAAGTTAGCACAAAATTAGCAGCAGAAAAGAAGGGGTGAAATCCTGGCACTGTTTGAAGCCAGCAGAAGTTCTGGATACTGCCATATTAAAAGCTCTATTAGCAACTAAGAGCATCATGTGACTTGTTTCATTTCAGAACAGAACTGGGAGCAAGTGGGTTTAGATTTGAAATCACGCACAGTCGGTGTTTCAACGCATGCAAAACAGAGAGCACTTATTCTTTCAATGGTGCCTGTAAATCTTCTTCAGTAATAACAATTATTTAGAGGAACTGCAGAAACGCAGAATCTAAATAAGATCTACAAATTGTATTTTATGGTATGGTAATGTAGCATATTAAAGTTCAGTCCATTTCTTTCCAGGCTCAAAAGTCAATAAAAATGATTTAATGGTGTGGGAGGCCTAATTTACATAAAAAAAGAATGAGAGGGGTGCCTTTTGATTATGAAAGGAAAAGAGTGCTAAAATTTTTAGCTACCCAGCTAAAAATAGACATTAAAGGACATCGTTTAGGCCTGCATTAAAATATGTTTTCTGTAAACTCATTTTTCACTTCTATTACACACTCATTTTATTTACAGATTAACAAGATACGCTTATGTAACATGGAATAAAAACACAGCTAGAGGCAGAAATCAAACCCAAAAAACAAGGACCTATTAAATTTATCATGGGAAAACCATCAGTGGTACTGAAAGTACCGAAACACCTGCTTTCACGTTACCTGGGTTAGCAGATTCCTGACCACTGGATTAATCAGCCTATCTCCCTATATAACCTAATTATGCTGTAAATAACGTCTAACCAAATTAGCAGCCCTTGTGAGAAAAGTTCATAGAGACATGGCACCCAGTTCCACTCCAAAGCAGAGGATTAGTTCTCATGCTGACACATGTATCTAACATCTGTAATTCTTATCCTGTGAAAGGCTTCAGGGAAACCATTTACGAACCCTTACCTGTTGGACTAGATTGGTACTGAGATTCTTCAGAGCTTTGAATCTAAAACCAAGCTTCCTAGCTCTCTCCCACTTAACACCATCTCCATAAAAACTTAAATAAATTTACATTCTGTTTTGAACTAGGAGCTCTCTAAATGCTACTGAGCAGAGAGATGATAATTCTGGATGCACCACTCTTCTATTTGTCTCTCTGGAGTAATAACAAAACCTCTGAGTGCAAATGAATTAGGGAATTTAGGGAATTAAATTTAGGGATTTTTTCAGCACTTTTACCTACAGGTAAGAGGCAGTACTCTGCATGGATGGGCAGTGACAGGTTGAATCGTGCACTCTCTCCTTCCATTCAGTTACTGAAGCCTGCGCCTGCACTGAGACCATGAGCAACTATTGAGCTGACTTCAAGGTTCAGCCTAGCACAATTCATTCCTTTCTCAGATCCACTTTGTTTCCCATTTGTGCTCTCCTGCAGTACTGTCCAACCTGTTCTGCTGTTCTTCCAAACAACTGTTGTCTCCTCTTGTGGCTGTGGCCTCCTTTGGACTTGCAACTAGACTGATGCACCAGTTTTAATGCTGGGCCCAGTCCTTGAGAGCAGAACGCGTCTACACTGAGATTATTATTAAATTCTAATATAAGATCCTAGTTCTTTCAGATGTTTCTGCTGGCATCCAAGCTTCTCTACTGTGAAGATCCTTAATCAAGTGAAAATTGCCAGAAGCGTACCATCTACTTGCTCTCCAAAGACCAGTAACAAATGCACAGACCAAGAGCAATTCCCAGAACACTGACAAAGCTGAGTTTCCTACAGTCAGCCCCTTTCTTTAGTCCAAGATAAAATTACTTGCAGAGTTCTGTTAGGGAGTCCATCAGAGGTGTAACAACAGTGTAATCCAGTCATGTCTGCATCACACTGTTCTCTGAGAAACAGAGCTGTTAACATCACCTTGAACACTGACTCTATTTCCTATTTCAAAGCAGTGTGAAGAGTGGTAGTGCTTGTCACTGCAGCAACAACTGTAATTCTAGCCTAAAAAAAAAAAATATCAAACAGACTTGAAATGTTTTTCTGCAGTGTGAACAACCCAAGAGTTAAAATTTCGTTCCTTGTGAATCACATTTGGTGTTATCCAAGAGACAGCACTTAATTCCCACAAAGTAGACTGCTCCACATCGCTTGGTTGTGTGTGCCTGATCTAAAGCACTCTACTCTTGTCCACCCCAAAAATGTTACTGCATAGTGACCCAGCCAGGGCAACACAGCTAAATGCCCAGCAGGATGATACAGCGCAGAGCAGCCCTTCACACTTAAGAAGGTGAGAGCATCAGTGAGGATGTGAAGAAAGGTGATCTCTGTTCCACATAATCTGCCTTCAGGAGCTATTAATGCTTGTTACTGCAGGAACCTGTAGCCAGCTGGAAAGCCCCACTCTGAGACAGCTCTGCCTTCAGCAGTGACTACTGAGCTAATTATTACCATGACAAAGGGTTCCCCCACTGCCTTTCCTTTCTGGCAGGTGAAGTTTAGTCATTGTTCCATGCTATGACACCACCCTGCATGCAATAGCTTTACAATTTGTGGCAGATTAGATAGAAGATTCCTCAAGGCATATCCTGACTACAATAGTTTCATTTGATGCAAACGTTTCATACAGAAATGAAGTTCAGAAACTGCTGCTTGTTCCCATACACTTGAGCTCAGACACTTGCTCTTTTGAATGAGGCAACAGATTTACATCCTCAAAGGCTCTCTTTGCATGCAAACATAAGTCCAGGGACTGGCTTTAAACTCCTAAGCTTTGGATCTCACAGAGCTTGAAATGACCACCAAGCTGCTTTATTTACAAAAGCAGCATTACAGCAGAAGTTTTTGGAAGCAGCACCAAAGTGCCACAAGCTACCTTCTATACTAAATGGCGCAGTCAAGTATAAATTCCTATTTTCTGTCTCTGGTATGAATAAATGTCCTACCTCCTTCTTCACAACTATGTACACTTTATCACTTTTGCAAACTTACTGAACAGCTGAAGAAATGCTAGTATCTTTTTGGTACCCTCAGTAATTCTCTGGCAGTGCAACACATTTCTCGCCGTCTCTCGGCAAATTTTCTACAGAATACTTAACAAAAAGCATTGGTAGCTGCTGCCTGTTTTCTTCACAAGTGAGTGTTCAAGACACAAGTGAATGTTTGCATGTCCCAGATTTTGAGAAAGGGTATATGCTCTTTGAAGACTGTCCACGTGAAAGGATTACCAGTCCACAGTTTCACATCCTGCTCCAGCAATCAGAAACATCCTGAAGCCTCAGGAATGGAGGAGGCAATCCAAAATGTCCTGTACTGGCATAAGCCTGCAAGAATCCTTTTGACTTTTTAAATTCATTGTTGACAGAAAATAAACCAAACTGGAAAGTGTGGAACAAAAGTTATTAATCCCTCTAGAGGATGTTCAGATGAAGAGAAATAGGTAATCTGGTGATCTTTAGTCTCCACTACAAGTCTAGAACAGAGCTTGCTAAGCCAGGAAGCTCAGCAGAACCACTGCTGGCTTCTTAACTTCATTAATAACATTTCAAAGGGGACCAAACCAGCTCACATTACCATTTCTATCTCCAGTTGAAGTGTTCCTAATCCCTCCTAGTAAGCAAATACTGCAGGGGAGCCATCTTTGCAGTACACCTTTATTTTCCTTAGCAATGGAAGTGTAATAAAGGACTCTCTCTTGCTCCCCCTCACCAGGCTCCAGCTTTTCATAGTGCTTTGAGTCACTGTAAAGAGACACAAAAATTAGCAGTATTTATGAAGGTCAAGAACTCAAGCACTGAATGGGGAAGTTCTAAACTTGAAATTCTAAAATTTGAAAGCACTTAAAAAAAAAAACATTAGAATTGGTTCAACAACTAGTGTTGCATCATAAGACAGTATCTGATCCAGCTACTCTGGCAATATCAATAAAGATGTCTCCTGGACCTGATAAACACCTTTAATATCAGAGCTAATAACTTGTAGGGGCTTAGGATTGCTAAAAGCTTGGAGAAGGAAGAACATTTAAGTGCCCATGCGCAGGCTGTGCAAACACAAGCTATGCTGGCTGAGCAGAGGGCAGTAGCGGAGGGCCTGGCTGCACCCCTGGCTGCTGCCAGGATCCGGCTCCACGGCCGCAGGCCAGTGCGTTGGAGACTTCAGCCCACTGGCCCCAACGCCACGTTCCCGTGGAACAAAGCCCATCTCCTCTAACACAGCTTTTTCCCAGGAACTGGCCCATATGGAATAAAATAAATAAATCACAAGTGTTTTGCGAAGGAGAAAAAAAAAGGTTCCTGCTGTACATAACTCGGGGGAGCAGATGTTTTTCCATTAGCTCACTGCTCTCTGCTGCACTGGCTCTCTTTGCATTTCTTGTTTGTGGCATGTTCAGTATAATCTATTTTTCCTAGGTTAAACTGTAGCATGTTACTGACAGCAGGTAGCCCACTCCAGCCCCACTGTGAGTACATGGAATGGTATCCTAGTCATTTTTCTCTAAATGCTCCTTTAAATTAGCCTTAGGGTCTACCTGGTAAGGTTCACAGGCTGAGCTTAGCAGGCATTTAGCCAAACTTAGATCAAATTACCAGACCTACTTTGCTGTGAGTGGCCATATTTGGTAAAGTATTGGGTTAGTCAAGAAGCTAAATTGTCAGATATAAACTACCAATAAAGACAAACAAAACGGACCTTGTAGTTAGAAGTAAAGCTTAAAATAATACAGTAATAGGAGCTAGAATATTAGAACTCTTATTACTCTAAAATACTCTGTATAAATAGAGCATACAGTTATTACTGCCTGGAAATATAATCAGACATACTTCAGATAAGAAATTATTCCAGTTACCCAAAGAGCTCAGAACTATTAACACTATTTCTTTCCAATACTGACATGCTTTGCTCTCCGGGTCAAAAGTGATCTTATAAAAATGTCGAATGAAGGTAAATTTTGGTCATAAATTTGAACTATTTCAAGTATATTTTCCTTAGCCAAACAGCATGACTCTATCTTCTAAACAAAAAGGAGGAGTACTGGCATGATTTTTAAAAGCATTAGCACTAGTGATCACTAGGATTCTCCTTGCAGCTTTTCCTGCAGGAAGGAGGAGGAATTAACAAGCTTTACCAATGCCACTGAAGTTCCTTCTCTCTTCTCAAACTTGAATTCAATCTCTCAGCCATGAAAAGCAGAACAAAGAGGAGAAATGAGCATATGGATTACATAATGACCACCTCTCCTGGAGCTGCACCACCACAGCATGTGCACTGTAGCACTGTTCCTGCGTACTCCCTGAAATGAGCTGTTTCTCAGACATGGGGCCAAGAATAATGTTTAGACTCATAAATGCTAAAGTGTTCCGAGATGACTCTTTTTAAGCAGCCATTAAGAGGGCTAGGCGGGGTTATTGTTAAAAGGGACCAGACAAGCTATGTTAACAATCTTTGCTGCAGAACACTTGGAAACAGAAAATACCTATTAGTATTCCAAGCCTGCCTGCTGCAGGGAATGCACAATCTCTCAAGTCTTTGAGGACAGCACACTACTCTTCCAAAGCAAACTGTGACTACCTGTGCAGAAAACAGGAAGACATGGAAGCCCACTAAGGAAATGTGTCAAGTTCCCTGCTGCAGATGACTATACTACCAGGTGGGCCTGTAAGAGATGGCTGGACATGAGATTAACAGTGAGAACTCACAGTTTTATTTTGATGCATGAAAGAGAAAAGGACTCTTTCGAGAGACCACAGACACATCAAGCAGCTCTTTGTTTACAGGAAGCTACCAAAAATTAACTTGCCAAAAATCACGAGGCATTGCTGCAGGGAAAGACAAGGTATAGCATCTGTTACAGTGCAACACATTTGGACTTAGCAGCTGCACATCCTAAGATGTTGCTTTATTGTTTTTCCTACAAAACTATGCTGGTCACAAGCCCAGAAAAGTTACAGATGAAACCACTAAGTCTATGCCCTCTTATGTATCACATAAGTATCTTTATCACAGCACAAAAGGGCTTAATTATTTGCAGAGGGTTCACAGTCTTCCCTTCAGCCACTGTTGAAGGAACACACATATTCTCATAAGCTAACTGTGAAACCTGTTAGGGAACAAAGTGTCTCCAGCTTGGAGGGACTGAGGACACTTCTGTACAAGGTAAAGACTCCTACTGTAGCTACAGTTGGCGGATGATATAGTAAGGATTCCCCTATGCAAGCATCACTGGATAGCTACCATGCACTAGCAATCCCTTTTGCAAGCATACGTGCCGGCTTTGTGGCCTGGCCTGGGTGCTGGAGGGCCGTAAGAGCAGCCCGGCGTAGCTGTGGGATAGCTGGTTTTGTGTGCCTCTTTGCAATCTCAGTGCACAAAGCTCTAACTGGACCAACTGGTTGGTACCATTAGTTTTCATGCCCTGGTCTATGAGGAGGAATGGGAACTGTAACGGCTCGAACGGAAGCAAAGGCCCAATTGCCACCTTACACTCTCAATCCATACCCGTGCACAGAGACACGACCAGCTGCGTCTTGTGAGTGTCTGAGAAGGATGGATGCTTTGTTATAAATTTACTGTAGTACGAGGTTAGAAAATTGTAATAATTTTATCTAAGGATTTATGAGTCATGCTAAAAAGGTCAGAGTGTTAATAACAACAAAAAACAACAACACACGAGTCATTTCCCAAAGGCAGATTAACATTTTTTCCCTTTGGAGATAAAACACTGAGGTATGAAAAACTTGCCTGGAGTCGCAAGATGAGTCACTGATTGAAGACGGACAAGTCCAAGCTAAACCTGATAAAAATCTACAGCATACTGATGCAGACCTTTCATGAATATCAAGGGACTCCATATGCAGGTATCAGAATATTACATTAATCGCCTGTTGCTTTCCACAGCCATTAATTTCGGGGTGAGCTGTAATGCAAAGCTACCTGCCTCAACTTCTTTTAACCATGCATTTCTGTTTAATTTGTTATCTATGAAATCTCTCTACTTTGGAAGTTACTAACTTCTTACAAGTATACTTGTTCCTCCTTTCAGATGGGAAAGATTCCAGTAGTGAAGGTCAGTGATACCCTTTGGATTATTTCATTCACTGGGCCTGGCATAAGACAGACCCACTTCCAAGAAGTCCTCTAATTATTCAGGCACTGTGCCCTTCTCTATAGAGAGTAAAGACTACCCCAAAATAGGTGCATCTCTTTCTTCCTCCCTCAGGATACCAGAATGCAGCAGCTTCCATAGTACTGTGAGAAGAGAATGGCCAGTACCTCAGCAGGAGCTCATTAAACTGCATCCATAACGATAACTGACTTCAGGAATGAAATTACAAAGCAGTCACAGTACATGTTTTGAAAATATCAATCCTGAATCAAGTCCAGCTAAAAGTAAGCATGAAGCAAAACATAGGTTTAAAAGTGGTAAGACAGAAAAGTTACAGCTTATAAAAACAAATTCTATCTAAAAGAATTCATTAACACCTTTCAAAAAGGCAGTCTATTCACACTGAAAAGCAATCATAGCAATTCACAGCAAGCACTACGTCTTTATTGCTTTTGTCTTTTCAGACAGGAGCAAAAATGTAAACTGCCTAGAGCTATCGGCAGGATGATGGACAACAGACACCTGACTTCTCATCATAATAAACTCTACTTATTTTGCTTCCCACCAGTGTTCTCTGCAGCCTTAAATCAGCAGTATAAACTGAATAAAGCAAAATCTTGCTGGTGATTTTGAAGCCCACAGCACATCACTGAAATTTACATCCACACAAGTCATTAAGGCGAACACATGTGATTAACTTAAAGGATGATGCCTTCCATAAGGTGACTTCTTTTGTTCTTTAATATTGGTCAAATTGTAGCAAAACCAATGCCATATATTTTGTTCTAGAACTAAAGTCTAATTGGTAGGAAATTACCCACAAAAACAGCTACAAAATTCTTTGCTGAGAAGTAGGGTGAGACTGCCAGGTCTTATGTGAGAACTGTCAATTGTGTAGATTACCTAAATGAGAATTTGAAAGGTTCTCCTGCATGAAGAATAGAAACCATCACCAAATTTCCAGGGGGTTCTGCTTTTCTTTCTTCACTGCAAATAGTGCGACACCTAATAAGCAATCACAGCACTCAAAGGTAATTTCAGGTGCGCAACTGTGGGCTCAGTTATGGAAGAAAAGCTGTGTCTTCTAAAAACAAAACTGCAGGGTTGGAACTCTGTGAGCTCTGAAACGCTGGAATGCAAATGGCAGAATGTGCTGGGCAACTCTGCTCCTCACCAAATATCCTACATAAAATCCCTCCATGAGTTTAGAGATGGCTTGTGGATAGAGTCTCTCCTCATTGTTTTCTTTTTATGCGCTCTGTTGTAGCATCTCTGCATTAGTGTCTCAAACTGATACTCAACCTACAAGACCTTGGGAGTTTCAAACAGTCAAGGACAGAGTGGAGGACTTGCTCTTTCTAACAATTTTCACTTAAACCTCAGCAAAGATTGGAAAGCTCCCAGTCTAAATCACATTTAAGACGTGGTTTGCCCAGTCTAATTACAGGGAAGCATGCAGGAAAAGGAGAATGGAAATAATTGTCCCTATGAACAACCATTTGTTAATGAAGAACTACCTACCCACTTTTTCAAAAAGCGTACTATAGTGATGGCTGAAGTTTTCTGTATGTTTTGGAAAAATAAAGGTAAGCTGAAAAATCATACTACTACAGTATTTTTTTGGTCAAAATCAAATAAGTGGTGTTTCAAAAATTATCTGGGATAGACAGGCAGATTTTCTGCTGGAACAGAGTGATTTTCAACTAATGACTTCAACTACTCTGTTAATACTTATGTCATTTGATTCACCACTGGAGGGAAAAAGGAACTCCAGGTGGCCCAGGACTTACCAGCTTGTAGCCAAATTTGTTCAAGAGTTGTCCACAGCTTAACAGGTCCCTGCTTCATTGTGTTGCTCTGTATAGTTATTTCAGACATGGCCTGTTCCAGTCTTGATGCAGCAAGGGAAGAGGCTCGTTGTGATCCTATGAACCAAACAAACAATAATTTTGTATTTTAAACTTCTTTAGGATATTTCTTTGACTCGTTAAGGTGGCAGGTCTGATCCTTCACTCACTGCATTTTATGAAATAAGAACTCTGCTGAATTTTGGCATGACAAACTGGAGAACTATGTTTTATAAAAGGTTAATTTACTGAAAAAACCCCATTAAATTATCCAAAGGCTGCAGCTCAAACAAGAAAATTAAGAGACAGACAGGAATTTTATAAAAGGTCTGCTTAGCATTCATCAAGGAAGCAACCATATTTTGCTCATTTGGGAAGGAGAAGTCGAGCATCAAATATTTTCTACAAATACCCATTTAATAAGCACAGTCACCACACAATTACAAAATGTGCCCCACTAAGGTAAAAAATTCATACAGCATTAAAAGGTAGCTTAGCCTCATTCACATAGCACACACATTTCAAGTGACATCAATATTGTTCTAGTGATTTAGAGGCAGTGTGGTTTTTCATTTAACCTTGGGGAGCAGAGAGTTCAGAGCTTGGACTATATTAACCTTTAGAATGCACTGTAACATTTACGCACAAATAAAGTATTTGGCGCGCACATTTCTGGGACAAAACATCACATCAATGGTTGTCCCAGGAGGGTTGCATGGACAGAGACCACGTTCTCCAGTCCAGCAAGTGGGATTATATTGGTGAGCTGACCTCCCAGAGCGGTATCAAAAGGGTGGTAATAAAACAAGAAGCTACAAAATGAAATTTCAGAGTTGGCTTTGTAAAGCTTTGAGAAATAAATATTTTAATATACATAGGTTTTTATGTGATTTTATGGTTGATAAGCTCTTTCTCTGGAGAGCTGCTGTGACTGAAGCACTTGTGTTGATTAGCGTTACTCTTGAATCTATCATTAAAGGCTGACCTCACGAACCACAAGATCCTAGAGTTAAAATCCTGCTTTTTCTCTCCTGCAGCCACGGGACATATGGACTTAGTGGTCTCTCTGAGAGGGACAGCATGCTTTTCCAACTGGAGTGTGCTGAAGAGAGCGTTGCCAAACCACACCTCCTTACCAGCAGACCTACACATCACCCTGTGGTCCCCAGCCGTGGTCTCCTGGCCACCTCCACTCCGGATGCTGAGCAGGGACCCAGCCTCCCTCCAGGCATGAGGGGAGGCACATTTCTGCCCTACACCTGTGCTTTGCGAGGTAGGACATGGCTGCAGCTTATACTTAACCCGAGATGAGCATGTCATGGCTTGGGAGAGACCACAAGTGCAACTCCAAGCCCAGAACTGCTATGGGAAATATTTGTCCTATTATCTCATCGCTAACTAATGTCATTCATCTCAAGCAGGAGAACTTCAAAACAGCCCTGCAGCAGGCGCCTCCCACGGCTCCCTTGGAAAATGCAAATATGTTCTTCCCAGATGCATTTCTTAAATTCCTACATATTTTCAAAGACATTCCTGATCTAATGTTCCAAGAGATGACACTGCAGTAATGTAGCAGTTACAGCTTTAACGGTATGGGTAGAAGCCATTCAGCTTTGCAGGGAGAATTTATTGTATTTAACAGTTTATTTAACTGATCCACCTTCAGCCTGTTTCACTGCACGAGATTCCTCCCTCTGCCTTGCCCACTCACACTCCTCTCCCCCATCCCTATCTCCACCTGTGAGAAATTTCACCGAATATCCCAGAAATTCAAGTCATGCTAGAGCTGTTTGACACAAGGAAAACTACCAAGCATTTACCCCCAGCCATTCAAAATACAGACAGCTTCTCTGCAGTGCAGAGACAAGAAAATGCACACATGAACAACTAGTGAGGTTATTAGGATAGCTTTGAAGTTAGAGCAGAATTCTTGCCTTCTAGATTGGCAAACTTGGAAAAAACTACATGTGCTTTTTGGATTGTGCAGTCCCCCTAATCAGATTCTTGTATTAGCATGCTTTGAAAGCAACTTTCAGTATCAGATTTTTCTGCCAAGACTGCCCTCTCCCAGGGAGGCTTTGAGGAGCTGTGTTTCTTGCAAGCACCCATATGTAATGATGGGCTGTTTGCATTGGGTGGGCAGATGGGCTGGAGTCTTATTCACATGCTCACAGAGCTCAGGGAAATCCTCTTTTCCTTGCAAATCAATCCAAGAAAACTGTATCACTGTAAGGCACCTTTGTGCATTCTGGAGAGGTTCACACACTGCTTAAGTAGATCCAGTTAGAATCTACTGAAGCATCCTTCCCTCACAAAGCAGACTTTACAGGAATATTAACAGCACAGCTGCTCTCAAAGAAACCCAACCTACCGCTCCTCTTCTTATCTTTCTTAGCCCAGTAGATGCCAACAGGGGAATGTGAGATTGAGACTGATCCTGCCCAGTCCAGTGGGTATCTGCACAGCCAGAAAAATGAGACCTGAGTTCCTTTGTGATATACAGCGGAGGCTCTTTGCATTTAACAGCCCTTTGCATTCTACTCCTTTGATGTTTACTTTCTTTTCCTTCTTTTCCAGCCTACAAGAGGAAGCAAAATATACTAGGCAGAGACCACACCATCCCTGCCTGGCCTCAGACACAGATACGCTCCTTGCCCTAGACACATACATGCCAGATGATCAGGCTCTCTTCAAATCAGCCCACACCTCCACTTTTGCCACAGCTGTTCCTGCCCATCTCTGCTGGGATCCTCACAGGAGTTCTCCTTAAAGCTTGTCTGACCAAATAAACTCTGTAGGAGAAGGTTTTTGCCAGCCTGGCCCTTCTGGACTGAAAGGGGCTCAGACATGTCTGAATCTCAGGCAAGCAATAAGGTGCCCCTGGGGGTGGGCTGATGGCTACTGGAGACACAAAAGAGTTTACCTCTAACACAGGCTACACTCTGAGAGGAGGTCAGCACGTGTCACTCTGGCAGGACTCTGACCTCTGGGTGGTGGGGGGAGATGGAAAAACTTCAACATTAAAAGAAGAAGTATCTGAACGTCTCATTACAAGATATCTCTTCCTAAAGAAACATAGATCTCTATAAGCTAAAAAAACCTCCCCACAAAACCTGTCTCACAGAACTTTAATGTCATGCCTCAAAATACATGCAAATGTTGGCATAAGAAGATATCACATCAATTTGTTATTTTAGTGCAGTCTCTTTCTCTATTTAACAGCTCCACTAGACAGAATATAAACTTCACATTTTACAATAAAGCCCTCCACACATTTTGGAAATAACTCATAAAAATAACAAACTGATTTTGTTGTGATGAGCTCGGCACATAAGCCATACAAAATCTATCTAAATAATTTTAAAGCACTGTTCTAGGCTGTTTTAAGACCAAAAAGACCAAGTTTAATATTTTGCATTTATGAGAATATTGCTATCAAAATAGAAATGTAGCTCAGTAGATTTACTAGGCTTATAAGAAACACAGAATTCCCAAGCCTAAATCACTTCAGGCAAAAGCATTATAAGATAAGACTATATCAGAAAAAGAATAAAACAGCAAGGCAGCTGACTGATATCAGTGAATTTAGTTAGGAACACTGCGTCAGTTAGGAGAAGATGAAGAAAATAAAGAGGAATTAATCTTTCTGGCAGCAAACCTAAAATTCTGGCACAGCAAATAATCTTATTGTGGTCTAACTGAGGGAGAGGCCAGTGTCAAACCCGGCCACAGTAACCCCCACCCTTCAGTGATGAGCCCAGAGACGACAAAGCGCCTGCGCATTACAGCGATGCTGCTGCATGCTCCCAGGGGATTTCACAACAGAGAGCAGTGTCTGTTCCAACACGATGCAGAAATATCAGACCTCCTCCCTCCTTCAAAGCAGGCAGCCACAGACCCAGCTCTGGGGAAGCACAAGGGTGAGAGGGGCTAGAGCTGTACCCTCCCATCTCACCCACCCCGCCTTCAAAGAGGCTCCCAACAGGGACATCAGACCCAGCCGCCTCCCTTCTGCAGACAGAGAACAGCAGCAGCCAGAGCCTGCAGAGAAGGGAACCACAGACCCCTGCTGAAACCAGCCAGTGCCAGCCCCACACTAAGGTGGGTGGTGTAATTTCAGTATGAGCTCCATTCTTACATCCATTGTGGGGGCAACCATGTTAGCATGGAAACCTGGATTCTCAAAGTGGAGGAGGAATACATTTCTTGTCTAAAATCAAACTGCATTCAGTGCAAATCACTTTAGGTGCATGAAAAGCTAGTTCAAAGCTTGTACTTTACATTAATTTGCCCTTTCTGGCAGGCAGCACCATGGCATACAGCATAGAGCACAATTAAGACTCAGACAGACCCTAATTCACTAGAGACCCATGAGACTTCTATGTTAGTTTTTTCCCTTGTCCAGTTGCTGAGTCTGAGGTTTACATTCTTTTCAAGTGTTTCTTCCACATTCACAAGGATAGACATTTGATTGTCTAAAAACCCCTCCCTGTTAAAAGGCAAGTTTCTCACATCATCATGTTATTTTGAGTTAGGGTTTTAAAGGAAGTACCAAATATCACGAGACTTATGATAAAAATCAAGTCAGCAGCACTCTCTGAAATATTCTTTTCCCCCTTACTGCCAAGATGAACTTTGATGTCTCAGTTATTTCCATCTGACTGTATCTCTTACTGTGAATATGTATTTACCATATAATAAAGCATCACAAGGTTTATGCACAAATCCCAAAGCAAATCACCATCTAATAGGAACTGACACTCTCACTCAGCTTTCCAAAACCAACAATAGCAGCTGGCTTGATCAGGACATCTAAAAAGGATTGAATGGGGAGGCAGGGTGAGGGAGGGAAGGAATTTAAAAAAAAAAAAAAAAAAAAAATTTACTTAATTACACAGTCCTTGTAAAAGGGTAGTGAATTCACATCTAATACTTTTCATGCTCATCTTAGAGAGCTTTGTAAGAGAAAGCAGAAACTCCTGTCTGTTTTATGCATGGGGTATCCAAGGTACAGGCAAACTACAGTGACCCATTCTGAAGCAGAGCTGGCCATGGAAGCAGATCTGGACCTCCTGACCAGCAGCACAGGAACACAGACACACGCAGGCCCGCCACTCTCTCCAAAGAAAATGGAACATTCATCCCTCACAAAAGCAGATGTTTAGGACAGGAAAGCACAAATGTTGTTTCCTTACCAGAATCAGTGTCATGAGCCTCTGGGAGAGTGAGATGCATTCCATTATGCTTTTTGATTACTGGTGTTTCAGTCACACTACTTCCTTTCTCAGAGCCACTGTAAAGAAACAAAACCGTGTCACCTGGACCTCTTTCAGTGGAGGAATGTTCCTCTCAGAGCAGGCAATAGTTAAGCTGCCACAGGAAGTCAAAAACCAAGGTTTCCAGTTGCGAGAAATCAGCTTATTGAATGTATTAACCCACTCCCATTGCCAATGGACACGGATCTCAGAGACTGCCCAGCAAGGGCTCCGGGTTTATTTGGCTAAAGGGAGTCTTTGCAAACCACTGGACAAGAAACATGATGGCAGCTAGACATCAGACCAGAGGAGGCCCACTAGCAGACCCACACCCAGCAAGAATCACCATCTCTTGGGCTTGTCTGCAGAATAATTTATTCACAGGTCTATTGTGCTGATCCTTTTGAAACAAACCAATTACCACCTTCCACCTGGGTGCTAATTTCTTCATTTTTTCATTTCAAAGGGCTTATTTTCTCCCCTTCCACCTTTGTTCTCTTCAAAAACAGGAGGAAAATAAAAGCTACTACATAGCACTACTTTATGAATCAGCGAACCTCTGCTCTGTTCTTCTACTAGACTTCTGTCCTCACCAGAGAGGCCTTACAAAGAAAGGCTCCCCCCAAAAAAAACCAAACATGTGCCTAACAAAAAAATCACTTAACACAGATCTCCTGAGCCCTCCTGTCACCACATAGTCTGCCATCCCCCAAGGATCAGTGGTGATGATATCTCCTCTCATCATCCATTAAGGGACAAAATACCAAAAGGAAAAGTGACTGCCCTGGCTACTTTTTCTGGCACACTTCCAAGCCTGCAGCTCAGCCTTTGGACAATATTCCTTACAGGAAACAAGCTGTCAGAGAGACATGATTGGTGTGGACGCCCCTGTCTTTCAGTCTGATGAGTCCTTTGGTAGGGATTGCACAGAATTCCCTTAAATTTGCATTAATATAGCAGAAGAATTAGCTTGAGATTGCTATTTGGTTTTAAACACAAATATTCTGTTATCACAGAAAGCAATAGCAAAAGATAAACCAAGTCTTGTCCTTCCCAGTTAACAATCTAAGACTGAAAGGCACTTACTATCATTCATCATGATAGCAATCATATTTACAATAGCTAAATAACCTTTTACTTGGGCTTTAGATCACACATAATGGTTTCTGTTACTGCACTCTGAATTCTTGGGCACTGGACTACACCAATCTCTGTCCTTGAATGGGCCGCCCTTGTCTTCCATACTGGTTTCCACACTGATAACTCATTTGAAACTATCATGTAGTGACTGACAGAAGGGAAAATTAAATTCTCTGTCCTATGCCTCAGCCTTACCTAGCTAGACAGGACTGACCCAAATGTAAGTGTCCTGGCTGGGAGCTGCTGGTGGAACTGCAGGGGCAGCTCTGTCTTAGTTCTGTGTTTGCAGGAATAAGGCAGCTGCACTTCCAAATATTACTGCCATGAGGCAAGAGCTGCCTCAATGCAGCAGCCACCACCACAGAGTCACTACTTAGGCACATGCTGAAACACTGGCTAATACTCTGTACTCTTGCTCTAAGTACAGGTGAAGAGATTGGAAAATCCCAGGCTGAAAACCAAGTGTAATGCATTGTACAAAAGTGCCACTCCCAATGGCTTTGTTACCCTGGAGAAGAGCTGAAAATTAACTACCCCTTAAAAGCTGCAGCACAAAGCTTTCAGCCAAGAAAGCTTTTCCATGCACCTTGGAAAGGACAGTATCCAGATGATTTGCTTTCTGCATACAGCACTGGAAAGGCTGACAGCAGGACATTGCCACTCTGATGCCCATGTTTTTGAAAGATAGTTGAGACAGTGGACAAAATGGTGACAAAAATGCTGAGGGGATCACTTGATTGTGAGACTGCAGAGGCACCAGTTTGTCAGAGAGAAGACAGGAGGAGACTTAACAGGGCATATGAATAGCTGCCAGGGATAAAACACTGGGCCTCTGACAGACTTTTTAGTCTGTAAGAGTCACAGTAAGATTGCAAACCCAGGAAACTTAGGCCACACAAATGCAACTAAAGTGCCATTTAATTGCACAGGCAATTATATCTACTGATTGAACTTGTAAAGAGTACTGGGTGCAACAGCTCTCAGCTTTGTGTAAATATAACCTTCTCTTTTGCAAGAGGCTCTAAAAAATGTCTGTGTCCAAGTCTCACTGGTAAGAATTCCCCTTAAGTTCCTTTTCGAGCCCTACCCAGAATACTTTACATATTTGTTAGCTGATACTGCTGCAATTTGCTTAATACAAGGGGCTTCCTGGGTCACTGAATCCAGTCTAGAACTTCAGGTACCAAGCTGATTCTTGTTACCTTTCAAGTAGTATTTCCCCATAAAAAATACCTTATGATGCATTTTTTGAGAAAGGAAAAAAAAAAAAAAAAAAGCCCCGCTGGGAATAGCAGTGAAATACACATTAGAGTTCCTAAAAGCAAAAGCAAAGCTATTTGTTTTGTTTAGGCTTCTATGGCTAAAGCTTATCAAAAGCCTCTAAAGCTATCACATCTTGGGTTTTTAAGAGCCAAAGCACAGCTTGGGATCCAAATGCAGTCCAAATGGCTGAACTAGTTATTTGTCTGTTTTCCAATGCACTCTCTACAGTCTCAGGCTTGCAGCCCCCACCACTGCAAGAGTAAATCTTCCTCAGTCATAATTGTTCAGTGTGGATTTGATCAGCTTCACGAGGACTATTCATGGGTATAAAGATTATTCATGTGAGAGGTACATGATTGAATCCTTAGCTAAAGATACTAAGGCCTAAGGAAGTCAATGATTCAAGTCTGTAAGAGACCACTGCTGCTATGTAAATATCTTGAGTTTTGTGTTTGGTCTGCTGCTCATTAGCTAAACCAACAAGAATTACTTATAATCCCTCAAGGACAACTTGTACATAGACATGCACCATTCTGTACATATACTTCTGGTGTTCATAAAGTTTATGTAAATGCAAACAGAAATTGGGGAAAAAAACTCAAGCTACATCACCCTGTTGTCTTGACTGCTGCCATCAAGCATGATGTCCTTCCCATCAAACACAACCCCTACGGACATTATGGGCAAGGGATCTTGGTTTAACATTCCCAAGACATTCTACACTGGTACCTTGACTAGGGTAATACCCAAAGGGTATGGGAAGGAAGAAAATCCAACTCAGTATCTTCCACACTTTCTAAACTTATCTTTTAGTGGGACAGCAGAAGAAAGGGAGGAAACAGGGAACATAGCATTGTTTGAATGTAGATTTACTAGGACAAGGGAAGGGAGAAAGATGCTACATCTTCCCTTTTTTCTTTCCCCAGTTAGCACCAGGCTGTCCAACCAGCATGCAACTACAGCATACGGGTTTGGCAGTTCGCCTTTCCTCGGTTTACTCACTTCAATACTGTGACATCCCCACACATTCCTGGGTGGTGCCAACTACTTCAGACTGTGAACAATAGCTGATGAAAGCTCAGCACTATTGGGGAAAAGAAAATCTGCCCTCCATTCTGGAAATCCAAATATGGATAGAGATGTTTAGACATTTGGATCAGAGACTTGTCGTTCAAACTACTACTTCAATATCAAAATATTGAGGTTTTGTTGTTTGGTTTTGTTGTTTGTTTTTTGTTAAAAATAATGGCTATTAAAATCTTGCCTTTTTCAAAAAAAAATCACTGCTAGAAATATTACTTATTTTTAAAACAGTACTGTTTATTAGCCTTTTTGCAAAATAACTCCAGTATCTAGAAAATTAAAAAAGATAACCATATTGCCAATAACAAATCTGAACTTGCTACAGTGGAGAAAGCCTACCTGTGCTGTAAAACATTGTACACCATCTGCCACATCTGTAACATATGTCTGCATGTCACCAGAGCCTCTTCAGGTCCTTTATGTATCCATTCCAGTTTTACTTTGGTGAAGAGTAAGCTGCAAGATGAAAAAGAATAACTCCTGTTTTATTGGCATCTCATAAAAGTGGAGAATCAGTATCACTCCAGCGAGATCCTGGCAGGCAGCATTTTTACTTGCTTTCTACGTGCAGCAATAAAAGAAAACACCGTAGCACAAAACATTTCATTTGGCTCAACTTTGATTCCCCACAAGGAGATGAGAGGATTAACAATATTCCTCAGCTGCAGTCAAATTTGCGTCACAAAGCCGGCAGGACAGTGTTAAAAGCAAAGCATTGCAAAGCTAACAAGGTGAAACATACACTGAATCTCATTTTATTTTGGACAGTATTAAAAACAAAAGAAAGAGGAATTGTCATAATACATATGCCCAGGCTGTTTTCTTAGTCTGGCATCTTCTTACAGCACTGGCTTATATAACAAATTTCAGACAAAAACCCCAGCACACTTAACATATACAGATAATTATGTAATGCCTCACAGGAAGGAAACACTTTTTCTTAACCCCAGCTGGCAATCATCTCATGCCCGCAGGCAAGACAGCTGATAGCCTTGTACTTTCTTGTTCTAGGCAGTGTAACTGCTGCTACTATTCTTAAACCTAGAGAAGACATACTCGCACAGACCACTGGAATTCAGCAGAATTGGGTCACGCAGAGGTTAGAAGACAGATTTGGCAACGACACAACCTACCGCTTGCTGCCAGCATGGCTTTTAACACCATAATTCACTACACCCATTTTATTTTAATTGCAAAGCTGATTTAATTTATTTCTTTTATACTGATGCAAATTTACTTCTCTGCTTTAAATTTTTTCATAAAGTCGAATATCAACACAATTTTAACTCACTTGATACGGCTAGCAATTAATCCACTGGAAGCACATATGTGCGCACACATGCGCACAACAACAACAGCTGAATGTTAAAAATCCCAAAACCAGTTTTGTGAATGTGACCTTCAGGCTCCTGAGGAATCCAAACTACTTCAGAAAGAGACAAGAACAACTGCATATACGATGTTAGAGAAGAATTTACAGTTGAGTAGGAGATCCTTCACTTGGAATAATAAGAAATCTATTGCCAAGACTGTGTGGTGCATATCTACAGGAATGTGCTAAAATGGCAGTTCCATTCAGTATTAACAAAGATTAGGGTGGGCATTTGTGTTTGGGTTTCTTGTTTGGTTGGTTGTTTCTTTTCTGGGGGGTGAGGATAGTGACAAAAATGTAGCCCAACTGTATCAATTGCTACACTGAAGTCTGCTTATGACTGCTGCTACAATTTGACCTCATAGAACAAGCATTCAATGGGATTCCTCAGGTACAAACTTTGCCTAGGAAAAGAAGATCAAGATTCATAATCAAGGGAATTTGTCTTTTCCCTTTAGTATTTTACGTCCTTATTCTAGATCTTTGATTTTCTTGCTACTGATGTGAGCAAAACAAATACTGATAAAAAGATCATCTGCTCTTAGAGATGCTAACCCCCTAACTGAGAAGTGCCTTTGTGATTCAGGTATTTGAGGCTGATACACAGACTGATCAAAAATTTTGCTGAGACAAAGATGTAACAGAGGATGCACTGTTAATAAAAACGAGTCTGAATTCAAAGCAGTGGTTAGCAATGGAACTGGCCAGTTATGCCTGCTGCTCTGTGACTCTGGTGAACTGGGCTTATAAGAACAAAGCTTGTTTCAATACAGCAGAATATAGAATCAATCACTTGGGTACAAGAAATATATGTCACACTAGAAAGATGGGAAGTTATACCCTGGAGTACAAGGTTATCACAACAGACGTGAAGTTCCTGAGCAACAATGCAGTTAAGAGGTCAAACAACCGTTAGCATCCATATACAGAAATGCAATCAGGTAGGAGCTGAAAGATGCAGCTATTCCTGATCATAGCATCAGCAAGACACGTATTACAATCCTGTTTCTAGTTCCTGTTCTTTCATTCCAGAAGATGAGTAAAAATGAGATACAGTTCAGAAAATGGTTATGCAAGTGATCTGAGGGCTAGAAAAACGTATTTCATCAGAAGCTTAAGAAGCTCAGTTTATTTGGTTTAACCAAGAAGCAGCAAAGAAATTATTTTGCCCCAGCCTGCAAGCACATATGTGGAGAAATACCTAATTGTGAGTCTTTGATGTAAAAGAAAAGATACCAGAGAATCTAAGAATTTGCTGGAAACTGAAACTAGTCAAATGGAAATTTGTAAGTAAATGCATTCACATAACTATCAAGGAAAATAATCTTTGCAGCAACTACCTTGTGCACTCAGTAAATTCTGTAGTCATTAAAGCCTTTTCAGCAAGACAGGATAACATCTGGAAAGCAACGGTAGCGTACAAATAGAAGCTGTGGCTTTGAGGCACAGGCTCATGAGTGAGTTTCTTTGGGCTGCACTGTACAGAGGGGTGAGACTGTCACCTTCCTTCTGGAAATTACTCTATTAAAAATATTCTTCTAGCCCCAGAAACAAGCATACGGAACAATCTCTGCTATTCTAAGCATACAAAATAATTTTTAAACCACTACAAACTTTCAAAATGAAAGACCTTCTAAAGCAGTGTACAGCCCTCGTTGCAGCAGAAGAATGGTGGTGAAGGAGACTGAGGCCCAGAGACAGTGATATTACATCTCTGAATAACGCCACGCTTTGCAACACAGTAAGAGACCACTCAGTATTAACTAAATAAAAGAACCTATTAACAGTCAAACTCAGGGGCAGGAGGGTGATATTAAGGGTTCCTACTCCCTTTCACATTAATAAGGACATAGATGGCTTATCAGCAGGCAATTAAAATCACTACATAATATATTTAAACATTGTATTTAAACATTAGAAAGACAAACCAAGCATTTCATCACTCTGCTGTTTACTGCTTTCAGTGAGTATATGTCAACTGCTTTAGATGAAGACACAATGTTCTATCTCAGGAGAGAGAACAACTAATGAAATAGGGGAAAACAACAAGTCTCTCACAAAAGCATAACGAAGCCTCAGCACAATACTATCGTGAGTCATAAGGCACAGGCACACTACAGGATCTTGGAGATACCATGCTCTACTAGCTGTTGTGGTAATTCACCTTAGGAATAGTGTTATCCATGCTATTGTGCAGTCTTAGAACGAACCAAACCAAAAGACAAATAGAAAGAATATAAGAAGCAAATGGAATCAAACCATGCCAAGGGCAGTAGTAAACAATGAAATTAAACACGATAACTAAAAGGTTGAAATACAACCAGGATATTAGGCTGCATGTGCTATATATACTCTTAGTATTTCTCAGTTTCTAATAACAGTGAAACAAGATAAATAAATACACAGAAAAAATACTGAAGTAGTATCGCTTATCTCAAGCTTATAATTTTATTACTGAGCTAGCAATCTTGCTACACATAAATCTAATGAGTATTGTCCTATCAGTGTCTGTGCACAATTTCAGGGGCATAAATAAAAATTACTTATGCACAGATCTCACCTTATTATATTTTCTTAATATCATTGTACATTTGTATGATGCTTATAGTATTAAGCAGTGCAGACTTTTAAAAACATTCAGGGTATAAAAATAGCCCCAAGATTATCAATATAGTCATTGGTAATTCTATTAGCCTGTGAATATGAAAACAGATTTGGGCTAAAGCAAGCATATAAACTGCTACTGCATAAGCGTAAGAAAACATAGCAAAAAAATCCACAAATCATTCTTGTAATGTGTATAATTTCACAGACAGTAACAATGGAAAATAACCAGTACTTAGTCTTGATATGAGACTCTAAGCTCCCTCTCAGAAGAGATTTTCTTTTATAGTGCATGTGGCCAGTATGCAAAGGCTTTTATTCTCTGATGTAACATCAGGCTCCTGCCACAAGCAAACACGCCCATTTATCACTCTTCCACGTTCACATTAACTCTGGCAAATTAAAATCTGCATACAGTCACATTTGGTGAGACCTGAAGCTCTGCAAATTCAAAATTAGGTTTCCCAAGTATCAAAATTTCAACAGTATGAATTACAATATCACTATAATATGCCACATCTTGACAAAATAAGGTAGATACTGGAATCCTGGAAGACCTACAAAAATTTTCAGAAGCAAGCGAGCTACTTGGTTGATTTCAGAAGGCATTCAGCATTTGTCTTCATAAAGACTGATTTCAGTTGCTTGTACTCATGACGTTTCAAGGCCTGGCCAAATACACCTATCTAGCACCTCCAAGAGTCTTCTAATCCTACACAGTAAATGCTCAGCCTTTAAGATTTTTAATACTACCCATGAAGAAAAGAGGCAATTCCTTCCTATCACTGGCAATTTAATTACTGAGGTTTAACAGCTAATATTTATTATCAGATTTCACAAGTGCATATGGTATACTATAAATGCTTATGAGCACATCTGTGGAAGCTGTAAGTTGCTATGTATAGCAATAACCAATTGACAGCTTTATGGATGCTCTAGGACTCCATTAAGATTTATTAATCAGTTAATTATTGGGACTTTTAAAACCTTCTCTAAAATGGAGTTCTTAGTATCAAATGTAGCCCTTGGACTACGCTTTTATACAGCATCACAGTGGGATCTGTGTCTTATCACTTGACAAGCAATAAATAATGCCAGTTCTATAACAAACAGTAACATCTTCCACTCATTTCAAGGTTGAGAGACTAAATTAGGACTAATGAGTATTATGTAGTCATTTTTCTATATATTTTTGCCATTCACTGTCTGCTTAAAACCCCTCCAGTTTTTCAGAGCTTATCAGCAGATGCTCAAAGATCTACACCGACCTACCAGATTGGTGCTGTCATCCCCCGAAGTTTTTCATTATTTACCCAGAACTGTCTACCTACACACACAGCTGCTGGGTTATTTGGGATTCTGAATGCAAAGGAAACAAAACAAGCCACCAAAGCACGCAGCAGTGTATCTCAATTCACCATACAATTGTGTGCATTAACATGAAGATACTGACCTTCTCCAGCTAATAAGTGTGCTTAGTTCCTCTCTTTTAAATGACAGGATGCATGAGCCTGCTTGTTTGTACAGACATTTGCCCAGAGAGGCAACCAGTGACAACTCTAAGAGCAGCAAGTACACTTCATCCTGTGCCTGGCTGAAGGGGTGTAGAGCAGTAAAGTGCCACTGGACAGCAGAGACCAGTTCACCCTACTACTTCTCTGAAGTCCAGATACATATTCCACACCAGCTCCAATGAAAAGCAGGGGACTGCCACAACCTGGATGGGTGGATGACCCAAGTATTCCCTCTGAGGAGCCGTCAGGCGTGGATTCAAACCCCCAACACTTTGATCACTAACTCTTCAATTGGTTTCTTCTCCTTTAAGGTAATGGATACAAAAGGAGGATACAGGTGAATACAGGACACAAGCTGAACTAACAGAGCTGGAAGGAGGATGAGAGACAAGAAAAGTGATCAAAGTTCTGGAATGCTTTTGATATATGGAGATAGTAAACAGACTCCTCAGCCTGAAAAAGAGACTGAGAGAAGACATGACAGATTTATAAAATCATTAATAGCATGAAGAAGATCAGGAAGTCAAAGCAATCTGTGTAGTTTCAATGAAAGAAGGAATATCCAATAAAGCAATCAGGCAGTGGATTTAAAATGAGCAAATGAAGTGCTTTTTCATACAACACAAAAGTAAAGTACAAAACCCATTGCTGCAGGATGTTCTGGAGCAGACACATAAATATGTTCAAAAAGGGATTAGATAAATTCACAGATGACAGGCCCATCAGGGGCATTAAAGACAATCTAATGCAACCTCTGGCTCCAAAAGCCTCTGAACCAATCTGCTGACAGAAAAAGGGATCACATATGAGGGTAGGATCATCCTACAGCTACATTTCTAAACGCTTTTCCCTGCACATTCACCAGACGCCCTGCTGAAGCAGACAAGCCCTTACTTTGATCAAGAATGGCCACTCTTACATTTTGATACAGCAGGAACACGATTGCAGCCCATGTTCTTTTTATAACCCAAATTGTCTAGTCTTGTTTTATCTGCCAGTGGAATTACAGTATCTTCACAGAAAATCAGTTGCTCAGTTTCCCAGTTACTGAGTTTAGCTTCAGTGGTGAGTCACCTATACCAGTCAATTAGACAATGGATACTCTTTCACCGTAACTGTTGTTTCATTAACCTTCCTACAACACCTGCTAATGCCCTAGTCAAATTATCAATAAGAAAAAAGGAGACAAAATTGGAGAGCTGCTTCTAATCTCCTGTGTTTTTGTTGATAAAATCAACATCAAAGTTTCTGTCTTCTCAAATAACTCTGTGCTTCTTGCAGTCTCCTGACATTTAAGGGCACATTCTCTAGTTAAATTAATGCCAGCAACTCTGACTGCAACATCCTTTTATAACTCCATGCTGTGCCATGTTATCTATCACTTTCCCAACAAAAATAAATTGATCATATACTTTTACAGACATTCAGTCCTAATTTTTATGGCTCCCTGCCCATTTAGCCCCCAATACGAACAAAAAAATAAAAACAAGAAATCTGTCACCATGTCCAAAGAATTACTGACTTCATCTTCCTAGCGAGGGAAACTAGCAGACTCAGAGCTGCCATCTCCTTCATAAGAACACCCTGCTCAGAGACCAGTCCTGCATGACAACAGCAATTCAGCTAATGTTGGTCCACAAACCACAACTGCTACAGCACAAGGTGAAAACAACTTCCAGGGTGGTAGATTCTAGACTATTTAAAAGTCAACACAATGGAGACAATTTGCTAGGCTTAGCCTCATGGCACAAGGCACCTAGAAGGTTCTTGATTATAAAGAAGCAGGAAAACACAAGAAGAGGTGATCATGAAAGCCAAGATCACAGCTGAAACTATAGGAGGAGACTGCAAAGCAAAACCAAGGCAGCAGCCACTGGCATGGCCCAAGCTCTGGGTGTTTTTTCTTGGACTGCCTCCTCCTGCAAGCTGCAGCTTGCACCTGATGGCAGAAGGGCCTCCTGTCCGTCTGACAAAGGTCCTGCCCGTGGACTGTGCTGCCTTACTTCACAGACCCAAATGCCTCTTCCCAAGACAAACATGTCTGCAGCCTGTCCAGCAACCTCATGCACTTATTTCAGCACTCAAGTCCATCAGATTCACTTTGGATACACAGAGCAAATATGATACTATGAATATTTATGTGGACCATTCAGACAGTGCCCCTTACAATGAAAGGGGGTCTTGTAACAAACCTCCTTTTTCTGCTAAACCCAGGCTGGTTGTCACTTGAAGGAAAAGAAACAACTAATAGTCTGGAAAAAACAAGCTGATTTGCTTGGAAAGAAAAAAATCAAAAGACACTGAAATTCTTTGTTATCATCACTTGTCCTCAGTATCAAGCCATATCTAGTCATACCGAAGAAAAGGCGGCACAAAAAAAGGGTGATAAGAATTATTGTCTGCGTTCCTTTTACTTAAGTCATCGCTTTTGAATTCCAGACTTGGGGCATCTTGCTTTTTATTAAGAATGTAGGAAGCAAATTGTTAGCAGAGATGATAAAAACCCTTGTCTCACCCTGTATTACATAGGATCATTTGGGTGATACACCTGAAAAGAGTTTTTATCTTCCTATCATCCTGATGAGGAATTGCCAACAAAACAATTTTGTACTATCACAAATAACATGTATTTCAGTCCATATCTTGCCTGAATAAAGACAAAAATAATTTTCACAGTTTTAAGTTTTACCGCAAATCCTGGAAAAATGTTCCCAGTTTTGCTATGAAAGGTATTTACATCAAAGTTTTATTTGCAATATAAAAATAGGTGTCCTTTTTAAGAAGACTGTATTAAATTTTCCCTTGTAACACTTCAGAAGATGCTAAATCGACTTTATTCTGCAAATCTACCCCAGTATCTTTCTGTGAATTTTTTTTCTCTGACAGACTCCACCTACTTGGAATATTCCCAATTGTGCTGGACACTGTTATGAATACATTTGAAAACCAGGGCCAGGTCTTGGGCATTCAAGGCTAGGAGCTTAGAGGTCCACCTCCTATTTAATTTCAATCATGAATTCAGTAGGAGTTCAATGCATAGCTTCTACATCCAGCAGATCCAAGCTCTCACACTTACAACTCAGGTGACTTTGTGGTGCAGTCTCAGTTGTGGGTGGAAATAGACACCTACGTGGCAATGTGGAAATGTCAGTGCCATCTCAGATGTGTTCTGGAGACAGTGGTCCACTGTATTTCACCCATGGGGATAGTGTGGCAAATACCCTAAGGCTTGGGCTGGGGACCTGGGAGAGCCACGCTCCACCCTTGCTGTCTCACATGGCTTCTTGGCCAGTTTTGGGCAAGTCAGTCCAGGCCACTGTGCTTTAACTCTTCCAACTGCAGAGCAGATAATGGGAATGACCTTTGCAAAGCATTCAGAGAACTAGGTCCTTCATCATCGCCTGCCCCATATCCTTTACATTTAATCTCTTAATACTGCTGTTCTCAACTTCAGTTATTTGTAGACAGGAAGGCAAGCAGGTTGAGCTCCTCTGTAACCGACATCACTTTTAAAACATTTTCTCATCGGCTGGGCCTGATTCTTCAGAATTTCATCAGATGTGCCCCCTGAATAAATTCAGCCAGCTCTGATTAAATAGGAATTCATTTGGAAGGGCAGAGCTGAGAACTATCATGTTGCCACAACCACTGGAATAACTCTTGATTTACAGAAACAAAAAGGGAAACCAAGACAGGGTCTCTGATTGCTGAGCTGAGATCCTCAGAGACAAGAAAAGAGCATTAACAGACTGTGGAACACCTAACATGCTGCCAATACTTCCTATCCCCAAAAACTGCAGAACTGGATGCTTCATTTACACTTCTAAATGGTTGTATTTTTCATTTAAGCTTCTACTATGTGTAATTTAGGCAGCTTTTAGAGAAAAGGATAGCAGGACTCTGGCTAATAAAGTAACACTCAACATCAACCTCCAAGTCATCTCAGTCTGCAACCAAGAACATACCTTCTATTTGGAAACATATGTCTGAATCCTGATCCATGCATTTAAAATGGAGTGAAATACCTCCTAAATAACCTAGTGTCAAGGTAATAAAAAGTGATAGCATACTCTTATTATGGATGTATAAATTATGCAACAAAATACAGTAAAGCAGAACCCCATAAAGGATTAATAAAACATTTCTACCCAACTTGACATATTTATGAAATCTTGCATGTTACTGATACTTGGAGCCAACACTCTGAAACTGCATCGTGTCCCCACTGTATTAGTAAATTAGAACCACTCAAAATTTGGCTTTGCTATAAAAACAATAGGCATAAAATAAGCTTTTCTTTTTCAAACTGCATTATGTAATGTTGGTAAACAGACCTCACTCTTCATGATTTCTATCTGGAGCAATACAATTTATGGCACCATGGCACTGCTACAGTAATGCACTTTTAAGAGGTCTTCATCTTTAAGCATGAGTCCTGCTGAAGTCAACAAGAAGCCAATTATTCCTCTCCTTAAAACTAAGTGTCTGCTTAAGAACCTTGGTAGATCCAGCTCTTTCTGAGGACAATGATATATGAGATTCTCTCCTAACTGCTTAATTTTGCAGAGGACAAAGTATTAACATGAGTAACACAAGGAGAGTTTGCTGATATTTACTGTGCACTGTCTGCATATCTCAGCAGAGCTGAAAAAGGTGGAAATCAATCTGCCAAACAGCACTGAATTTCACTATAGAATACTGGTTCTGGGGCACATATGGGCATGTTTTAACCTATGTTCTGGCTAAGACAACCCACCATATACTCATGACAGTTCAGAGGCAGCGCTTTTTACTAGACTGTTTAGTAAGATATGGAAGAGCAGGTTTCTATGCCTGAAAAACTATAGGGAAACACATGGTTAAAAGGTGAAAGAAGTGACAGAAATAAAGACAGATAAATGCTCCTTCATTTCTGAAAAAAGGCAAACAAAACCAACCCCAAAACCAACCTCCAAAAAAAACCCCAAAATCCCAACAAAACCACGGAATCTACAACAAATTTGTGTTTTGGTAAGTAGACAGAAAACTGCTGGTTTACCAAAGAAAATTCCAGAGAAAGAAATGGCTGTTTTACTACCATCAGGAATCATATTTGTTTGCGGCTGCAAAGCAAAGCCACGATGTAAATGCAGTCTATGTCAGCACCAGCACCAGCTGAACACAGTTAGAGCAGCAGTAACAGCAGCAGGAAGACACAGCAGCATGACCTCTAATGCAGAGCTAGGGACCAGCCCCAAAGACTGACGTCTGTACTTCAACAGACAGATGTGCTGAAGATCAGCTACTGCAGTTTCACTCAGTCCCTCACTGACGCAGTTAAGCTACCCTAACAAAACCTGTGTTACCATTTGGCTCAACACAGCACACTGACTTAGAAAAACCAGGCAGACAAAACTGTATCCATGGCAGTGCTGGGTTGCATTTTCACCACAGATAGTGTTTTGAAGATGCACTAAATTTCCTCATGAAGTTCTTACTTTTTATAGTTCCTTTTCATTGTGTTCAAGGCTAATTGCAGAGTCAGGACTTGTAGCCTCTAATCCCTGTCAGGTTCTAGACTATGAAGATTGGCTTTGGCAATGATGGCACTTTTTGTCATTTTGTTGCCCCCACCCCAATACAGATTCCCCACAGATCTCAGGCCAGACTGCTGAACTGATACTATCATAGCTCTCCTTAACCATCACTCTGAGATAAAAACTCCAAATATAACTGAACAGCTCTGTATGTTTCCAGCCATTTTCTTCCTAATAATTTCCCAATTATACACATCAACCCAAGGACATTGCTGACTTACAGAACCCAGTCCCACAGCTTTCATCCTTGACTACTACTCCAGTGTCAGGTTTTCCCAGCAGAAAGCTGTGCACAGTTCAGCTGAACGCTAACAGAATTAAGGATCTTGCACTCTCTATATTAAATGTGAAGTTTTATTCCTTAGCTTTACTTTAAATTTGAACTGCACTGTTGCCTGTATGACTCCAGCAGGAACACCTTACACAGTACAAGCAAGGTGAATCACTGCTCACCAGTAACAATCAGCAGTCTAAAACTGTCAGAAATACCCAACAAATTTCAATTAGAACTGCCAGCAAAAAATAAAAGCTTTGAGAGAAAGGTGAGAAATAGATATGCATGGTAAAAAAAACAACAACAAAGCAAAACAAAACAAATCTAAAGTAAAAAGAGAATCCACGGCAGATTGAGCCTAAAATCAGATTAATGGATTATTTTTCTGCAATATATTACACCCCAGTGTGACAGGTCTTCCAGATGCGCTGAGAGAAGATGACACAATATTATACATCTAAAGCACCACATATGTGATTAACAAAAATCCTTTGAGAAAACACGCATAGTAATTACATTTTAAACATTCAAAAATATTTGGCCTTCTTTCAATAACAGCCTGAAAAAAACACCTTAGTGTAAAACTGCAAATACAATTTAAAGGACGGCTGTAATTAACCAGGTCTGACTGCTGAAAAACAGGTTTCATTTTGCAGTACAGTGCAGGTGACAAGATTAATGTTTTTTTGGTTTACTTACGTGTTCTTCACCCACCCACAGAAGGTGGGGGTTTTTTTGAGACACAGTCCAGCACTTAGCAACCACTGACCTTTACAAATTTTTACACAACAGTGTTTTTAAAACTGAACTTTGTTCCAAAATTTAAAGCTAACAGCTGTAATAAAACAGGTGAAAAGAACTAAACATTCAGAGTCCCACAGTGAGCTGAAGGCAATCAGCTCTGTTCAACTGAAAAGAATGGATTTTTGTCTTTTTAAACTAGCTGAGGATCTGGCACTCAAGCTACAAGTCAGAAAAGCTCAGGCAGCTTCGACTCCCTAAAAATGAGCATGCATCAAATAAAAACAAAAACTAAGTGCAGGGTCAGAGAAGCTTGATCAACTTGTATGACTCCCTACTTTATGCCCATAAATAAATGATTCATTTGCAGAATTCTAGCCTTCCATCCTTCTTCCACAAGGATTCTGCAACTGCAGAAAAGGAACAGAAGTGATGATGCATAGTAAGCTTCATAGGGAAGAGCTCTATGCTTTCCTTTCTCCTTTGTGGAGAGAAAGTCCATGTGGAAATGCCTGGCTTGCATGGGTTGCCAGTGCTGATCTGGAACAGCCCTGCAGCACAGCAGCCTGAGGTCAAACTCTGCACCTCGACATCTCAGCCAAGGAGAGGGCCAGACTGAACTCACTGAAATCTGAACACGATGAAATTTCCATGTGTATCCAGTTCTACATATCCTGTTAACTCAGTATAAAACCCTCTGCAGAGTAAGAGATCGGAGCATACTAGGACAAATCAGAAGAGTATATTTATAATCTGTGCCTTCTGATAAGTTAGCAGCATGTACCATTTTTTTTTAAGTAAATCTGAAGGTGAAGAACAGATATCAACCTAAAAGCATTAAGAATACTGTAACTGTTCTGTTTACCATCTACCACTAGGCATAAAAAACACTTTGCATTTATGTATGCCTTTATTTTCCCCACTTAAAAGGCCATCATGTAAACCAGCTGGAATTCAGAGCTCACAATCTAATTTCTGTTTGTCTTCTTTTCTAAGACAATATATCCAAAACACAGGTATAATGCTCTTCTCCATTCACACTACACTGAGGTCATTGTATTTTCATTAATATGTCCACACCTTTCCTTAAGTACCTTACTGAAAGGATATCCAAAAGCCACTGTGCAAAACTCCGTACTCCAAGGCAACTGAAAGTGCTCAGGCTCTCTGCTGACCTGACTGACAGCTTTTCCTCCAGAAAGCTTAACAGAACCTGTCATTATGTATGTGATATAAGCTACCATAATTAATTCCCTCAGGGAATGACATCCAGAGGAAGCAAGGTTCAAATACACAGCACACACCAGAAGTCTGACATTTTGAAACAGACTCCCAACACCAAGATGCATCCATGGAAGAGCTGGTATTTTTATTTTCCTTGACTGTGGATATATGGCATAAACTAAATCCTGTCATAAAAGGACTGGCTTAAAAACTGTTGAACCATACAGATAAAAATCGGTGTTCTGTGCTCTTCAATAGATTTAATTTGTTAGAAATCCAGAAAGTGTTTAAAATTAGCACGTGCCGTTTAATATATGATGAAGTAATAGCTTCCTTCAGCCTCAGTGGAAAATATTCAGAGCTGTAATCTTTTTTCAAATAATTACCCTGTTCATCAGGCTTCAGCACAGGATGACTCCAAGAAGTAGTGAAATGGTGAGGCTGGCTATGAAAGCCTCAGTATATATACAGACCAAGCTGAACGGCAATGAGAGCACTTTGAAGGTGTTTGTCAAGTCACAGGCCCCAGTTGGGCTGAAATTAGAACTGAAGGGGAAGGGCAAGAGCATCTGAAAGTATCAAGTCCATCTGCCATATAAAAGGGTCTTTGAAGAAAAAAATGTAGGAAGGGTGGGTAAGGATGCTGACTGAATGAGGCAGCTATAGCAGTGAATTATTGCTTTCACACACACACAACCTGTGGTTTTGACTCAGCCTTGAGTTGCTCTGTGTGGCTACCCAGGAAAGTGAAGCCACACATAGAAGAGGGGAAGTTCGTGGCTGACACAAAGAGCTCGGATAGCTTACTGCTACCCTGCCTCAGGAGGCATGCTCAAGTATCTCACTTGCACAATTCCAGGACAGTGCAACTATATCCTTACTCAGGATAAATGTACTGTTTCCTACCCACAGGTCAAGGATATCCTGCATCAGCTTGCATGAATGATTCTTTCTAGCAGAAATGGCAACATAAAATCCAACATGCTGACAAAATTGTACTGCAAATTACATCCTTAAGGTCAATTCCTGTACAGAGTATTCAGGATAACAGTCAATAAACTTCTTGGACATCTTTTTCCTGGAGGCCCTAGAGACATTAGTTAAAGTAGAGACATGTGACTTGCAGTGCACTTTTACCATAAATGAGACAGAGAAGGAATTAATTTGTAGAAACGTCAGCTCTACTGGAAGCTGACAGATTCCTAGTGCATCAGATTTGTAATTGCTTATGACATGACTGATTTTTTTCCCTGTGTTTTTCTTCCATTTTGTTCCTTATTTATAATTAGGTTCTACAGTAGTGACATTTGGCAGATTTGATAGAGGTACTGGCTTTGCCATTAAATTTTCCCCAATCCCTTTCTCCTGTTTTAGGCCAAGATCACAGTTCTAGCTATCAGGTCTCTCCAGGTACAAGTTTATTTTTCCTGAAATACATGCCATTCAGTCAGTGTCAATGCAGAGCTTTTCACGTGATTCGAGCTACCTGACCAGCTTCATTTCTCCACTCAAAACTAAATAACGCGATATGCTTGATTGACTCAAATCTGCTGAAGTCTGCTTCAGTAATCCCTGCAGATCTGTGTGCTTCAGATTGCCATCTCTTCCGAGCAGTTTGCTGTTTCCAATGGATACAAATTCTGGTATTTATGTTCAGGATTACAACCAATGGACAACTGAAGCCTCATGTACAAAAATACCACTTTTGCAAAGCCACTGCATCACAACCACCATAGCGCATGTAATGCCCAAGTCCATAAAAGCTACCATGGAGACACTATTTAAGTTGTAAAACACATCATGTACTTGGTTTGCTGCATAACACAATTCTATAGGAGTTAACCCAGCAAAGACTACCCTGGGAAATGCATTGAACCACTGAAACATTTTGCCTTCACGTAAGCTGTGTGCTCCCTCTTGTTAAACCTGCTAATTGCACTGACAGGGCAGCCTGATGTGGCTTGGTACAGCTCTGCACCACTGCAATCTGCTCCATCCCAATTTAAGACACCACATTTCACTGTGGGCAGCATCTGCACCAGCACACAGAGGCTCTGCTCAGATATATGAGCCCTCCCTGGATAAACAACACAACTGTGACACTCCCTGTGTAAGTGTGAAAAACAAGCCAGGGCACTGGACTCACCCCTTCCTCTCCTCTCCCATGGGCTGTGCCTCAGGACACATTCACTTGTCAAATTTTTCTTTTGCTGCCATAAATAAAAGTTAAACTTACCTTGTCAAATGAGTCATTCCATGGTTTATTATTGCTACTCAGGAAGCAGGCCTAAATTACAAGAGTGGAAGAAATACTATGACTGTTCTAAATTGTGCCTCCGCTTGGATCCTCAGACAATTTTTCTGGTGTTTTATAGCACAGACCAGTCCCCAAAGCACCTATGAATACATTTTTATGAGCACAGTGGACTGGCAGAAGGAGAAAGGGACAACCCTAAAAGCAGTGATTACAGCAGCATTTCAGGCCCCTGTATCCACAGAACTGAGCTACGCCAACTGCTGTATTGCCATCTGCTTTAAACACTACCACCCTCCTGCAGGAAACTGTGATCTAGAGCTTTGGGAATTTTGTTCTAGAAAAACCCAAAGGATGAACCTGTCCAAGCCAAGAGCATTAGTTTGTTGACCACCGATCACAAGAACACACATGCAGAAGACACCATGCAGAAACTGCTGTACTCTTAGAGCTGCTATATCAGAACATAAAGTTAAAAGCTCTTGGGAAAACAAAACAGTAGGATGAAGCCTGAAACTTACTGCCTGCATTAACTCATCCTATAATTCATTTATTAAAACAGAAAGGCAAAAATTGAGTTCTTCATTAATAACCCTAACCAGAATTTTGCAGCAAAGATAGAAAATCCATCCAGTTCTACTAATTTTAGAATGTTCTATTATGGGATTTAGTGCTGTAGCTCATTTAAGGGAAGCAAAAAATCTTTCCAGTCGTCAAATGAAAGAGGTAGATTCATTTATATATGGCCAGCTTTCCTTAACACTTTGAACTAAACTGCTTTTATTTGGAGCTTTTAAGATTACATTTGTCCCTTTAAGAGTCAAACATTTTAATACCTATCCCATCCCTTGTTAGGACATTAATTTATTTTAAATGAAATGTAAAACCCAAATCTTAATTAACTGAAGATATTAAGGAGCCTAACTCACATTTCTCACACAGGTACTAGTTTATATGATATGGTAAAACTCCAGCTCTGTGCTCTATATTCTGCTTCTCTGCAATCATCTTGTCAACTTTAATTTGCAGATTATTCTTCCTAACTTCACAGCCCAGTCTGATACATACTATTGGTCCCTGTTAAGCAGCTGTTCTACTCTTCTCCTATCACAGCTGCATTGCACTGGTGTACAAATTGATTACAAAATGTTTGATGCATCACAGGGCTGCTGGGATATTCAGAGAGAGTATCATTGCAAGGAGTCTGGAGCTGAAATGCTTTACCACAGTTATACACCATCTAGCAAATGTGCTTTTGCAAAAGAACAGCATTTTGCTCCCTGTCTGTTGTTGGAAAAACAACCTCTCCCTCTGCAGAAGAGGTGAATTACCCAAATTTCGGAACTACAGGGGCAGCCCCAGAAACTACATGAAAGCTTCAGATGGATTTTTCTACCTCCCTCGACTCCAAAGAAGAGATTTTTGGCTTTCTCTTACTCTTTTCCCTTCTATTTTCCACACCTCCATTTCCTTGCTTGGTGATTCAAATACTCTGCCACCAAATGGCTAGAGAATTAGTAGGAGTAAGTAGCTGTTTCTTGAAAGAGGAAATAGAGTGCAGTAGCACACTTCATTTTATTGGAGGCTCATAATGTGAAATGGTGTTTCACAAGCCATTTGAACAGAATGTAACCAAACTTTTGAAAAGACAATTGACAGACTATAGAAAAGAACACTAGGGATCACTTAAAAAAACCAGCACTTTTTAAATTTATGAAGACAGGATAAGGAAACTCACAGGCAGACTGCCCAAGCAATCACAGCTTTGGGGCCATTCCTGTGCTTTCAGCTTGTTTCAGCAATTACCATGCTTTCTTTAAAAACGTCATTCTGCTCCTCATAAAACACCCGCTTGGCAACAGAAAAGCTCTCCATTGAAGTTTTACAAGACCTTTTTATTAATAGAATAATAATTATTTCTGCTGTTATTTAACCACACTGTCACTTTCAGGCTAGACTTTCTGTGAAAATTTAAGTGCCATTCCCTGGTTTCCAAGAGAGGTGCATTCCTGTAGGCCTTGCTGAGAGCCCAGCCTTTTATCTCACCTCCAACACGTGCAGGTTTTGTTAAGATGTGCTGATTACCACTTGCAGCATCTCTCCTTTCCTTCCTTACTCATTCTGCTATGACTTGTTACACATGCAAATGAGCAGGTAAGACACAGAAACAAACATTATGTATTTATATAGTCTTCACTTAAATGCCACAAATTGTCCTTTCCCAGGTGGTGTGCAACTTCCTACGGATTTGCATCCTCTGCACCTGTCCCCCAGTGCAATTTGTCTCTGCTTCCCCCAGCCATCCCTTCTTCCAGAGCCACCAACCCCTGGCAGTGCTGCTGCCATGTCCCCGTGTGCCGTCCCCACTGTTGCACTGGCAGCTGCCAACCCTGGCACCACATGGCTCAGCTCTGCCTGCCCCCTCCAGACTTGACTCAGCAGGCTGCTTTTAGAAAACTTGCAGAAACTTATCTTCAGGACTTCTAACACACTGTCAAAACTTGTTTTAAATCAGCCAGTTATTTCCAAAAGTATTCAAGGTATAAAAAGCCCAAGTGCATAATCCCCATTTCTTTAGGAAAGCAAGTTAAAAAAGCAGGAATATAATTGGAACATTTCCATTTGAAGGCAAACAGAGCAAATCCCTCCATAGGTTTTAAGAAAAAAACAAAAACAAGCCCACACCAAAAGCAAACAAATGAAAATTTCAAAACATGTTTGAAAATACAGTAGTAGCTATTAAAACAGCATTGCACACAAAACTGATAAATAAGCACATTTCAGGGGCTGGATCAGAAACTGATGTCCTGCTCACTGGAAATACTCCTTCACTAGCTAGCAACTTTGTTTTGTTACTATAGTTACTGTCACTACAAGTGGCCCTGACTCAGGCATGAAGTATTTGTTATATAAAACCTCAACGCAACTGCAGCCTTAAACTTCACAAAGTACCAGCTCTGTGCTCAGACCCCTTTGCAAACTCTATTCCAAGCCCAAATTCAAAACATTTTCATGCTGAATAGGGAGTACTCTTGAGCAGCAATTTAACAGCCATGTTTAAGTGCTGAAAACTATCAACATTGTTCACGACACACGCTACAACTGTGAAGGAATTTAGATGGATTGTGCACTGTGCAAAAGGAGCAGTGACTTCCTCCCTGGAGAATAAACGCTCTTAGCAGTGGCTGAGGTACACGAGAAACCGGCAATCAACCTTAATAAAATTTGCTGACTGACCATTGAATTTGATGGGAAAAAATGCCTGGAGCCAGGAAGTGCACCATGTAGAAAACACATCCTGCAATACTGCATTTTTTTAATTTCATTGTATTTTTATCAGCTTAGTCTGATGAAGTTTAACATCTGTAAGAGAAAACTAAATATGCTCTCTTTCTTGGCCTTTAATATATTCTGGTTTCACATAATTTTTTTCTTGTGCTTGTTGGGGATATTTTCAGCTAGACAAACTGCTGGTATGGATAATCTTGGAAAAGCAGCTTATGAGATCCCCAATGAAAACAGGGAGATGACAGAACCTCACTTTTTAAGGTAGTCATCTGATGCTGATACTCCAGTACAATGTGCCAGTCTGCTTCAGGCCATCTGCACCATTCTCAGCTGTGCTTTTTTCCCCTACTTGGGTAGGGTGAAATAGCGTGGCTTTCTTTCTCTTCAGCTTGAAATCCAGACACTAAGCGTTTTCTTAAAAGGCCAAGAGCCCACACAGAACCTGCTCACCAGTGACTGTAAGCAATAAATAAGTGCCAAGGTCAGAAAACACATCCGCTTGTATACTTGCTTTCCTGCAGTAAGCATTGCTCAAGGTTTGGGTCAAGCCAACGATCAGGGATATTTCTACTACAGCACTATTTAGTTAACTTCTGAAATGGCAAATGTAGCCATTTATGCTATTCAGCTTAAGCTTTAAGTAATTTGAATGCTACAGAAGACTGGAAGAGAGTATCTTCTCTTTCCCTTCCGCCCTCAATGCTGAAACCCTGTACTATTCTTGGTGCAGTGTTAATTTCAGAGTTCACACATCAGAGGAAGCATTTTGAATTTATTCATTCATTTGTGAGAACATCTATAGGGCTTTGTCCTTAATGACTGAGCAAGACTTTTTTTTTTTTAGCTGTGACATTATTTGCAACTAGTCTTACAGCTTATTACAGCCTCATAAGTGCTTAAGAGCAAATCTGCCTTACCCTGTAAGAAACATGATTTCCTTAAGGTGCTGTTTGGATACAGAATTGCTTCATCTGTTCTTCCCTGTAATGACAGTGCTCGAAGTGACACCTCAGATCATGATTTCTGTCTCTTGCACATCCGGCAACTAATCCCAGACTAATGACCTCGTCTATGTAGGCAAATAACGAGTACCTGCTGGAATACATGATTTGTGAGTACTGCTTCTATCTTTTGTGGCACTGCTGTAGTGTTGCTTAGTCTGTATGTTTGAGAAAAAACAAGTGATTGTTCAGCTACAATACTGCTTATGCCCAGAATTCTGTGGTTCAGGCTGCAAGTTGCTAAACCATACAAAATGAGACACTGACTCTGCCATGTGCAGAGGCCAATTAGATGAGACCAGAAATAGATAGTGCCATATCTAAAATACAGTTTTTCATCAGAAGTTCGCAGGAGATCTAGGTGGAGAAATGAGTAAAGTCTACGTTAATAACTGATTAACATCCAGCGAAAAAAACCTTGCAAGGATTAAGCAAGTTTTGAGCCAGTAAGACATCTGAAGAAGTTTTTTCTTTTAAGACTAGACTGATGTCTAGAACATCAAAAATCTGCACCAGAATTCCCTATACACTTTTCAGTGTTGCTACCACAGCTAATGAGCTGAGTAAAATCCCCCTGCAGTAGCTTATTTAGATGCTGTCCTTCACAGTATCATCACAGGGCCTAAATAATAAACTAACATTGCAGAAGTTTAACATGTTTGTTTCTAAATCACCCCAAAAATTAAGTCAAAGGGTAAGCCTTAAGTCAAGCTTGCTTTGCTGTCTTTCTCTATATATCAGTCAACCCTTTTTAAACAATGGCTTGGATCAAGATGCATTTTGCTTTTTCATTCCTGGTTGGAAGCAATGTAAAGGCGTTTCGCTCAGAAGCAGTCTTACACATGTGGGATACACTCTCCCTGCCAAAACTAAGAAATATACCCTGACTACGGCAGTACAGAGAAGGGAAATAATACCAAAGACCATAGGCTTTCAAATTCAAGTCTTCCTGCCCTACAGAACCAGATAGTGCACAACACACACTTGGACATCATTATCCTGCAGGATCTCCCTTCCTCTCCCCCACAGACATTCTGCACAGGAGTATGCCCCTGCTATGGAAACCCTGATGTTTGCAGGTGGCCAGTGAAAGCAGCAGGCAATTGCTGGTTGCCGCAGAAAAAAAAGCAACATAATTTCAGAGTTGCTGGTAGAGCAGGCTTCAATCCCCATTATATTTGAAAATCATCCAGTGTGAAGGCTCCAAAGAGCACATATATAGTGAATGTTTTCTTTTTTTTTAAAGTGGACTCTTTGTTCCGGCTGGCATTTCCAAACTGAGTGCAGCCTTTGGTTAAGACGGGACATAGCTTATACCCCTGGCAACAAAGGAGACTCCAGACATTTCCATCTCCTTTAACAGCAGAGCAATAAACAAGAAAATGTTCAATCCAGTTTAGTTTCAGAAGAATGTTTTGCACTGAAAGATAATTTAGTATATGCATCCTGACTTTTACATAAAGCTGTATATGAAAAAGCATTAATTCACACAAGCAGTCTGAATGCAAAGAAAACCAAACAAACCACAAATCCTTCCAAACAATATCCTCCCAATATTACTGTGCACGGCTCTGAACAAATCTTTCTACAGAACAGCACTACAGTGGTGGCTCAAAGGCAGAGAAAGTCTCAGTACTCCCCCTCTCAGGAGCCATTCGTTGCGGAGATGTAGGAAGAGCACAGATTAAAGCAATCCCACATAGATAAAAAATCCTCCAGGGGTGAGATCAGCACAGCTGGCTGGCAGCAACATGAACTACCCCAAATGAACGCTGGCCCCATGCCACCTACCAGCGGCTTCCTGAGGTGCACATTTCTGGTAGCTTTAACACAGTACTTGGGACATCTAAGCCTTGGAGACTACTCTGTGCAGGGCAGGAAAATCCCTGACCTTGTTGCTCTCAGAGTCCTTGTCTGCTACGCAGTGCTTGTTACCACCACTGCATTGCCTGTTGTGGCAGCGCATCCTCCCCCCGCTCCTCAATCTCTTCTCCAGGCCTGGAAATCTTATTTTGACTCATATCCTTGCTGCTGTTTTTTTAAGTGATCTCAAACACTCCTTCATAACACCTGCATTGCAAAAGCTCAAAGATTCAGGCTACTTGATGCCCATCTGTCATTTCTTGTCTGGCAGGGAGTACCACTCCTCATGGTGGGGCCACAGTCCCTAGCACATGCAGCTCTGGGTGGGAGATGCTGCATGTTTTCCTCCTCAAGTGTCATTTTGCAATGCTGGTCATGTTGGCCTCTCAAAGCACTTCTGCTGCAATGGTCTGTGCAAGGCTGGAAAAGACTTAAAGATGATCCTCACACCTGTATTTTATCCCTTTGTTTCATGTTGAGTTACATTACTCCTACTTTGCTATATCGCACACTCAGACATTACCAAAATGCCAAGCAAAAGAGTTTTTCCTTTTTCTTCCCAACACAGAAAGTGCCTACAGTTTGAAGAATCACAAAATGACTGACTGATGAAACTCATGGGGCAGGAGGGCTTCCTCTTTCACTCAGCAACGCAGTTCCTTCCCAACTGGTCATCTCTCCTGTTCATTACGCAGACATGTCTATTCTCCGCTGGCTTTGGACCCCCACTGTACTACGTACCCCACCAACAATGGAACGACATTGACCTTGTCCTGAGAAAACACAAGAAAAACTACAGAATAATCTCCAGTCATCACAAGCACACAGACGGTAGATGCACATGGGCAAATTGCAAGAGAATAGAGTGAAAGAAAAATATAATATAAAAAAATGTCCAGGAGTCTATTCACTATGAATTCCTGTTTAACTGCTTACTGGTATGAACTTGATTTGAGGTGCTGGTTATCAACCTCCTGCCACTTCTCCAGCTGACAGAGACATATGGAATCGAGGTCACTGCATTCATTTCCAGCAGTTCAGACATCCAGCCACAGCGCTCAGAAACACAATTCTCTGTCATACTTGCATCATTCTGGGTTGAATTTTTTGTTGGTGTATGTAGTAAAAGCTCTGCTAATGACTGAGGCACTCAGCACTCCATCCTGATATTCACCCTTTCTCCTAAAGTACAGCTTTATGACAAACTTAATGCTGAACTATATACATAACAGAAAGCTTCAAGTCAAGGTAAAATTTAATAAGGGAAGGTAAAATGATTCATATTGCCTGTTTTGTGTTGTAAAAATGTTAGCATATTAAGAGATATATCAGGATATTTTCTAAGACATATTGGTAACACAGAACTTCTAGGTTACGATCTCTCTCTCCCTGATAACATCATCATTGATCATTGTCTTTCCTTTACTTACAACAGAGACTAAAATATTAAGTAAGGTGAGTACTGACTAATATCAAGTAATATGACTGCCTGCTTACATATTTGGTTCTGCAGAAATTAATGACAATGGCAACAGAAGCTGACTTACCATTTAAGATGCAATTATTGCCAGTTACTGCAAGTATTTATAAGAGAGTGAAAAGCAAGAACTTTCCCTGTTTGGAGAAGGTAAAAACCACATCTGTGGCTGAAAAATTACCATACTTGGTTTGTGTTCCCTGGTGAGCTCTTCAGAACATCTGAATAAATTCCCCTCCCTCTTCCTTTTGAAGAAAATACAAATCAAAACATTTTGTGCTCTTCTCATTAGAAAAATAAATACTCCTAGGACCTTGGAGCAGAAGTCACTCAAGTCTGAAATTTCTAGCTGGTAGGAAAAAAGCCAACCCTTTCAGTGAGTGATCAGAGCATTATACTCTACTCATCTCAAGACAACATAGCTTGACTGCACTGCAGACTTCTTGGAAAGTCATTTCCTGCACTGAAAAACAATTTGCTAAGCATAACATCCATGCCTCTCCATATTTCAAGATCTGTTTTCCAGCAATTATTATCAACAGTAATTCTCAGTGAATCTTATTTATTATCAAAAATCAATTCCCAGCCAAAAAAATACTCTTGATAATCCTTGCTTTTGAGACATTTTAAAGGTCTCAAAATTGAGAAAATACTTTTCCATACTTCTCTGGTAACCAGCTTCTGAGACCCTCAGGAAACAATTTCAGATTATTGTATCTGTATGTATGACAGCAGACTTTGCACAGCCTTCACCTTCACCAGATGTGAAGCAATGAAAAACAAGACATGCAGGGTATTTTGTTTCCTCCTTTATCCGTTTATCGAAAGTGCCTTGAAGGAGATCCAAAGGGCTCTAACCATGTTTTCCAGCAGAAGTGATGTCTGAAGTTGCTAATAAAAGCTGGCACCCCATTCCAGCTCCACTGAATGCCTGAATAGCTGCATAGCAAGAAGGGAAAGTTTAGAGCTGGGCTTCCCACACCAACACCACTTTTCTCCCTTGGTTCTTTTCTTGATTTCAAGCATGCCTTAGGTTCTCCTTGTGATCTCCATGACCCGGGTCTGCCTTTGGAGTTCACAAAACCACTTGGTGGAAACACAGGATCTCAATCACTAAGTGCCTTCTCACCTTGGATAATCCCTGCATGCACATACTATGGCTAAACTGCAGCTCCAAAAGTTCCTACTAATCACCGGACTCTACTTGCCCAGATAAAACGCACATGCTATTTTTCAATATACTCTGGCATCCAACATAGACAGTCAGGGCCCTAAACACTTCATTTGAATAAAAAGGAGAACATGCTGCAGCTGTTCAAAGGAAAATGGCCCTTAGCAGGGAGAAAAGTGTGTGTTAGCGGGACTAACTCATTGGTAAGGCAGATATACAGAGCACAGAAGTACAGAACTTGTGGCTGGTAACTCAAATCAGCTGTGCAATTCCTGCATTTTTGAATTTATTCTTAAATTCCTGAAGTCTATGCATTTGCATAAGTAGTGTTACCTCTCCAATGCCAAAACAAACATCTAGAAGCACTGCTGCTCACAATAAAGGTCTTAAATGCATGGAGGCAGTAGCAATTTACTCAGATCCTAGGGAAAAAAGTTATCATGAAATAAAATTGACTTCTCATCCAGAGGAAAGATTTGAACCATTGCTGCTAAGGATGGAAAACAGCATATCTGTTCCTTCTTATCATTCCATACTAAGAAATAAGTACCCTTGGATTTTCATTTCAATTTTTTTATTTAGTTTTAACGATCTGAGCTATCTTTAGCAAGAGTCAGGAGCTTCTCCATAAAGCTTTTCCTTCCTATATTTGTCATACAAATACTCAATATTGTTACTAGTTCTACAGAGTATAGTCCCAATTATTGCAATATATCGCCAAGGGTTTTTTGGATTAATTCTACAAAAACAACAAGGAATTGTAACACACCAAGTGAAGCAAGCATTCGTGGTTACTACAGCAAAAACCCCAGCTTAACCCTTTTATTTCCACATCTCACTTCTTTAAGTGAATCACAGAAGTCCAACACATTTTTTATTGTTGTAGCACAGTACTGTTATATCACTCAAGAACATTCTTACATCTTTTATTACTTTGTAGTATTGTCTGGGGTGTCAGTAAAGAAATAAAAACATTCTTGGGTCACTCTCACCAGCCAGGGTGTGAAGACACCACTACAAGAAGTCAGCTTACAAAAGCTCCACCCTTAAGAGTTTTGAATATTCTATTTATAAAAGTTGTTTAGTATGATCAAATCCTACAGCCAAAATATGAACCTATCCTTGCTTTAGATCTTACACGCTTGAGGGATTCAAGCAATTCTTAGAATTTTAACAAGCTGTTCTCTCACCAAGTCTGCTCAAGATGTAATGGCTTCCTTGCCTAATGATGAACTGGAATCACAGAAATGGGCTGATCTGATTCTCTAAAGCTAAGAGAGGCCAGCACCACTTCTATAAGAAAAGTGGTAAAACCATTCCAGGGAATGCACAGCTGTATTACCTAGGTGTGAGGTGGGAGGGGTAGGAGGCACAACTATCTTCACATAACAGTGGTAGTGTAGATCAGCCATAACACAAAGGTGGGCAAACCACCAACAGAGAGATAACTGACTCCATATTCCCCACGAAGATTATAGGCAAGAACACAGATCTACTTTACTGCTGTCAACAATACCAGAGTACTCCACTGGTGCCCATAAAGATATGGCTCAAAGAAGGCACCAGCTGTTTATTTGCAATACACAAGAAAGAGCTTGACAAGCAATGGAAAGAATTCAAAATGGAAATGCCAGTTTAATCCCGCATTTTGAGATCCTGATTTTACATCAGGGTTTTGGGGTCTATTTTTGAGGCAAGTGGAAGCACCTGGTAAATGACATTGCTTTTATTCCACAGAAAAGCTCTCCCCACAGTAAGTCTGCACCAGACTATGACAAATAAATCTTACCAGACAATTACTTCACATGTCCTTAAGGAAATTAATGTAGCAGTGATGAAGTCAAGGACTTTTTCTCTCAGTAAACCACTTCTAATCTAGAAAAGAACTTTATACGTTAAGGGCTGGCTGCAGCAAAAAATCCCCATTTCTGCTAAAACACCATCAACACAACGCATACAATTCCCCAAGAGAAATTTACTTCCTTTTTTATAAACACTATCCAAGATACACATTTAATATTTCTTGGCCTTCTGAGCCTTTTTTCCACTACATTTACAGTAATTACTTTTGAGATAGCAAATATTTTTGTAGAACAAAAGCACCTGCATTTGACAGCTACATTGCTCCAAAACACCAACCCACCTGTTTCTTTTTGAGTCTTTATGTGCAGAACAGCAGTGCTTCCCAAAAGTTCTGTTATTTCTCTTTATAACTAGTTTAGAAACTCTGAGAGCAACAGAATAGTGACTTATAGTTTAGAAAGAGAAGGAATATTAGCATCTGTTCATTTAGAGAGTTACAACTCCTGTGCAACATGCAGAACTGCTACAAAGACATGATCATTTAACAAAATATTCACCATCACATTGGGCAGCAATTAGATGATGTGACAAGTTAGCCAGAGGATTGTATTGTTCTAACTTAATGGGGAGCCATCCAGGAGACAGGAAACTACCCGGTGAACAACAGTAGGTTTTGATAAGCAGTCTGGGAGCAATAAAGCATTCATAAAATTTACATGCTTTTTCTAGCTTTAAATTTGGTACAGACATTATTTTTTTCCAATGCTGGATGCTAACCAATTAGAGCTAAAAGATGATCAGAGAGCAAAACAGTCTCTATGTGAGTGGGTGAGTCAGTAAGGCAAAGACACGTTTACACAAGCAAAACTGGAAGGAGGAAATATTACTGGCTGAAAATAAAGGACCATGTTTGGCTCAACGGTGTGTTCTGCAGGCTTCTACACCCATGGGACTTTTTCATGGAATGTTGTGAGGTATGGATACAGACTTTAAAAAGGGAAATTTTTTCAAAATAAACAATGCATTAATTTAAGAGGATCACCTAGAGGGCAAGAGGCGTGTTCACTAACATAATTTCTTCCCTGAGACAAGCCTGCAGAAGTAACCACTGCCAGACTCAGGTAGAACATTGACCAAAAGCCTGGCCTTTGAGCTGGAAAAAAATTAGAGGACTCCATCTTCAGAAAGGCTTATGATTAGTATTGCTGACCTGGAGGGGAGACACGTGATGCTATCAGTAGTCTTCTTACCTAAACGTGCTAAAGACAGTGCTTTCAAAAATATATACCAAAGCCAACTGTTGGTACTGCATTCATTAGCTTCTTTTAAAAGCATACTATCACTGACAGGATGTAAAATCACTAAGTTTTATCCTGGGCAGTCTCATCCCACAGGTGTCAGCAATTTTTTAGATGATACCTTCCATGCAAAGGTTGCTATCTCTATCTTTTATAGTCATGGCAAGACAGTGTATTTCTTCTGGCTCACTCCAGCTTGCAATATGTTCAGCAGAGCTGGCTCTCATTCCTCCTTTATGAAGTCTTCCTCTGTCATTGCTTGACAGTACATTGAGGTGTACAAATTCAGTCAGTCATTCACGGACTGTAATGTAATGGATTTGTTACTATATTCCACCTTTCAAGTCATCTTCCTAAGCTCATTTTGTGCCTTTTGGATATCCAATTCTTCTTCAATAGCTCAGTCCAAACCACTGCATCTTTCGCTGTATTCAGTGCCTACATTTCACATCCCTCCTCCTCCCTATGCACCACATCAACCTCTGAAATGTGCAGTAAATGTTTAAACACGTGAACAACGGGCACTTTCAGACATATCTGGGTCAGTATTATGAGGTTCATGCCAAAGGATGTTGTATTAGCTGAGCAATGCAGTATATTTTTTCCAACTGCTTCAGCCAACAGCCACCTACGAGAACTATCCCAAAAAATTTCTTCTTTAAAATTTGTAATGAAAGAATTTAATATAAAAATAAAAAAGCAGGAACTAACTCAATTACATACAGAGACCAATGAAATAGTGTGAGATGGCTGTAGTTTGGGTCAGCTAAGTCCTTAATTTTTTACATATTATGCTTTCTTTTATTTAGGATCTACATCTAGGTAATGCTTCTGGGCTTTTTATCTGCCATCTACAGTGCCCTAAGGTCCCTTAATGCAGCTTTCATCATCTTTTCTTGATACATGTCATCAAACTGTGCTTCCAAAAAGAGATGTCATTAGGAAGGGAGCCCCCAGGCACCACATTACACAGTTGCCTGGTTCATATAAACGTGAATTGGGAAAAAAATAATCAACCACTTTTAAACACAGCTTTAAAATCACGCAGTTGAACTTGCCTACACTATTTACATGAAACATCTTGTAGTCATTCCATGCAGTAGTAAAATGTATTAGCATTTTTCTATAAGGCAGTAGCAACTGGAGATATACAATAGCTTAAGGTCTTTGTCCCTTCAAAGAGGCTTTATAAAGCAGTAAAGCCCTTCTAGCATAAACTGCACTAAGAAACCCTAGAATGGTTTCAAATTTGGTACAAATTATGGATGTACTGTTAACTCTTTTTGCCTTTCCTCTCCTTACTGGATTCCCATTTCTTTTTTCAGAAGCACTTTTTAAATTCTACTTTTTTAAGCTTTTTTTCTTTTCTTGCCTCGCAACTCTGACATTCTTTCTCCCTTCCCTCACTCATGAGTTATTTGCTGGCTGCTTTAAAGAAAGACCCACATGGAGACAGGGTAGTCACACAGCAGAGGCAAGAAGCCAGTCCCTACTCCTCCATCCATGTGTACTTGTGAATGGGTCTTACTGTCAGTGATGTTACACACCCCTGCGCATGCAAGGGGCAAAGAGGGGCCCTTCCAAGGGCCCACACTTTAGCAAGGCTGTGTCTAGGTGCAAACATGAACCTGGGTCTTCGCTACCACTACGAATTGTTTCTATCAAAAACAATCTATTCTGCTACTCCTTGGCAAAGTCTTTGTGCACATCAAGGTTTGCACTCACAGAAACGTAAGAGGTAATATTCTTTTCAGCTTTGGGGAAGTCAGATTACCAAACAGCACAAAGGAACCCACCCAGCAGTCCTCCAAGCTCTTTTGCATAACATGTTTTCTATGATTTGTCCTTCGCTGAAACATAAATAATCAGTAACTGCTGGGGGAAATACCCAGGACATGATGCACCAGTTGGTCAATTGGATAAGGCAAACACTCTTCTCCTGACATAAACAACCTCTTCCTCTGTCGACGCTGTCTTACATATCTTTAGGTGTTTGTAGTCCTCAACAAATATCTGATCTTCAACTGCACAACGTGAGCTTTGACTGTATGAGGGGTTTTTTACTATAATTATTACTTAAAAACCCTAAAATACAATTTAGCAGCCAGGGGGCTATTTCCTGCTTCAGTCATACCTATGTTCATGCTCTGAAGAGATGTTGGCATCATTTTTAAGACTGTTTCCATTACTAATTACCACTTCATTCTCAAAGATGTGTATTGACAGTCTAAACTCCTCACACATACAAAGTAACCAACCTCAAACACACAAGGCAGCAAAGCTATTTTAAATGGCAAGATGCAGCTTACAATAAAAAGCATTATATGCTAAGATAGCACCATAATTTTAAAAGAGCCTAAAGCATTTAAGCTCACATTCAGGCAGCCTCGATCTTACTTATAACCTTCCTTTGCTTTGTTTAGACAATATTCCACTCAGCTGCTGGACTAAACCTGTGGAGGCTGCTCCCTCTCACTATTGAGAATACAGGCTATCTAAAGACACTGATGCACAGGTTTAGAACACCATTCAAGTACAGGCAATTCCAAATGGAAGTTGGTCTTCCAGCAGTGCAACAGGATTTTCTGCAGTTTGACTGAGAAACTCAGCTAGTATGAAATCACCAGAGACTATTACAGTAGTTTTAATTTTTGCACAGAACAGAGAAATTCATTGTTTGAAAGGTCATGACAGCAAATTGCATGGAATTCAATTTACCTCCCTTAGATGGATGAAGGTCTGAGTCAAACACAGAACAGTGGAAGCCTTTGGCTCCAAGAAGTCTGTGCTGATTCAAACCTACTCCTAAGCAAGCAAACCATCCATCCTCTCAGCTATACATTATCACAGCTTGTGATTTTCAGCTAATCTTTTTCCCCAGCTGTGATATTGCAGCACATAGATGAGCATCAAAGCAATGGTCAACACAAGAAAAATTTGTTTGGTTTGAATCAGGAAGTTACCAAACATAAAATTATTTGTGATACAGACTTTGTCATAGTTGTCTCATACTCATTTCTCCATATCCAAAGTAAAATACAAAAAACTACAGGGAGATGGGAAACAATGCCATCAGCACAATACAGAAAAACAAATACTGGAAAAGCAAGGAAGCATACAGAAAGACCATGAAGACAGACAGTAAAAGAATATCCTCTCCAGGAGGAGAGTGACACATCTGTAACACACCTGATTTAACAGGCTCCTTGCATATAGCTGAGAACAACAGAGCTAGTGAGCAGATCATTCCTGACTGGATGTATGGCATCAGGCAGTAACTCTTACCTAAAGCTTTCTGGGTATTCAACAACAGCCATGTTGATAACATCCAGTGCATGCTGATAGTGCTTCTGAGCTGAAAAGAGGAGGGCCAGTAGATGAAGTGAATTCATGTCATCTTTGCACAGTTGTAGGGCTTCTTGAAGATGGTCTATAGCATCTGAAATCTAGAAGGATATGGGGTGGAAATAACAAGAGAGCACATTATGCTTTAGTCCTACATTATACCTCAATACAGTCACAGAAATTCTGAAGAAATTCTACTTGGGCACCTTCTACTATCGGAACAGTTTGCCAAAATTAACAGACTGCACTGCTTGAAAAAAACCCACGCATTCTAGAGAAAGAAGTCTGCAGCATTACTAAATCACTGCTTATAAACAAGAGCAGCAGACCTGATCCAATCAACCCCCTCTTACTTTGGCATGGTGATTCTATGCTAAATAGATCCACTACAGAGGCCCAATTCCCATCTCCATTTTCAAAGATGGGTGGCTGGCGCTCTTCACCTGGGGGAGAGCATTACGCATCTCTGCTGCATTTTGTCTCTCATAATGGCTGTACAAAGCTTTTCATGATTCGGGTCAAGAACATAAAAATTAAGTCTGAGTGTTCAATGGTAAAAGAGTCAAGATTTAAAATGCTGTCAGAAAAAGAAATATCTTTCCAAGTGGTGATGTAAAGAGCAGTCCTGACAGTCACAGCATGTTATTAGAACCAAGTCTCACTTGGCAGAAAACTTAACATCTATAATGAGTGCAAGTTCCCTACATGCTCTTTGTGATCCAGTACACTATTTTAGACTATCTGTTCAAAAGGGAACTTCTTAGCAGATTTTCTTTAGTTTGTTTACTAGTAAGTTTTAGGCAGAGGATTTTCTTTAGGATTCTCTAGTGTCTGAAATTACTGTTACATAAATTATTTCAGATCTGTGGCTCTGGAAATCTGCAGAAAACAAAACAAAAAGTGCATAAATTTCTTTTCCTCATGCTTTCCTGCTCTTTCCCTTCATGGATGGAGAATGTAGTTCCTTCTTTCCTATTACGAGAACTTCCCACCTAGCAAAGCTTTGCAGACATTCTTCTACCCTGGCGTACCACCAGTGTCAAATTCCCACCGCCTCCACAGATCTCTCACAAAAGCAAGTAGCACATAACTAAGGAAAGCAACAATTACACTGCCTGCAGCTACAACAGGGGTTGTTGATTATCTAGATCCCAGGTATGCTTCTGGGAGTATGGTGTATATTCTGTTCATGGGACAGCTTCATCCTACATCCAAGTGACTTTTCTCTCTCACTGTGCACACACAAGCCATGGTACTTAAGTACTCTAGTACTGGTGACTCCACACAAGCCTGGAGATCAGTGTGACTGCTTCAGACATAACCCCAAACTGGCATCTGGCCCGCAGTGTCAAAACTGCTGAATGTCCTGGCTTGGATTCAGGTTGGGATATATGACTGAGTGCTCAGCTTTAATGAATTACTGCTTGTCAGTGGAGCTACTTTAACTACATGCGTTATTACAGCCTACTGCAAAGGTAAACACATTGGCTTAAATCACCCATGTTCCCTCAGCAGCTTACTAGAACACATTTTCATATAATGTAAAAATGCTAGCAATGACAACTTGGAGCCAGGATGAGACAGTGGTGGGCCCAGATCTGCATGTCCACAAAGTTCATCAGTAGATACAACAGAGGTATATAAATCTGACTTGCTAAAACAAAGCTGCTGTCAGGACTTCTTGCACTTAGGACTAAAACAACCTTCTGTTTTTACTATTTCTCTGTCTCAGACCTGCACAAGTATTCATTAAAAAAATACAAGTTTGGGGGAAAGTTCATTAGAAGAAAAAGAAAACCTGCTAACAAAACAGCTGGTGGAGACTTGGAGCAAGTTGTTCCAGCTGATCCTGCTTTGAGCATGGATTGAACTGGGTGATCTCTAAAGGTCTTCTTCAACCTATTCTATGATTAAGACTTGGGAAGGTGATCCTGAATTTCTAGTACGAATCAGACAAAGAATAATACTTGCAACTAGTGCCTTTACTGAGGGACTTCAAAGTTGTAGGGGTACTTGACCTTACTCGCAGGTGAATGTGCAAACTGAGACTTTGCTTTATGTGTTGCAGGTGACTTAGATCAAGCTGCAGGTCCATTCCCGTAACAGAGGCCTGCCATCCAAGAAGCTGTCTGACTCTGTTGCAATACACATGAAATAAAATACCAAAAAAGTGAGTTGTGGTCACTCCTGCAAACTGTGTCTGCTGGACGTGCAGACACATACTGCTGAAATAGACATCAACCGAAGTAATTCTGTTCTGTACCATAGGGCCTGCAATGGTTACATCTCATTTCACTGCTTCCCTCTAGTACCATCAGAGTCTCAGGCAATGTCTGGTTTTGAAAATTAATCATGCTTCCCTGGCACTTAATTGATTAACTCGAGTCCAAAAAGATTCTTTAGTGCTGTAACACCATTAGTAGCCTACACAGTACTGCTGCAAAATTAGAAACAGGGGACAAAAATAATATGAACTCTATGTCTTTATAGAAAGCATTATATGAAACAACAACCTGCAACAGACCAGATGCTATGTAATACAAACTAAATTTCTAGATCAACAGAACCAAGATATTTGGCAGCACTCAACACAAGCTTCTTTTGAAAGATGTATTTTTATTTAAGTAACTATATAATTTGAGAAAGATGGAAGCTGGCACCCCAGATGGCACCCTGAAATTTCAGGGCTTTATCAGAGGCAGCCTGCCACTTTAAAATTCCCTACAAGTACTGCACTTTAAAATAATCTTATTTCAGCCGGACTGCAAATCCAAGTGAGGCCTGCAGTTAGAAGTAGTTACACTTCCCTGATTTATCTTTCTGTTAACAAATATACCACGTTTTGCATGCCACACAGGTATCTTCACATCACACTGATTAGGAAGCAAAGATGCTGCAGAGCAGGCCAGAAATAGCGCCTTGCAGCATTACCAAAATAATGCCACAATATGGATTGTTTAGGCTGCCTCTTATATAATAGGATTTATTTCAATAATGCTATGTCTTCTTGAAAACAATGCTGGCATGTCACAATTATAGGTATAAAAAGGAAAACAGAATGAATGTTAAAAATACTTCCCAACAGTAGAATGCACTTGCATATTTAAAATGGTAAATGAAACAGGAACTCTTAAGAGGAATTTTCCGGCCTTATAATTTCACGTTAATTGACAGTTACACTTAATTAACCATTAAAACTACCCACTCCATCTCTTTTTATAGCATGGAAAGGAGAAAGCTTTACGGACTGGCAAGAGCTTCCATTGCGAAAAGACTTGCTGCAGTCCACCAGAACCTGAGGAAAGCAGGGGTAGATACATCCACGGGCTATCACTTAGTTCTTACTACAAGCCATTCTTGATCACCAGAACAATCTAGGCTAGGATGTAGGCAGAAAAGCAGCATGTTGCTGTTCACAGAGGTGGAAAAAGACAGACTACAACTACCTACATCCAAGCAGTCACTGAAAGCACCCCTTGCTATCTCCTAAAACAGAGCTTGTCTCCTGGGGCAGAGACAGCCATCTTCTTCTTGAAACCAAAATAAAAACTGAGGAAGACAGGTGAAATATTTTATCTGGTCTCTTAACTGCTGTTTATCTTAGTTGTACACCCAGACATTCTGGAAGGAAGTAGGTGTTTTCTGCATAGTGCCACTTGAAACTTGAGGTCTATTGGAAGTCCACAGGAAATTGGTGAGACTTCCAGTGCTCAGCTGCTCGCCCTTAGCCATCTTTCCCTTTGCATTTTCATGGAAATAAAGATTAGATCAAATCAAGTATTAAAATGATATGAAGCCTACATATGTTGTTTTTACGTATTCAATACTAACTGACATGGCATTCAAGGTCAAAAACACCACCACCCCCCAAAGAAAGGGAATCAACACTTAAAATTAACAAGAGCATTGCTGACTCTCTAGAGTCATTTCCATAGAAACTGGCCTGCTCAAAAACAAGGCAAGGCATTAAAATCAGTGAGCTTTAAAATTGTCATTCTACCTTGTTTTTGCTGATCCAAATGCTGTTACCACAGAAACAGGAGAAGCAGCCGAACCAGCCACCGGGAGTTGGGAGCTACAAGTCTCATTTGTTGCTTGGCTCGGCAGGCTGCCAGCCCAGCACTGCAGGTGGAGATATCCACTGCAGCACATACTGACCTTGGCCTCCTGGCACCTCAGCTCGGGGTGGGGAATCCAGACTGAGATCTTCCTGACAGAACAGGTTATTCTACTCTGTGTTTTGCTGAAAAATCCACCCTAAAACACTGTGGGGCTGACCTAGACGCTCCAAGTCTTCCCAGTGGTTCCAGTGGTCTTTAAGACACAGGCACACACATCAAGCACATCATCATCATTTTTTATCTTGGTTGCTGGTGGTACCAACTCTGCATGAACCTTTTATAACCATTCCTCCTCTTGTCACATCCTCATCTCATGTCAGAGGGATGCTTAAGTTTTTCCATTTCCCCTTTCCCTTGCCCAGTGGCAGAGAGAAGGGCTATTGGAAATATTTTACAGCCTTCCAAGGAAGATTAATTGCTCCAGCTTTACTTGGCACTCTACCGGTCAGCTGCCTCCCCTGCTTTGTTCCATGAAAACACTCTTATCTATGCAAGCTGATACCTATATTTTTCAGTGCTGGGTATGGTTACCTCATTTATTGACTCTGACTATGGAAACAAAAAGGCCTATTTGTTGAGAAAAACATTCAGGTATTATATTATAACCTACTATGTAGAAAAGGCCTGATTTATTGGTATTGTAGCATTGCCTGATGAAAGCCCTAACTGTGATGTTCAATAGTTAATGTAATCTATCAAAAAAGGTATCATTTATCTTTCAGTTAATCAGAAATAGAATATATTAGATACTTTAAATAATTAAGGATATTAAAAATGCATTACCAAATGTTTATCATTAAGTAAACTGGCAAAAGAAGAGTAGGATATTTTACAGCAGTCTAAAAATAAAGATGTCTCAGGTATCTCCTCTCTGTCCAAGCATGCGTTAAAGATTTATATCTCACTCGATGGGAGAAGAGCAGGAGCACCATCGCAGGGGTCAGGCTGACACTACATAATACACTTAGATCATACAGCTGTGGGAGCAGAGGTGACTGGCAGAGCATCAAGGATGAAAACATACAGGTGAACTAGACAAAAGAGAAAAGTGAACACGGGGACAAGAGACTGAATGGAAAAGAACAGGAGTGAAGGGAAATTAAGAAATAAGACAGATGAAACAACGCTGCAAAGACAGGCTACAACAGGATATCAGCTGAAAAGCTGTAATGCCTTTACTCATGGCAAGAAACAGAAGAGGCAGCAGATCAGACATCTCCCTATGAGGCAAAAGCTATGAGAGAAAGAAGGGTAGCTGGGTGTTTTTTAATGAAAGATCCTGAGCAAACTGCATCATAAAGCAGCCAGTAGGCAGATGAGAAAGTTAAATAAGCCATTTTAATTATCCTTTTTTATTGCAGACTCACAGCACAGTGCTCTCATTATGAAAGGGTTACAAAAGTGACATTATCAAGAGGGTGCTCTCTTGGAACAATTAGTTTAACCTAATGAACACACAGCTCCCCTAATTAGCTCAGAAAAGTAAGAAAGATCCAACTGTTCAACTCTGCAGTGTAGACAAAGGAGAGAAAACTGCAGCAAGCAGAAGGCCTGCCAAAGAAAGAAATTACAATGATGAAATTACAAATCTAGCTAGAGACGTATTCAAAAACTAGAAGCCACTCCAATAAAGACTCCAGCTTTTAAACAGAAAGCACAGAGAAATAAAACATATCCCAATTTTAAGGGCCAGAAAAATAAAGCACAGCCCAAGGGGCTGGGGTTTTTTTTTCTCAAAGGCAGTGCAGAGCATTTTCTGCTCAGCTTCATTTTCATGAGTTAACACCTGCAGCAGCATTCAAATGCCAACTAATCCCACTCGCTGCAGAGCTCCAGCGCTCATCAAAGCCGAACGTCAAACGTGCCCAAGTATGGAATAAAGCAATCCCAGCGCAGGGAGCGCACGATCTGGCACGACAGAGGATTGGGCAGTAACAAGAGAGCCTCAGGAATGGCCTAGAGCAGGACACAGCATGATACCCTGGGAACAGGAATAAACACACCTCTCTCATCCCACACACACAAGGTTGCTCCAATACCGCTCAGGAGTTAGAGCTGGACACATTCCCTAGGGAAGGCCATTCCATGTGCTACAGAATTATTATTTTTAAATAAGAATAAAAAACTATTTTACAGAAACATTCTGATTGCTTATATAAATTACAATGCAGGAAGGAAAGGACCCTGTTTAGCAAAGCTGGGTCTTGTTTGACTGGATTGTTCTTCCACCCTCTCATGACACTGTGATTTTGAGTTATTTCACATACCTGTCTGACAAGAGCCAGCTGCAGTGACAGGTAGAGGATGATTTGGTGATCTTCGGGGGCCAAGTCACGTGCTCTTTAAGGACGACCACACAATACAAAAAAGAAAAGTGACTGTTAGATGGCACTCTGCAGAACTCCTTCACCATGAGTCACACAAGCACGGAACAAAATCCAGTCTTCCCCCACAGAAAACTAGTCCAGTAATGGGAGAGCACACTGAAACTAGACAAAAAGCAGAACAGTGCTGGCCTGGCTAAGCCAGAATCCCAGGAAAGCATGAGAAACACAACTGCCAAGATGTTATACAACTTACATGCTCCTTCATTAAATGCCACTTAGTATTTTGGACTATGGAAAGCTAATATGGAAAAAGTAGCTCTGAGCTCATAACAAATACATCAAAGCATTATTTAAAGTAATTTAGGTGATGGACATAGCTGTCCAACTTGTTCCTATACTTTTTAAACAGTAAAAGAGGGTTAGGTTAGCACTGAAAAAGTAGTCACTATGAGCATGTAGAGGAATAAAGATCAGGAGCCTGTGACATAAGCTGGTGCTCAAATACACAAAACATTCTCCACCCTGCAGCTTCTAGTCTAATTTTTGACAGTAGACTCCTAATTTGGAAAGGGAAGACACTGAGGGAGGAATGATTTGATGACAGGAGCTGCGCCTGGACCAAAACCAAGGCCCTTACTTCTCAAGCTTCAACTCTGAGATACTACCTTCCAGTCCACAGCAGGCAGCAGGCACTGCAGTGAAGTGAAGGCTTGGCTAGTGAAGGCTACAGCATCTCCAGAACCAGATATGGAGGTCCTTAATGTCTTGTGCACAGAAGGGAACAGGGATGCAAAACCTGGGCAGAACTGTCCCCTCTCAGGCTACGCTAAGCACAAAACTGCAGTCTGAATTTGCTACCCTGTGGAGAAGCCGTTAATCAAGGTAATGACAGGATAGTGTCTTGGAGAACCTAACCTAGAGGAAAGGTGGGACACCAGCTTACGCTACCTGGCAATCCAGTCCAGGAACCAGTGGATTACCCCTTCTGACTCACAGAGCTCACTCACAGCTCTGCAGCACAGGGAAGTCATTTCACACGGGAGAAATGGGGAAGAGGAAGGTCCCTCACAGCCAATTAACATTCCTGACCTCTTTCTGGGCTGCATTCCAGGACACCAGGAAAACCTGCACCTGCATTGCTGAGGCCAAAGTGAGCACAATTAATGCCCTTATGAGGGAGAAATGACAGGCTGACAACACTGGTGGTTAAAACCCATGCCAAAACTATTCATTTGCTAACAAAAAACAGCAATAAAAGAATTACTTCAGGAAACAAACCACACACCATTTTAATGGAAGCCACTTGTCCTGTGAGCAAGAAGATGTTGAAGCTGATTTTTATAACTAATGGCTCTAGAACAAATTAATTTAGTATGGACTGAATGTGTCCTGTAATTCTGTAAGTCAAGGTGGCACTCAAGTGTTCTGAAGCAATGCCAGAGACATCAAGGTGTAATTATTACAGGCAAGTCACTAATTTCTCCTTCCACTTCAAAAGCAGAAAAAACTTCCAAACCCAAACAGCCACAAAATCCCAACAAAACAAAAAAACAAACAAAAAAAACCCTCAAAACAACAACAACAACAAAAAAAAAAACCAAACAAAAAAAAAAACAAAACCAAACCAAAACAAAAAAACCCCCGGCAAAAACAATGGAACTCCACAAGACAGAACCCAGCTTTGCCCAAAGGTGTTAGACAGGGTGAGACAACTCTTTAGAAACCACTTCTTGTGAAACCTTCAGTTGCCTCTCCAGCAATAAATAGCAGGGGAAAGCTCACGAGAGAACAGAAGATGAGATTAATGGTGCTTTTGGAAAGAAACAAAGGATTGTTAATTTACTGCTCAGTTTCCTCAGAGGGAACTAGAAAAACATTTGATGCAATCTTCCAGCTGAAAATCCCCATACAAAGACGACTACACATCAAACCATGGCCTGAGAGATCATACACATACTTCAAAAAGAGGTGGAAAACAAGGAAGGTAAAAAAAGGAAAGAAACCAAACAGGCATTTAGAAAAACACTACTAATCAGCTCACTGTCACATTCCTGTTAGCTGAAGTTTGAGTAACTAATGTTTGGCTAGAAGCTTGTCTGCCTCCTAGCTAGAGTTAAGATAACATAAAAACAAGTCTCAGCCAATGCAAAAGGTCAAAGGAATAAAAAAACCCCAGAAGTTTAAAAGCAGTGGAGCACCACAATTACATAAAATTAGTCAATAGTTAAAGTATTACATTGGAGTCCAGAAACTACTGTGACTTAAAAGTACACTCCTGATCCAGATAGGAAATAAATAAATGGCTTTTAAAAATTTTCTCTCAGATCTCCACAGGGTAAATATCCAGAAATATACCTGTGATTTCAGCTCTTGCAATCACTACAAAACCAGTGTAAGACAAACATATTGGACTCCTTCTTGTTTAGCATCAGCAAAACGGCTAAGATCCATTAACACTGTTCAACTTGCTAAACCTGTACTTTGAGATACCAGAGATCTCAAATTTTCTTCACTTTTGCAATGTAATAATGACCACAACAAACACAGAATTAGATACTTAAGCCCAAGACTTAGCAACTAAATGGAAGCTTATATGGTCTATCTGTAGTCTGTAGGCATCTACATTTACAGTGGGTTGTAAATTGTGAATGTAATTGTACAAATGTAAATAACTGCCTGAACACCACCCAGTGTATTTTAGGTGGTGTAACTTAGTAAAAACAGGGCCAAGAAGTTCACACCTCACCTCTCTTCCCCATAGAACAGACAAAAATGGGTTTTAACTCAAGCAGTTGTACTTGAGGTAAGTGTAGTTGCACAAGAGTTTAATGCACAGTTGCTTCTAGGGTGGAGCCATTCTATCAGTTTCCCTCCCAAAATACAGGGATGAAGGAGAGGTGAGTGGTGCCTGCTTTGTACTGTTAGCTCTGTAACCTCCTCTTCCAATAACATCGTGTAAACACTCATTAGGGCAGTAACTATCCCCTTCCCAGAAGGTGCACTGGTGCCAGGTCACTCCATAGCTGCCTACACCCTGATGGTGAAGGTACTTTCCCACCATGAGGGAAATAGGATTTTAAGCCTGCTTCACACAGGAATTGAGACAAAATTAGCTTTCCACATATTCCAGCTGGCATCATGTGAGGAAGCTGCATCTCTCAGCACTGTAGATCTCACTGCAGCTAATTTGGGGCTACGGTTATTTCTGTAAGGTGGCAGAACAGTACTCTTACCTTGGATGTTCAATCAAATAATCACAGCATTTGGCCATCACAAAAATGGTTTTGGCAGACTACTGCTGAAATCTAATAACTGTTTTCAAACTTTCAGGCAGGGAAGCCTTATGCAGAGGAAAAAGAAACATAAAAAACCCCAACTTTTCTGAATGCATGCCAAAAATACAGAATACAACCATCTGCAAGATTCCTACTACTCACCTCTCCAAAGTCTGAAGTGCTTTCTTGTTTAATTCATCCTGAGTGCCCTTCAGAGTAGCTGTAGGACAAGATACAATGTCATTTAAGAGTTTAATTCAATGATTCAGATTAAATAAGTAAGTGTATAGAGTATTTCAAACTGGGAGCATAAACACTGTGGAAATCTGTGTGTGTGCATGTGCTCATTTTAACATAAATTCTCAAATTCATTTTTATTAAAGATTATTTTAACTCCTTTGTTAGAAATACTGAAGCATTTTTTTTATTTACATATGCCACTGAAGGGGGCTGGGAGAAGGGGCCATACACTACCTAGATACCAAGAAGGCAACAAGCCCTCAGCCAGGCTGGTGCAAATGCTAAAAGCAGTAACCTGCAGCACATTCTGACTCAGATATAGACCGCCCCCACCACCACCTCCATGTAGGAGGGTGCTGCAGGTTGAACAGGGAACACCAGCAGCCAAACCTGCAGCTCTGTGACAAAACACCACCATCTTTTGAGACCACAACAGACTTTTAGGCCACTACAGGTGTGGCATTAGACATTAATGTCCCCTTTCCATGCCTCTGTTGTTTGACCAATGGATCCTGCCCAGTACACTCATCAATGTATAAATTAATTCCTATCTAAAACCAGAAAAGGAAGAGATGAATCAAGCTCTTATTATACTTGGGTATCATAAGATATCATCACCAAGATCAATAGGAACAGAGGAAGAGCTTAGAGAAAAATGGCTTTCTCAGATCCAAAATATCTCAAAACCTAGTGATGGTTTTTAGAAATGCATTGGCTCTCTTGTTCTGCTTCTTATGTTTTCAGATTTTGCATAGCAGTTGTTTCTTGTTCTGTTAATCCTGAAATTGAGAGCTTGTAATCAACTGCATAGGAAGCTATGAGCAGTTAATCCATCAGCAAACATCACCCATGAATATATCTGATTTGATATATCAAGTCAGTGTATGCTCCAAAATAGAAAGCTACTAAGTAATACATTACAATGCAACAAACCCAGTCACATTCAGGTACTCCTAAAAGTGATTAAGAGATGTGTTCTTCAACAAGTCCTGCAAAGGTAACCAGTTCCTTTGATTCTGCAATGTTAGCAAGTGAAATTTTGAAAGTAAATTATTGGCTGCAGTAGTTACAGTGATCAGATCTTTTTTATTCCTACATCTTCCAAGAGCTCTTCAAAACAGCAGGTTCATTTGGAAGGAAGAGCAATCTTCAGGATTTCCTAAATCATAAAGATCAAAACTTGCTTAGGCCACAAAACCTACTCTAACTTTTAAAAACTGATCCAAAAATTTGTATTGTAAAGAATAAATGTAAAGACATGGAATTTCATGCAAAACGCGACATTTAATAAAAATTCTTCATTCTCAATAGCCTTAAATCAGGCTACTGCAAAATACTCGAAAAAGATAACAAACGAACACAATTTAGAAAAAAATTAAAAGAAACAAGATTGATGTAAGCAAAAATGCTTGAGGAGACATTGTAAAGGATTTGATCATACTTATCAACATCCCTACAGAAAAAAATCTGACATTCTGTTTCTCATAGAAACTACAAGATTCTTTATTTAAGATGTCACACAATAAGAAAGACAAAGAAATCTACTTGTCCTTCAAATTAAACACCAAATGGAAAAGCAAAAACTTCTAGCTTCCACTTGTTAAGACATTTGACTAATGCTCAGTTTGTAGTCAGAACACAAAGTATGTTACGAAAATGAAGTGATTACTCTACAACTAGTCAGCTTTGCCTCTGCACTACTGGGAAACAGCATGTGACACCCACCTCCCACAATATGGACTGCACCTTCAGCTACAGAAAGTTGGAACTCTGGTTGTCCATCTCTAGACTTGTGTCTGACATGGATGAACACATTGAAACTTGTGTCTGACAATACTGAGCCTTGATGCTGCAAGTTAACTATGCCATTTATGGGACCTTTAAAGCCAAAGGAGATAAATTAAGGGGAAAAACAACAATCAAAAGTGATTTGGAGAGAGATGCATAAAAAGAAGCTTGGCCATCAGGTCAAGAGTGGTGATCTACTCTGCTATCATAAGACTCCCACCTGGAGTTCTCCATCCAGCTCTGGCATCCACAACATAAGACACAGTTTCACTGGAACAAGTCCAAAAAAGGGCCATGAAAATGGTTAAAGGGCTGGAACACCTCTCCTATACAGGAAAGTTGAGAGAGTTGGGGTTTTTCAGCCTGGAGAAGAGAAGGATCTAGGGAGGCCTTACTGCAGCCTTTTAATATTTATAGGCAGTTTAGAAGAAAGGCAGAGAGATGGTTATTTCTTTACCAGGGCCTATAGTTATAGGACAAGGGCTAATGGTTTTAAACTAGAAGAAGAAAGGTTTAGATTATATACAGAAAGAAATTCTTTACTAGGAGGGTGGCAAGACTCTAGAACAGGTTGCCCAGAGATGCTGCGGATTCCCTACCCCTAAATTATTCAAAGAAATCTGTAACCCACTTGTATCACTGAAAAGCTCTCACTTCAGACAAAGAAAAGCTTGCACTAAGGAAACAGAATCAGGTGGCTCTGATTAAAGTTTTAAAATTTGTGCTCCATTCTCCAAGGTTGACAGCACTAAAGAATTCTTCAGTCCTTACCCAACTTTACCTCCTGCAAGCATAGCTGCTGCAGCTCCATCAACTAGAACACAATGTGACTGTTTACATAGATTAAAAGAAGTTGCAAAAGCAGTCTGACCAATGAGAGAGTGACACAGGGGAATTTAAGTTTCTGAAACTTCAGCAGAACTCCCATAAGACACAGTACTTTTGCAAATGCCACCTGAGCAGCCCAGGATTTATCTTCTAAAGCACTCTGAGTTTTTAAAGGAGCTTCAGCCTTACTAAAATTCAACAGGTACTTCAGCAATATTTTGGTACCTAAACACAAAGCTCTGAAATCACATTTGAAAACAAAGGAGGACAAGTCCTGTCTTAGTAAAAGCAGGTAGAGCCCAGTAGGTGTGAATGTATGGAATGAAACACAATGCTGAGGATTAGCATCAGCACTACAAACACAGGGACAAGAATCTAGTTCTAATTTTGTCCAAAGAATTGAGCACCCATTAGCAGCTGAAGCACAATCAGGTCTATTTATGTAACACATTCATTTTGTGGAAAAAAATTCAACTTGTAATGTGCAAAACTGTTCCTTTATGTGAATCACAACATAAGAAGTGGGGATGATAGATAGATGGACTTCAGAAACGCATTTCTGATCCAAACTAAAACACTGTCAAGCATGTACCCTTTTGCAAGTATGAGCGGGTTTCAAAAACGATTCCCTTGTGTTAAGACATCTAATATGGCACAACATACAGTTTTAGCACCCAGAATTATAATTAAAGATTGCATGCGCTGACTGTTATTTCCAAAAGCAAAGATTGTGAGTTTGTTCACAAATAATTTATTCACTTATTTGTGAAGAAATATGGGGTGGGTTTAACATTAACCAGTGCTGTCAGTACACTGACTGTAAAATCCACAAAGACTGATAGAGTAAGTTTGCACTTCAGACCCTGATCCGTGGCCTTCTACCAAAATGCTAAATGAAAACAGAGATACAGCACGCTCATCTCTGAAAAACAAGTGAGAGACCGTTAACTCTACAAAGATTTCACAACTTGTGAGGCTGTGATGTGAGATAAGAGCACTTTGTTAAATTCATCTCACCTTTCCCTGTCTTCAGTGAATTCCTCGCCAGACCTAAGGGAGGAAAAGTTGACAATACAGCTTATGTTAAAGCTGGAGCTGTGGGAGGAAGATGAAGAGTTTGCTGTTGACAGTGACCCATTGGGAACAGATCTGCAGAAAATGGACATTAAGTATGAACAGGAGGCTTGGGCTTCTAAAACTGAGGCAAAAGTGGCAATGACTTCCTATGAGGACACATCTTTCAGCTACTTCAATGAGACTTATTTCAAGAAACATGTAATTAGACATTAAGAATAAGGAAGCTATCCAGTTAAAGTTTCAGGAAGTCTTATTTCCTCTAGGAGCCTTTTGCAAGTCACAAAGAAAAGGCTTTAATACAACTCCTCAGTGCCTTTGTCGTACAGGAGAAATAATGATTAAATGTTATATTAAATAAAAAAGCCTAACCTTCTATGGAAGGCTGTAGAAGGCAACTGGTCAAATTGAAACACTTGGCTACCATTGAAAATACTGATTCACTGAAAGTCATCTCAACTGGAAAGTTATAGGAATCACATATACATACACAGAGATGTTTGACTTGTTTGAATATGTCACTAAGAACCGATGTAAATACAATGATAAACATGATTGACAACATGAGGCAGGATTACATCAGGGAGCTGCTGTCTTTCAGCATGTTCCTCACCGTCATATACTATTTTTTAACAATGGTAATGAAAAATGTCTTGTTAGTGCAAATTTGACATTTTCCAGTAAAATACAGTTCCATATTCATGACCATCATATATATGCTTTTGAAAGACTTAATCCATTTTATTAAAATACAATCTGAAAGATGGAAATATACTCTCCCTGTTTCCCTCAAATAACTGAGTGACTGGTCCTATTGCCTTAAAGGCTAGAGATACGATGAGAAGGCAGATATATTTCACTGTTTCAAAGCATAAATCAGAGGCTAATCTGGAAAAAATCCAAAGCAGTTGCTGTGAAGACTGTTTGCTTTACATTAAAAAGGACACAATATGAACTAATCTCTTTAAAACTCAGAAGATTTCCAGAAGAAAGGTTTCCAACTCACATTTTGCTGCACCAAAATATTTTTAGAGCCAGAGTACAGCACATGCCTCTACAACTGCGTTCTTTAGAAACGGCCTTCTTTTCATACTGAAGTTAACAAAGATATCGTAAGGGGCTAACATAGAAGGTTTTGTATCTCTGAAAATAGTCTCTGGGATCTTGTATAGCTTTAGGAACAGTTTAAACAACATCTAGGCAAAATGCCCTAAAAAACTAGGCTGTTAAGCAGAACTCTATTCCTAATGAACTTAAAATATATAGGTAAGAGAAAGTTCAGGCTAGGAAGAACACATTTTTTGACATGAACTTTCTAGGGAGAACTATTCTGAGGCAGAGAAATGGGGAGATGGAGAGAGTCACAGTGCCTGTAAGCCTCCAGGATGAAAAGCAGTTCTCAGAACAGCTGATCAGATATGGCTGGCTGGAAAACTACACCAACTTGCGCTACTGAAGAACACAAGAACACTTTCTCATACGCATGCCTTGCAGAATTCTGGTGTAACTTGCAAAGCCAGCGTATTCCATGATAACATAATACAGTGATTTTAGCTTTGATTCAGGCTTCTCTGCTGGAAAAAGTTGGTTTGTTTCTATGGAACCTATCCAACAGAAAAGCCATTGCTTGCATGAGGGCAGGACTGCCAAAATTATTAGGAAACACACCAGCTCAGCCATTATTCAAAGAAACTGTGTTAGAAGGCCTTCTATGTATGTTAGAAGTCATAGAATAAACAAAGACTGTTCCCACCTGTGAGCTTGATGAAGGTCAGAGCTAAAACTCTCCCAAACACTTTAAGCCCTTCTGACTACTAAGCACCAAATCTGCAGGAGCTCTTTGTCCACTCATTCAAGAGCCAAGCAAGTGGCATTAAAATAAGATACTTCTTACATTCAGTGGTCTGTTTCTAGTCAACATCCACACGTACCAGTGAAGTAGATATTTTTATCTTGTTTACTTCTAAGTAGAAAAAGAAGCGACATCACAGAGAGGTTGAATCTCTGTGGGGAATCAGTATCATGCCAGGAACTGAAGTGAGGCATTTCTGACTCCAGTTCTTGGATTGTATTTCTTTGATTTATGATTGGCTGACAAAAATATGAAAACAGATTGAAAGTTTGACTTTTTATTGTGTAAATAAGTGAAAGAAATGTATTACAAATATTCAAGTAAAGCACATGAAGAATTGTCAGCTACACACAGATTATCACCCCCCTAATTAATGACCTGCATTTCTTCCTTTACCTAAAAACTTCAGTTTTATTACCACAGAAGGCAGTTCTCTGAGCAAGAGAACAGTTCGCATTTATCTTGCAATCTGATTGTTTGTCATGTCTAGTCTGCAGTGAAAGTAGATTTTCTAATAAATTTCCATTGCTTGCACTGAAGACTTTGAACAAATGCTCTCCACACAACACACTTGACAAACAGGGTAACTCACCATCAGTAGCTTGAAGGCTGTAAGTCAGGCCCAGTGCAAGGTAACCCTTTGCTAGGGACTCTCCAGCATCCTCACCCAGGTCTATCACCATTTTAGCAAAATGTTCTCCTTCTTCCAGCTGCAAAAGAGGTAGGTTGAGACTTGCAGGCATTTCCTCTATATTTGCTTCAATAAAATTTACCATTAAACTTACCTGTAAGTGATCTGAGAGCCATTCGCACAAGGGCTTTCAGTCATCTCAAAAGAACACTCATAAAAAGGATGATGTAGGTCAGATTAGCAGACTTTGGTACACACCCACTATTTTGAGAAAAGTGTGGGTTTTGCACCCCAAACCCTTTCCAGATGTTTAAGATTAATCAAGGACACTATCTTATTTTGTAGTTCCCTTCAGACCCACTTCAATCATGCAACCTTAAATACAAATGCTGGATCAGCTGGACTACTTATATGGTACTCTAGCAGTACATGGAAAGGTCTAACAGGTTTCTTCCTTCAAAGGAAGACCATTCAGTTTTGCTTAGCAAATTTTACTTTCTTTTAAAACACTACAAGAGTAAAAACCAGAAAGCACAAATGTCACTGAAAGCTCTCAGCTGCTGCTTGCAGTTCTGCAGCCACAAGGACGCAGAAATTTCAGGACACAAATTTTGGTCTGAACTACCATACTACCTTGGCAGCTCCTTGCTGCACTAGCAATTTTCTGCATCTTTTGCAAAGACACAATTTCCTTGAAAATGCATTATATTACAGATAGTAATCCGAGGAGAGAGCAGTCACAGTCTATCAGGACCTGCCTCCAAAATGATGAAATATATAAGCTGGTCCTCTTCTACTACAGCACAGACCGCTCCCCACAACCTTCCTTTCCAGCTTCCTTTCCACACAGGTCTATCAGCATCTGTAAAATCTGAGTTAATGGTAATTTTAAACAAAAAGAAAACGTTAAATATTTTATTACAGAACAGTCTTTCTCATTTCTAACTTTAAACTCTCATTAACATCACTCACCAATTTTAAGTAGAAAAGACTAAGACCTGAAGATTGTATATACCTTGAAAACTGTAGGCTGGAGAGACAGTGACAAAACTCGTAAGTAAGGCTTGAAAGACAGAGCCTACAGGAAGATCTCCTTTCTGTGCAAGACAGTATGCAGACCCTGTCAACCATAATCAGAGTCATCCCTAATCAAGAAGCAGACACCATTATACTACCTGACAAATCCTCCTTTTTGAAACTTTTATTACATGACAACTAACTTTATGGGATGGGGTTGTTTAATTTTGAGAAAGTACTTTTTTGTTTGGAATCCAGCCAGTTTAGACACAAGTACTGTGGATGTGTGCCCTTTTAATATGCAGCTTTGTCCGACTTCAGCACCTCATGGCTCCTTAACATCTAAAATCACTCACCCATAATGATCTGGAATTAAAATGCACCAGCAGATAAGAAATTTCCCTTCTGCAGTGATCTGTTAATATGCTACCTGTGAGCATAATCTACTTGACTTGATGTAGCATCCTGTCAATGGGCCTCCTAGTCACATTACTTGAAAACATTCAGGTGACAACACTAAATAATAGCTTCATAAACAAACAATCTGGGATTTATTAGATTATATCAAACATAAGGAAAAAATACTGTTAATATATGCCTGAAGAAAGGCTGAAAAGTGCAAGTGAAGAAGCAAATCTCCAATGCTTGGGTCTCTGCCTCACTGGTACAACTCCCTGAGGCCACAAAATTCAAACTGAATGCAGAACATTAGTTCCACAATTTCTGAAACCTCAGCTCAGTCAGTTCAATGACCAACACACACACTACCATCAAACTCTTTCCTGAAAGCACTATGAAAGCATTACAGTCTTGCTCCTTGCCTGGTCATCTGTGATTGTGGAAACCACTAAGTGAAACAGGAATACCCTCTTGCGGAGTACTTGGACTTACCAACTAAACTGCAAGGCCTGTCTCTGAGGGTATAATCCAAACTCTACCAAAACCACTGGAAACAGTCCTACGTACTTCAGTGATGTTCAGATGAGACCCTCAAACTCTGACCACAAAAAGAAGACTGAGATTTGTTTTAGGAGATTTCTTAATCCTGTCAATAGCCCTACAAACTTCCCTGCCACATACTGAAATGTGTTCTGGACCAGAGCTAAGGACAATGGAAGAAGCGAGTGTCCCATGACTTGCCACACAGAAAAAAAAACTAAAAAACAAAGCCTATAAATGAATAACTAAAAATCTTCCTATAAAACAATAATTGGATTCTTCATCTCTCAGAAATTTTTATGTAAGACATGAAATCTCTGCAGCCTGAAAATTCATTATGCATCTCTTTGCCACCATAAACAGCTATATTCCCACTCTTTCTTCATTGTTTTTCCTCTTCTCCCCACACATACTTTCATCCAAGAAGCCTCAATTAGATGAAGAAAAGAGCTATACAAGGAATTCTAATGACTACTGAACAAGAGTAGGGATGCGCAGAGTGTATGGAAAAAATGATTAAATGAAAGGTTTGGAGCTGAAACGAAGACATGTAAAGTTGGAGAGATTTTGCTCCATTGTTTCCTCTGAACAGTCACCTGATGGTATTTCTAGTCTCTGACTGATGGCCTACGCTGTATAAATCAGCAGTGAACCAGTCAGCCTCCTTGCCTGCCAGTTATCCAGGGCCACCTGTCAGTATCAGATTCATCTAATGAATGAATAATTAAAACCACAACTTTTCAGAGTGCCTGAAACAGCACTTCTAGCACATTCTTGTAAACATTTATTCATACTAAACACTAATGGCACTTTGACCAGCCACAAAGATTCTTATGAATGCAAACTTGGGTCAGCTGAAGTCTGCTTTGAAAATAAGTGGCCTTGCAAACTCCAGCACAGCTGGTTCTGTTTATGAGAACATTTACTTTTCCTTCTTACAGCACTCAGACACTTCCCCTGCCAGTCGTGCTGTGGCAGCCATCTGTGCCCTCTTCTCCCATTCTCCTACTCTTCAATCATTCTGGGCAAGTGTGAAAAGCCAAACCTTTCACTCACATCACCCACTGTGAGGTTTCAACTCCCCAGTGTATCAGTCTTGCAGATGGCCTAGTCAACTGTGAATCTGGAAACTACTACCTGAAACAGAAATAACCCCCTTAGGACATACTTGGGGTAACCAATTAAACTGCAAGGACTACCAGATTGGAGGCTGGATAAAAACTCCCTCTCCATGCACCCAAGTGAGGGACCAGTTGTGAGCCTGAGCTGTGATCTGCCAGTAAAGCTGTGTCTCTGAGGGTCTTTAAGGATATGGGATGTCTCCACTCTGTATTATGGAGATGAGAAAGGGAGGAGGGAAGACCTACCACTTGTTATTCTCTTAGAAGCAACAAAAAACAGTCTCAAAACCATACCTCTGATTTGGGCCTTACTGTTCTTACATTTTTCTGCATATTTTGCACTGAAAAGCCGGTGGAGAGAAGGGCAGCATCCCCAGTTGCAGGGAGAAGTTCCCTGCCTCCAAGAGCTGCATGGAAGAAAGTTCAGAAGGAAGGCATGGGGAAAAAACAACCTAAGAAGAACTTTCTGCATTTTGAACTCCAGCTATATAAAGTGTCAGGAGGCAATTGAAAGTACTAGCTAAGGAACCCCTCCATCACACCAGAAAGCAAACACCTGGCACCTGGAGAGAGACAGGCTGCCAAACTGTGAACTGACACCAATGAGATGATAATGCTGTAGGGTTGGTTGGTTGAGTTTTTTTCCCATTCCACTTCCTCCTTCATATTTGATAGCAAGAGAACAGTTGCTAGCTGTGCTACCCTGAGGGATGTTTCCCCTGGTACAGAGAGTGGCTGTTACAGCCACCACTGTTATTTGGCCACAGGTTTTGGTGTGTGTTCAAGCCAAGCCTAGAGGCACACTGACAAGGGAGTGCAGAACAGCAGGTGCTGTCCCCTGGCCTAATGCCACCCAGCTGGTGTCCAACTGCCACCCAGATTGTTTTAGAAAAGCTCAAGCCCTACCCCACTGAATCAACAGCTTCCAGGACTAAGGAATTGCACTTCTCACCAGCACACATTTAGAGTCACTAAGGACAAACAAATCAAATGATGTACAGCAGCATAAAAACAGCACTTTATTGTGCCCAAAAAAGAGGAGCACACAAAGGATAAGGCAGGAGATCCATCAAATCACACTGGACTTAGGACAGCAGACAAGGTTAATGAAGCAGGTGAGTTTGGACACCAGTGACACTGAACAATACATAAGCATTTAAGAGATGAAAATCCTACAGAACGGGTATCTACAAAATTACACATTATGTTAACTGACTAGTTGAATTGACCTCTTCTTACTATTTTCATTACACTGGGTTGTAGCTATAGAGACTAATTCAAAGAGAGGAATATAAATACTGTGAAATGAGAATGGTAAGAAGAAAAATGCATAGGAAGAAAGTGGACTATAAGGCATAGTCTAATGAAAAGGTTTAGTCCTGCAGCTGTTTTTCAGCACACAAAGCTAATCATGTTATGTGTTTCAGAAAAAAAGATCCTGTGCTTTCTATTGCTGGTCTAGTCAGCATTTGCTCTTTGCGTCACCATTGTTAAGCCCACCAATTTACTCTGTGTAAACTCAGTCCCCAGCACTTAGGAATACTTGGGCCTTTCCTCCACTGAAGTGGTGTTTTCACAAAGGCGATGCACAGAGGACAAAATCCTTGGTCATTTTTAAAGCCTAAAACCCACAGGAGTAACAGTAGTGGTGATGTAATCAAGAATGTCTTTTAAAAGACAGAAGAAATATCTAGTAGCTCCTTGCCCTTCCCTGCTTTCTCAGCAGCCTCTCAACCCTGGTGATGCTGATCCTCTCAGATGTCCATCAGCAGGCAGAGTAACTCCAGTATCAGGTCTAGATTTGATCTTTTAATAATAATATACATACTGCACTAAGACCTAAGCATTTCCAGGCAACTCCTGAGCTCCTAAGTGCCTAGGTACAAGCCCATGCACAGCATTTTTTATCTGAAGTGGCAGGGTCAACAACAGACAGAAAGGGAGAGAAGCACTCTCTGATTAAGTGGTCTGTGAAAGTAATGAACAATAAGCTGTTACCTCAGAAGCGCACAGCTCTAAATCTACATCCTGCCCACCCCCTGACACACACACCGTGACGTCCTGACCTCCTGGTATGTCTTACTCACGTTTTATGACTCCAAGCACAGTCTGCCCTGGCCCAACACTACTTTTTCTCCCTTTCTCTGACTGATGGCATGATCTCTGTCTTCCAAGCAAAGTGCTGCAGCAGAGCACTTTGCCATGCATAGTAGTTGAAAGAAGTAAGAGAAATGTCTGAGGTACAGCACTACTCTGTGCTGCAGCTTTTGCCATGGTATGATGTCCTTTGAAAAGCTCTTATTAGCTGATAATACTGGCATCATTTGGCGCTACACAAGTTTAGCACATCAGCACCATTGCTATTATATCAACTGTGTGGCAATGAAAATTTTAAGAACATGCCTCATGTCTTCCTGCTTTCTTTCAGAGCACAGTTCTAGAAGACTCAACACTATCCTAGGACTACAGTCCATTTTGCTCTATGTGTATTTACAGTGTTTTCAACATGCCTCCAGTGAAACCAATGGAGTAAAAGACAAAAGAAAGCACCTGAGTAACCCTAAATGCCTCAAACAAGGCTCCTAAAATGGAGAAATTCAGTATTTAACACTTGCCTGTAGGCAGAAGTTCAGTTTTTAGTATTTTCACAACACCTGCCATAACAGGATCCTGGAGAACCCAGATTAGTAGTGAAATTAACAGTACTGTACTATTAAAATATTAAAAACAACAACTCATACTGCAACTCAAAGTCACTGCCAAAATAGGCAACTGAGCATTCAGCTGAGGCCATGCCAGGGAAGGCTGAGTGAAAGATGAAATTGCAGCAAGCCTTTTAGTGAGCAGAACTCTGAATTTATAGTGAAACAAGGCAAGGCAACCTCAGTATGGACACGTTCCAGTGCAAGCTACTTCAACTTCCCCATGAAAATTTAAAACAATACTCTGACCTACAATAGTCAAAGACTTCATAGTGCATTCTGGAAAGCTAAAAGACAGCTGGCTAAACACAAATGGGCTTTGTGTTTGCTTGATAGAACCATCCACGTTCAAGTTCAGCAAACGGTTGTGCTGAAACCCCAGCAAGCTGGAAGGCTTAGCAACATGTTGCCTCAAAAGCAATTCTGAGCCTACTATAAAAACACTTAAAACCACATGTAATGACCTAGATACAATATAAAACTTCCAACTTTGCTGTAGAGGTCTGACTGCATCCTGACCACACAAAAATGTGGTTTACCTATGTGCACTAGTTTTGAAGTTTTTCTGGTCCTCCAAGACTACTAGCTTAAGCTTTAGAATTAATGAAGTATTGGTTTATTGTTTACACTGTTTTGTTTTTTTTATGTTTCTGAAACCTGTAATTCTGAGAAAGGTAGCCAAAACATTGCTTATACCACTCGGTTGTCTACTGCAGGCCCAATCCTAAGATCTAGTGGTTGATGGGGCAGATCATCTCTTGATGTAAAGCCAGCATGGTACCACTAATATGCCAGTGGAGTTGTGCCAACTAACATCAGCTAATAATCTGGTCATACTGCCACAACAGAAGCTGGGGGAAGCTCAGTTCTTTTCTGCATCAGGCTCTGTTATATATTGATTTGCATGGCACTGTATGAATGCATTCATGTTTTCACTTTGATTTGTTCTGCACTGAGAGATTATTTCATAGATGTGCTCTGAGCATCCTCAATGTTGTAAATCACTATAGTACATTTCAATTAATTTTCTGTTTTCCCTGTTCTTAGAGTGTGCTGAGACACCATGTACAAAGCCAGCAAAATTAGTTAAGTGATCACTAGATTAATCATGAAAGAAACTGTTCTGTGCTTCTCATGACATTCTGTAATTATACAGCTGCATAAATGTTGTGGTTTCGGGGTTTTTTATTGCTAGTTACTGAAAGAAGACTAAAGTACTGCTTGCCCATGGGCTATAAACAAACGGCTACAGTGCTGCACCACACAGTAGACAGATGCAGGACATGAATTAGCTGTTTCAACTTGGATAAATGGTGATCCGATTTCACCCTTTTCCTGCCCAGCCAGCAATCAAGTACACACATATACTTCCTAATTGAAAAATTAATCATATTCTATATGTTCTGAAAGGAAGATATATTTGACTATTTGTAACTGCAAATATTTGTCCATCAGACTGTTCCTGTCCCCTGTCTATCCTCCTTTCTATTTATACTGGCATTGATCAGCCTGTTCACTTCCAGTTTAAATTATTCAATTCTGATTTGATTGCCATGTAATTTAAATGCAAATAATTACTGTAAAGATGACATTTAGAAAAACAGCTCTGCTAAGCAGGAAGGTCTTTATTAGGCACAGGAGTCTGCCAGTAATATCAGAAGCACCTCTTCAACTAAGAGATGTGGCAACCTATCATTTCAGTTCTTTTAAAAGATGCTCCGATTTCCCTCTGATTCCCCTAAATTAAAAGATGCTCCGATTTCCCTCTGATTCCCCTAAATTAAAACTCCTCTATACCATCATCAAGTTTGGTATGAGGGTAAAGCATAGACCACTGACTGAATGGAAGAGGGGAGAGGAATGTTTTAAACGCGGTTTTAATTCATAAGGCTGTGCTCTAGATAACTGCAGTAGAATTACCCTCTTGTGAAATCATGTTTTTATTTCATAATGCCCCCCAGTTCTGAGCCAGGGTCTGATTGAATAACACCGAACAGCATTTCACACAATAAAACACCAGTACATTGAAGAAAAAACCCTCTTGTTTTAAAATAATCAGAACCAGCTCATTTTTCTCTTCTTCCCTTGCCTTTCCAACTTTTTAAGGTTAGCCAGTTGTTTTATCAGCTCTGCCATATATGACAAGTCTGGAGACACTGGATTGCCCAAGATAGGACTAAATTACAGTCTCACTGTCTTTTCAAAGTAACAAGGTATTTTTATATGCTAGCTGTGCTTTGAAAACTTCAGAGATACTAAGAAGAGCATTCAACACAGCTGTCATGTCTGGTTTTCATACTGTTTTAACATCTTTAAGAATCAGAAAAGTCCTTATTTGCTTTATTTTAAAAAATAACATTCACTGTGAATGTTATTTTATATCACTGAATGACTTTCAGCCTTCATAATTTAGAGACTGAGCTGTGGGTACAAGAGAGTTATATTGCTCCAAATGTAGAGCAGAAGTAGGTTGGGCAGTTCAGCAAGGATTCCCTGAAGGCTGTCAGACCTGAAGACTTTTCCTAGAAAAAGATGCTGCCCAGTTTTTGCTGACTCACATATAAGCTTAACCACTATAGTTTGAAAAGTATAGTTCATTCAAAAACATACATAACCAGACATCACCCCTGATGGTGGTGCAAACTAACACAACTCAAGTTTAGCTGAACACCAGTCTTCATCAGACAGGGCTGTAGAAGATGGGTAGGTGGGATTAGGGGACAAAACAGCAAATTGGCTCCTACAACTTTTCACCAAGATCTGTGCAGATTCTCCTGGTATTTTCTTTCATGTTTTGTTGCATCCTTGTTTTACTTCTATTTAGCAATTGTAATCCTTCACTGACTGCAGGGACACCTCGTGGCGAGGACAGGTGAGAACAGCAGGCTGCCATTCAGTTAATTAAACCAAGTAGCAAAAGACTGACAGATGTTTCTGTTCCTTTGGATAATCAAAATTTCACGGGCACCAACTTCCACTCCCACTCTACTTCTCGGGCTGCATTAACACATCCAGAACACAAAGCACTGACACAGCAGCTTCAAGAACAAAGGACTGAGATGTCCAGCAGACCTGAACTGTCTAACAGTCCACTTGTAACTGTTCACTTGTGTCTTCCAGGGGCTACAAGAGCGCCCAATACAACGTGACACTCAGCTGAAGCAGCAGTCCTCAGAATGGCTGTAACGGCTTTCCCCCTCCTCCTTTCTTTAATGTGCCAGCAAAATACATTCTAATGACTCACAGCAAAATTTCTTGCAGGGATTTTCATTTTTTATGAAAGGCACACATGTGTATGATTTTTAGCAGGGATTCCCTTTCTCCCCACTGCCACAACCCTGTGGCACTGTCACTGCAGCACCTAATCCATTACATAATAAGAATTGCATCAGCTTGCTTACCCAGTGCAGTGACCCAATGCAGACCTTGGCAGCCAGAAGAGGAACGGTGGGATCTGTAGGTCGCAGTTTAGCGCACTCTTTGAGCACTGACACAGCATATGCTGACTGGAGGAGTGGGAGAGAGGAGGAGGGGAAAAAAAAAAAAAAAAAAAAAAAAAAAAAAGTTGATTAGACAATGCTGTTGGAAGCCCAAGCAAAATATTTCAGTGACATGTACAAAGAAGTGCTTTGGAGCAAAGAATCACATGTCAGCAACAAGTTAGTAACTTTATTCCCACCTCCACACGCAGACACACGTGTGTACACACACGCACACAAACACACATGTTTCCTACACTCAGAGGAAACATGCCAAAGAACCAGCCCTGGCTGTGCACTTCGCAAGAAACAGTTTTCTTTAGCTATCAATGCACTGGTTATTTTAACTTTGCCCTCCCAATACACAAGAATTCTGCTGTAGTTTTCCTTGCACATAAGCATCTTCCAGTAAGCCAGGAAAGATCCCAAAGAGCTTCTCCTCCAGTAATTCACATTTTAGGTCAACTACAAAGAGAGGTTTGTGCAGCTAAAGTAATCTGCTCAGTAGGTTGTTTTGTGTCTTCTCCAGTTCCAGGAGAAAAAGAAAGTAATACAGGAAAGCAACTGGGACCCCACCATACAAAGGGTGGAGCAAGCAACTGCAGATCCAAACACGGTTCAGTGGGTGGTCCAAGCATGTGTTAGAAAGCAAGCCCATAAAACTCTTGCTGTCTTTCTGGTGTTAGGTTACCATTAATGAGGACGTTTTTTGAGATTAGCATTTACACAGCCCTTTTGTTCCAACATGCTCTGCAGACACTGCTTTTTACAGCACACGCTCATGGCTGCCACATTTCAGATGCTTTAAAGGGGAACAAAGAAAGCTCTGGCCTGAGATAGCGAGGACAAGGCCACATCAGCCGACAAGAGTTGCCCTACCACAGTCTCCCAGCCCAATCCACCTGCACCAGAGATTGTATCACATTTAAACCTTCCTCACTACTGACCCCTGATCCACTCAATTTTTCCCACGCTTAATCTCAAGGGGAAGTTTTATTCTCTTGGAATTTCTCCTTGCATGCCTGTTTCCTCCCAAACTCTTCCACACAGTTCCAAAACACGGTGTTCCTGCTCAGAAGCACATTAAACAGTCATGGCCTTTCCGTATTACAGAAGAGCAGCAATAGAAGCTCGCAAAGTCAAAAGATCTGCTATTCCTATCAGGTCCTGGGCATCTCCTCCTGACCCCCAGGGGCTCTACGTACCAGAACTCTGACCAGCACAGGCGGCTAGGTCTGTTGACTGCTGCAATCCCCTGCAGCAACACCACAGCTTCGCATTCCCACTGGCCATCAGCACTTTCCCTGCTCACACCACACCAAAGTGGGCTGCACCTCCCAGCTCCTTCCTCCACAGAACTGAAGGTCCACTTCTTGCTACTGAATTCAAAAGCCTGGTTAGGAATTTGCTTGGAAGGGAACCTGGGTAAATGGAAAATCAGACATACACCAGCCATGCTCATGTTAAGACAAAGAGGGGTTTCATAACCAATGCAGCATAGAGCAAATCCTCTTGCTCGAGAAGCTTGGATACCTGCCTTGTGGTCTGAAGAAGAGCAGCAGCACACCCTACATTCTTCAAGTTGCTCCCACTTACCCAGAGCATCAGGCATGATTAATAAAAGTGAGCAAACATTTGCTAATTTAAAATTCAAAATGCACAATTTGCCTAAAGCCAGAAAGAAGCTTGTCACAGACCAAGGACAGAAATCAATAGACTTTGTCCTAGAGTTTGAACCATTACTTCATCCCCCTCAGCAATAAAGACGTGGGTAATTCAACCCTGAGGTACAGGAAGAAACACACTGCTGTGCTCTGTTGTCATGAGCTGACTAGCATCCCTTAGAATGAGCCTCCCTGACACTTATTTGTTCAGAATAAGTGGTGCCACAGGTTTTAGCGGCATCTTACTCCTCTCTCTCGCAGAATGCTACCTACACTGAAAGCAGCTGATACCCCCAGTAGCACAATGGACATGTGGGAAATCCAAGCATAACCCCATAAGGGACCTAGGCTGGAACATCATCTTCTTGCCCTCCTACGTATAGTCCAGCCCTACAGGTGTTTCCAGAAATAAATAAACGTGACAGCAGGACAACATGCACCATGACAACCAGCGTATCTGCAGCTGAACCCCACCAACCCTTGTCAGCTCACCATGCAAAAGTGAACTGCAAAGGCCAAATATGTGTAAAAGACCATACCCTGTTCAGAGCCAACACTTGCAAAAACAGACACAAGCTCAACCCAGCGGTCTGGGGTTCTCTGCTCCCTACCAGCACTACAACTGCAGGGAAAGCAGGAGGCACCTGGGAGCCAGTGGCAGCTCTCCTGTGGGTCGGCACAACCAGCACTAGCACAAACCAAAGCAGTTTGTAGACAGGCCTGTTGTAACTCGGGCCACAGCTGTAGGACCTTCCAAGGTCTATACCAGAATGATACAACCATTCCTTGCCAGTTCTTCTTAAATTCTGCTCCCTCTCTGCAGTCCATCTGTTGAGTACGGCTGGTCCTCAGGACAAGCCAACACCACAGCCTCCAATACCCTCAAACCACAGAGTCCTTCCTGTGTCTATCCTGTCCCAAGCCTGTTCAGGAGGCTACTGCAAAACAGTGACTACTGAATGCTTCACAGCAGAATGTCCTAGCTTGTGCCTACACCCAAACACCCCAGGCATGGAGTCATTTTATTACACATGCACTCGGAAGCTTCTGGATTTACAGAGAGAGAGGCACAGTTTCCACACTGCTTCTAAAACATTTACAAAGTTATGTCATTTTAAAGAAGTTTATAAAACTTGCAACTAAACACATGGAGCAGAAGTGGTTTTAGAAACAGGGTGACATGAAGCCTTTCTCCTCAGCTGCATTTTAAAAATTCAAGAGATATTATATAACTTCACCTTGAAAACTTTACTCAGCAGATATTTTATACAGATGATGAAAACATTAGTCAGGGAATGATGGGAGAAATAATATCCCACTCCCACAGTGACCTTTCTTAGGGGAGACTGGCATGACATGTAACAACAAGGTTTCTTAAAGATATTAATTACAGACATTAATAGCCAGGGAAAAAATATCAAGCACTCATTACTGAATAGAGATATCACTGGTTTGTAAAAATATTTAATATGAAACAGTGTTTATGCAACATTGAAATAATCTGTTAATTAAAATGTACATATTCTTTCACTTAGTGTGGGTGGACCAGGCAGCAAAGTATATTGTTTATGAGACTCACTGCAAGGCAATAATAATTTGATTTATTGGTGAGGCATGTTTTGAGAAGAGCAGAAATTGAATTCCAAGTGAATACATGCATCCTACTCATGATCCTGAGCTTCAGAGGGGCTCACATAATAATTCAAGCCAGGATTTACATTGTTTCTATTTAACTTGCTAACTGCTGGATTATAATGACTGCACTAGAACCAGTTCCCAAGGACTTCAGAAAACTAAGTCTCATTTGGCCTCATCTCCAGCACAGAATCACAATGAAGTTATTGGGGAAGGAGTATGATGGAGAGGACAGTTTCCCCAATGTAATTATGGCATCCATGGCTTTGAATCCTATAAAGGAGTAAAATGTAAAGAAAAACAGCTATCCAGATACAGAACACAACTCCCATTCCCCATTTACAAATTCAATAATGAAACATGGAAGCATACTCCTCAAAGATGCTTGCACATGAGCAGAACAGAACAAAGAATATCCTGTAGTTAATTTTCTGTCTTCTTTTTCCAAATGGCTCGGGAGAACATGCCATCAGTTATGATAAACCCATAGATGCTGCCCAAATGCTGGTTTTCCTAGCTTGCTCCAACACAATTTCCATTCTTTCTGCTCCTTTGCTCTCTCTTACCATACCAAAGCAAAAAAAGGATGTTAGTCATTTCATTTAGAAGATAAAGAAAACACACATTTAAGTAAAAGGAAGAAGAACTTTCAGACAGTAAATCATGCCTGATAGACTTTGACATGCCATGAACAGTTGCTCTTCTCCTCTTCCAAAAACCTCCCTAGTTTTTTGCTTCTTTGGTAATACTTTTCAGCCAGAAGGAAAAATGTTCCTCGAGGATGGTGGTTTTGGTGGACAGCCTGATTCCCAATTTACCCAGCAGTTTAGTACACAAATGAATCTCCACAACTCGTGCTGCTACATTTTTTTCACCATCCTGTCTGACTTTAAAAACTGCACTATTTCAAACAGATTGTGGGGAAGTGGAGGAAATCTTTCATTCCAATGCAAGAATGAATATTCCCTGTATCCTGGGACTCACAGCCACTTAGATATAAATGACCTTGAAGCAGCACAGAAAGATGACAGAATGAGCAAGTAATTGAGAACTCTGGAATCAGTTGTTTTGGTGTTAGCTTTCTGCTGAATTTAGAGATTTCTGTGAACCTCTCAGCATGAACATTATTCCCCTAAGACATTTACTTCTCTTAAAACAGGAACTGATTCTCTCCCTTTTCTTCTACCTTGTGTTTATCAAATCAGAGCACTGGAGTTAAGCAGCTTCAAATACTCTCTCTTAAAAGCACCTCTTACATTCTAAGATCTATAAGCATACATTTGTACTTGCTAATGTGACAAACACCTCACTTCACACTTTCTGTCAAGAAAAGAGAGTTAAGCCTGAAGGCAATTATATAGCCCACCTAGGTATTCTGCTCAACAGTCAGGCATCTTAGGAAATTTCCATTTTTTGTACTGTCTACAGCACACAGCAAACTCCCTTCTAATCTTTCCTTTGCACCAAAGGAAACCAAACTATTGAATATCCCCTAGATAGCTGACCTTTGTAACAGGATCTTTAACCAATGAATGTTCAATATTTTAACTTTCATTCCCCAGTAATGCTATTTAAGGAGCCATCCGAGGCCTCCGCTGCTCCCAAAGTTCCTGCCTGCAATACAAAGAGAAATGTACTTTTTTTTTTAATGCCAGTTGCCTAGCAACCAGCCTAAGCTTTTGCAAGGATACTAACAGAAGGAACAGCCTAAATCATAAAATTTGTCTGCTGTTGCTGCAGAATTATGTATTAAATATATTTATAACTTTCCTTCTAACCTTCTGGAAAGCTGTATGTTGGCAATACAGGCATGGCTGAGTCAAACTTGAAGCTCCTTGAAGCACTTAGAGACATCTGCTTTTGCTGCACTGTTTAAATAAGGGGAAGGATTCCTTTTTTTTGGGTGCAACACAGATATGAGCAGCTCAGACATTAGCTTGTCATTATTTGGCTATGACCAGTGTGTATCAACAACTTGCTAAGGGCTCCAAAATCAGAGTTCATGTCTGTGTAAGACTAGTTTCAAAACCTTAAAAATGCTGCCAGCACAAGCTTTGGGCAAGGCTGCAGTATCTGCCACAGCTGAGCAGTCAAGGGGAGCACAGAGACACTGCAAGGCTAGCTCTGGGAAGAGCTGGAGCCTAGTGCCTCAGAAACACAGCTGAATGACAGATGCCAAGAAGGATTCAATTATTTCCCTTTGTAACACCAGACACCTCCTGAAGTGTTACATGATTAAGAAAACCATTCAGGTAGACATGCATGACTTTTTCTTCTCCTTTGCCTTAAAGAGGAACAAACATAATGGATGAGAGCAGAAAGGAGCATTTTGTGTAGCTGAAAGCAGCTCTATCTGCCTGGTTTTGCAAAGTACCGTGCTTGGAGCCTACATCCCCTACAGCCAAGCCTATCTGTCTATATCGTAATGCTGACCATTGTTCCTATGGTGCCCTCAGTATGGGCTAGAGGGGGCTGGGGAGGGTCAGCAACAATGCAGCTGTTTCTAAAGTCACACATTTGCTGTCCTCAAGGCAAGCACTGGGCTGACTGTGTTCTGCAAGGCTGGACAGCTTCATGCCAGGCACCACAGGAACACGTAACCACCATCAGCAACCCCAGTACAAAGCCTGCTGAGCACAGTCCTTGCCTCCAGGTACCTACTTCTAGCTCCACTGAGCTCTCACAGGGGCTTTTCCCCACAGACCCTTCAACCACTCTCAAGCTCTTCCTTTACTCGCTCTTAGGCACTTCATCCTCTCAATGAGTACACAGCTGAGGGGTAAAAGCAGATTATCCTCTCCTAGCAGATATTCCAGACTTCCTCCAGCTGGCCTGAGGCTATACCACTACTCACCCCTCCTCTCAATAAACTCACATCCTAAAGCTCTTCACTCACTAACCAAGTTGTCTTGTGTGGTTTTTTCACACAGGGATGTTGAACGTAAGTGTGAAAACGTTTCCATGCATTGCATACAATAAAAACAATGAACATCCACTATACTTTAGAGATTAAGACTCATGAAAGTTGAATGGCCCAATTATGGCACTCAGCACTTTTAGACTACATAGACTCAAGTGTTCACAGAATAGTTTCACAGCTATCCTTGAAGAATCCCTCCCTCACTACCCTCAGGTAAATGAAAATCAGTGTCACTAAACACAAATTATGTCTCCTTGTATGGTAGGTAGAAGACAGGCACCAATGTTGCTTCATGTTGTTCAAGGCATGTATTTTAACACTCCCAATGCAGATCTAGAAGACTTTCTTAAGTGCCATAAATTTAAGCTAGACCCTACTCACGATGTACTTCTGAGTCTCTACTCCCAGAGAGCTCCAGTGACATTTTGGGACACCCAGGCTAGGTCCTGTGTGAGGATAGTAGGTGTGGAAGGGTACAGAAAACTGAAAAAGGAACATGTAACTGATCCAGCTGGTCTGAGGCCAAGGAAATGCCTGCGAGTGCACAAGGACCCTATTACACATCCCTTGTGCTTGTAATACATCATCTAGACACTATGATAATTCTGCCTCCAACTCCAGAAATGTCAGTAGAGCTACCCTAGTCTGCAGTAGAGCTATGTGCTGGTAACCTCCACAGCCTCCAGGGAAAACTGTTTAACCGGAAAGCAGCAGCAGAGAGCAAGTCTACCCCAAGCAACTCTCCCTCTTCACTGCTGCAAAGACTTCAAAGTCTTTTCCACTCTGTAAAAGAGAGTTCGGGCCTTCCTTTCCCCATGCTACTCAATACTGGTCACTTTTTCAAAATCTTGAGACAAGCAGATGCAACTGCCTGCACTCGTTTTACTCTGGCAGCAGGACAGTGTCTCCTCTCATTGCCTGAGGACTCTGCCAGATGGCATCCGGCTATCACACCACTCGCCACTCAGGCTCCTGCCTGTCCACGCATGGCGGCAGAGCCAGGGAGCTGTGGTGCCCACTCAGCCTCTAGCTGATATTACCACATAGCCAAGGTTATTACCAGCAGAAGCAACTTAAAGCATCTGTGAAAAATTCAGCATTCAGCCCCACAGGAAGAGGGTGTTGCATTCGAATGATTTAAACCTCTTTGGCCTATTCAGAACTGTACCTGGTGACACAGGACATCTACCACGTGTTTGCCATTGTCTAGGCTTTTCTGGCATTTCATCTAAATTTGCCTACAAAAGTGTTTCAAAATGTAATAGGGGATTTTTGTCATTTAGATAAACATGCCTCTCTTGTTCAGTGAATATACAGCTCAGTGTAACAGGCATTCCTAAGAAGGGGTTAAAAAACAAGCAGACCACACCATCTTTCTCATCATGCAAGTTGCTGAGAAACACAGGAAAGTGAAATTGCTGCCACTCCTTTATTTCCACCACTTAAATTGTTAAAAGACCGACAGGAAAGTTATGCTTCTCTGAGTTTTTCATTCACTGTTTTAGGAAGCCCCAAGGCCTGGAGGAACTTACTGAAGTGATGTGCCTATTTTTGTTAAGACACATGTTTTTCAGAATAATGTGTAAACTCAAGCCTACATGCGGTAATGAGCCAAGGTGGCTGGCTTGACATTCAGACTGATCACTTGTGAAAAATGACAATCACCATTTGGCAATTTTTTGGCTGGAAAACTACATTGAAATTCGACTTGATTGACTTAATTTGAATATACAAATTAAAAGTACCACTAGTCAAATTCAGTCTAGAATAGAGGACAAGATAGCATTTTATGGCACTTTTAAGTTCAGAGTTGAAAATCCTAAAAAGATGTTAAAAAAGAAAAAAAAAGAGAAACCAAGGTTTCCAGCATTTACAGGTTGATAAAACTGTTCCTGTCGTGCCCAGGATTTATGAGCACAATTTGCTGTACTGCAGAACAAGTAATGCTGCAGGATGTGAGGTTTCATTACCAAGAAATGAGATCATGAATTGGCTGTGACTGAGACAGGTGAAAATAGATCTTTACCTATAAAAGCTCAAGTGTACTCTGCATTCTGCAGTCTAGACTGACCACACTGTTTTCTCATCAGTTCTTTCTGCTACACTGGAGCACTTGCTTTTAAATTAATTCTGTCCTGCTACCAAGCTGTAAAGCAATATAAAAATGTATGCCACATCTCCCATTAGAAGATGATGCATTGCAGAGTATATGACAGGAATCCTCAGGGAATACTTTGGGATTAGAAGTGAAATACTGCACAGATGGGATTGTTGGGTAAGGGAATTCCCTCTGACCCATATAGGGCTCAGAACATCTAGCGCTTTTACATCAATAGGCAAGATCAGGAATAAAGTACAGTATTTAAAGTACAGGCAAAAAGACATGAAGTACTTGAAAATCTGAAAAGATAAGACAGTTACAGAGATTTAAAAAAAAAAAAAAAGCAACACTAGTCTCTAAGTACCAAATACCCTGTAACATGTAGGGAAGGTGAAGAAGTATGCAAACACAGGACAAGAACAGAGGTGCCATTCAAGTTGTTAGAAGCTAAAGATCAGGCCCCACTTCTCCATACTAACCTAAGACAGAAGCACAGTTATTATCTGGATACACTTATTCTCAACCATCAGCAGTTAAAAATCGTGATTTGCCCTCCAGCAGATTACTAGAGCTACAGCTTTGTCTGCTGTTGAAAACCAAGTTACACAACTTGTAAAGCCAATAAAGCTCCCAGACAAACCCCACGTTCATGGTAAGGTTCTGTGCCTTTCTATCATGGCCTATGTAGTCATTGTTGTCCTCAGTATTAAGGAATCAGGTACCTGGAGGATTTGCAAAGACACAGAGGGCAGGACTACGCTAACTCCAGCTGAACTCCAAGGTGAGCTGGATGTGACATGTAAGCCCCTCACCCGACATAAGTCAGTGCATGGTATGAGCAACATGGCACCAAGATCATTGTTTAAGTATTCCAACAGTAGCTTCATGTTTCCTTATACATGATTGAGTCTAGCCATTTTTTTTAAAGCTTGGAAATAGATTTTGAAATGCTTGCACTTAACTTCCATAGGAATTGGTGAGGCTCTTTCTGACTAAAGATCTCTGTTCAGTTTTCTGCTGATCTAAAATGGATTGCCAAAGCTTTTGTATCTCATTAATCAGCCAGATCTGTTATATTCAAAAGCAGACAATGACAGAGTCTCAGAACAGAGTCAGAGTTTGCGAGATCCCATAGAACACACCCCTGGTGCCTCACCAGGGGTCACTACGTATTTGCCTAGGGTGTTCCACAGATCCCCAGTGATTTAGGCTCCACACAAACTCCACAGGGCACTTTTTTTCCAGTGTTCTACTAGCCTCAATTTTTTGCCTCTTAATAAGAAACACAAGCTTGTGTTGTTGCAACTGGATGCCATCACGTCTTGTCCCAACCACCACAGACAAGATCATCCCCTTCTTTTAAGAGCTCTTGAAGACTTGTTTCTCTTAGACTTTTTTCTTCCCCTTTAAGGAAAAAAAATATTTTCAGTCTTTCCAAAGTATTGCTTACTGTACCCTTACTCACATAGCTCTTTATTAGACTTGTTCTGCCATTTTTTGGAAGTAGAATGCTTAACAACAGACAGTCTTCCAAGATAAGGCTTTGCTTATGTTCACAGAAGTGAAGGAATGCCTTCAGACATATTCCAAGCTTTGCAGCCACTTATACCTCACAAGACAATTTCTTTGCAAAAGCATAGATTCATCTCCTATTTCCATGCCAAGGCCAATGTTTCCAGCACAGCTCATAGGCATAAAAGGCCAGTAGTAGCTGTGATTTGGCAGATGAGTGCTAGCTGGTGGTCTCCACTCAAGTCCACATGGATTCCTGTACACTCCATGGGCACAGAATATAGGACCATATTAAGTGGTCTACTATTGTACAGCATCAATTTGCTCTTACCTCCCAAAAATGCAGATGAGGACTCCAGAATGAACAGGCTACATTTTGTGCCATTTATATCTCCTACAGGAAGTCCACTCTTCTAAGACTAATAAAGAAAAGCTCCTGCTACCTTTGCCTACCTTTCACAACCACACTTCAGCCATCTCATCATAATCAATGTTTTACTGATGACTTTCACAAATACCATACTAATTTTAAAAAAACACTTATGCTAAAAGACATGGCCATGCCAACATCCACAATGTTTCTTTTCCAAGAGCATATTTTGCACCAAGCACTTTAAAAATACTCAGACTTACAAGCTGTCTATGAAGCAATATTAACTTTTCCTTGATCAAGATGGAGAAACCACAGCTTAAGTCAACTGCTCAGAGAGAGAGAGTTAATTGATGGCAGTTTTAGATATCAGTTCTTTTTTATACTAAGCACATTTATGTTGAACCTGAAGACAGTGGACAACTGTATAATGCTTTTCAACCCACAGCTATGCACGAACTCAAATTTTCTCTTTGAGAAAGAAACACTGCATGAAAAGAACAGTACTCAATACCAAATATACACCCCTGATCACAAAGTGCAATCAGAGACTAAAACGAGAGCCCTGTACTTTCACAAAGCTGCCTGATGGCACCTACTCCCACAAAACACATGACTCTACACATTCAAACAACTAATATAGATACACTTCTCAGAGCAAAATGTGCCCTAAGTCCTTTGGTTTGAACCTTACCTTTCCACAAGCTATCATGGACAGGGCAAGTTGGTACCAGAGGTGAAATTCATCAAATGCAAACTTCATGGCTCTCTCCAAGCACTGAGAAAGAAATGATGGAAGAAATAAACTTCATTTATTTTCCTCCTTATACCTTTTGTCAAGACTGCTGCTTGGGCCAGAAAACAATCAGTTATGGCTCTGGACCCAGTTGATTTTTTTCCTTTTTAATGACACCATTTACACTTCTCAGTTGAAAAAACTTGCTAGTGTACATCATCACTTCAAAAGGCAGCCACTTTTTTCAAGTGCCTACGTATAAATTATGTTAATATCTCAAACAGTTCTGTGTGCATTTCTGGCCTGTGCTGCCATAGCTCTGTAGCTGTTTCTGCTAATTGCTAACCACTGTACTTCATTTTCACCTTCCCTGACCAGCCACTGCAAAGAGAGGCTCTGCCAGTGTATTTAGAGGGGCAGTTTCAACAGTGGCCGGAGGAGGTACCTCAGACAGCATCACATACTGCCCTCTTCTGCCCAGAGTGATGCTGAGGAGGTCGTAGACTGCAGAGGCATCGCGGAGGCTGACGGCTCGGTCATCCTGCTGGTCTGGAGCTCGGCTGATCACTGCGTCCCGGTTTGCCTGGGCAGACACAAGTGAAATATCAGAAACCAAGAGAGCAAAAGAGAACTGACTCCTCCACAGAAAGCTACACCCATCATAGCATTTTGTTTAAAATCATCTCAAGGTTTTGTTTTTTTTAAGGTTTATCCCAATATAAGGAAGGTGTTTCCACAGAGGTGTTTTCTACCCACATGAACCAAACTCAAGAAGGTAGCTGTATCTACAGAAAGGAACTGCTACAAATGCCTCATCTGGATTTGTGTCACAGAATTAGAGCATTATGAAACAGACCTACCATATCCTATTTCCTCAATAATTAGAAATTCAAGGCCATCCTTAAACCATCTTCCTTATTTCCTCAATAATTAGAAATTCAAGGCCATCCTTAAACCATCTTCCTTATTACTTCAATTGCCTGCAACCGTGATAACTGCTTCCATGGCTGGTAATCTAGCTTCAATGTCTACAACAGATTTCTTCACAATAGCATCCATTTTTGTTGTTCTTTTCTGCTGCTTTTATTTTTTAATCTGAGCAGGTTGCCTAAGTAATCAGATTTGCCTGTCATCAAAGAAATTAAAGGTTTTGGCAATGCAATAATAGGTTTTTTTTTTTCAAATATACAAAATGTGTCTTGATTTCGCTAATCTATCAGGGCATTTCTGGGCCTAGATCAGGCAGAAACATTTCTTTTGACAGAAAATTATCAGCTCAGAAGTTTCTGAGGATGTTCCAAAATACCACATGCCACAGATACAGATTTACCTCAGGAGATCCCAGACCTTTGCGCTTTTCTGAGCACAAAGAGGGAGATTACAATTCCAGAGTAAATGGAAAAGCCCCTCTGACTTCCAAACACAGAAGACCTCACCTAGATTGCCCAGCCTCTGGGAGAGGCAGTGCTGGATGCCACTGAGCCCAAACACAGACTGAGAGCACAGACACACTGCTCTGGGCTCCTCAGCTGAAAGGGGTGCAACATCAAACACTCAGGTCTAGACATCTAAAAGACCAGAAAAATTTTTAAAAATTGTCAGCAATTTCACCTCTAGCAAAGACAACAAAATGTTCCCTCCTTGAAACAGGAAAGTTATGAGATTTATTTTATAATACTACTATAATCTTACATCTTTTTCTTTCTAATTGTGGGGAATTTTTTTTCCCCTAAAAAGGTTAAATGTGGGAATTAAGTGTAATAAACATTTCCAGAATATGCAGCCCTTAAAGCCCACGCATATTTCGTTGTGATTAAGCTGCAGCTGTTTCATCATGATTTTATCTGTGCAATGCCCCAGTTCCAAGCACTCTTCATCACAGCCTCCAGCCGAGACTGCAAACACAATTACTGACAACTAACACAATCTCAACTGAGAGCTAAATGGTGACTGAAGTTAAAGGCAAGCTGACAGATCAGACCCAGTCTAGTGTTTACACAAATAAACTTACACCAACTCCTGCAGCCACAAAAGCATTTTTCTTTCTCATGCTACTGCAAAAGACATAATTTGTGATTAAAAATCCAGTTCAGAACAACAGATTGCATGAGAGAACGAAATCAACCTGAAAAATTCTGCAACCAGAGTATAGAGGCATAGTTTGTTTACCTTTATTAGCAGAAATAAATAAGAAGAAAAAAAAATAGATTATTAATCTCTGTTTGGATTTAAGACTGCTACTTTAAAACAGAAAAAGGAGTTAAGTAATGGTATATATATACTGTATGATCCTTATTGCCAAGGGAATCCTCCAACATATATATAATAGAATTAACAGGTTTTTTCTGCACCAGTTACATTGTTATGACAATTGTTTGTAGGAAACAGCTACTGAGGTAGCATCCCTATGCTCTGTAATCTCATCATCAACCTCCCATTAGAGTCAGCTAGAGCCTGATGCTTTTTTGGGTATCCATCTAGTACCAAGCTATGATTTTTAAGTAGATGCATTAGCATAGATAGAAAATTAATCAAAACTCATGACTGTCCATTAAGTTTTGCCACAGATACTGTACTAGAAGGAAGAACATGCCCCAGTCATGCAAAAGCAGGAATACTGGACATATTACAAGGATGCATCATTCTGAAATTGCAGTCATACTGAACATATTGTATACATCATACTTCACCCAAGCAGACAGCAGTTAAATGCAACATATGCATAGGCATGATGAATATTCATTCCAAGGTGGTCATAAACCTGCTGATTTTGTTCAAGCTTTCAAATCTCAAAGCCATAGAAGGTCTCTGAAATCTATCACTCTCTGCACTTGCATGCATAAAAGTTGCCACTAGAAAATTCATTGTTACTTCTATCTCAACAATTTCTTCAATACTGAACCTATTCCCCATTGCTAATTCCAGCTGCTCAAAAAAAAAAAATCAAAAGCCCACATTATCGCAGAGATATAAAGACCCCAAAACCAAAAGATTCAAACCTCATAAGAAGCTGACTGGACAGTAGGGGAATATGGGTTGTGTCTAACACGTTAAGGTAAATCACCATCCTAAGGCTCAAAGTACTACTGCAGTGTTACGTACAGAGGGTAGAGAAGGGAATGTGAATCATTATTTCCTGAAGCACATTCAGGAAACTGGCATGTTTCTGTGGCCTGCCTCTCACAGAAGTCAGGCTGCTGTCACCTAGATCACCATTAGCCTTTTTTTTTTTCTTTGCCTTTGTTTATGTTTTCCTAAGTATTAGTTTGTCAATGAGAAATCCTGACAGTCACTGGCAAATACAGGTGCAAAACAGTTACAGAGTTACTGCAATAAAGAATACACCCATTCTGTAGGATGGGGAATTTTACCTAGTGAAATGTATACACAGAGAGACATTTCATTTTGCACCTGAAAATGCAAAAATTGTAAGCTATTAACACCAACATTTTTTCAATACCTGTGTTTCTGTTGTTTCAGACCACTAATTCTCCTGAACACAATTGGAAAAAAATGTTATTTGTACAACACTGGTCTCAAGCAGTGTATCAATAACATAAGCAGCAATTTCAATTTGTCCTAATGCATTATTTCCTCCTCCTCCACTACTAGCAGCAGTAAAACACAGCTACAAATACATTTTCAACACCCCCACCATGACTATTCCCTTTAAGCTGTTCCCATTGTCACACAGACATGCCTCACAGCACACAAGCAGGATGGAAAGAGATGATGAATCACACCATCAAGAGAAGCTCTGTTCAAGGCTGTTTTGTGGGATGGAGAAGGTCACCAGTACTACCAACACAAGTTTCACCACTGGACATTAGCGTAACTTGTATTATAAAGGCAAAAATATACAGTCAATGCTCCTTTACTTGAAGTACTCCAAGCTAATCGAGCAACCTAGAAATGCACCATATTTGCACATCTTGGGATGCATTAGGTACAATTAGCTGTGCAGGTACGTGGCTCAGACATGAGACCAATCTTATTTGGGGAGATTGGACACATTTTGTAGTCAGCCCAGACTTAGGCCATTGAGCATCTTCAGCCCTCCCTTTCCACAGCCCAGTGACACAGTCCATCTGCAGGCCACATATGCCCAGGAGGCTCCAGCCCCAGCTGGTAGCCCTGAGCTGAACCTGACAGGGCACAGCACCTGGGGGTCAGCAGGGCTTTTCAGGTCTGGCTCCAAAGGCAGCAATGCCACCACATGGGACTTTCAGACCCATGCTGGCTCGGACAGCAGGGAACAGCTCTGCCTTTCTGAGCACCTGCAATGCTGAGCTACACACAGCTTAGACCTTCCCATTCACATACACAGTACACTTACCTGCAAACTAGATAAGCCCCCTATCCACAAAGGATTTGCCGTACATCAGTGATGCTTATTGATGGCTTGTTTATTTCAGGAAGAAAGGAAAAGAGCCACAGCAAATCCAAACAGCCATTACTTCAGCAGTTATTACGCACACGGTTACGCTGCAGCAAATTCAATTTTACCACAGTACAAAGATGTGCTTCTTAATAAAACGTCAAGCAATCATATGAATTACAATAGAGTGTATTCCATGTAGCAGCCCCTTCTCATAGCAATTAGCTATGAAGTATCCTTTAATTGCTCACTTTGAAACATGGCTTCCCCTGCTTTTTTCCTAAAGAAGAAAAAGGAAGCAATTAAAATCTTTAATGAGTGCCTGCTGCCTGCCCCCTAATTCATGGGCATTCGAATGTTCAACTTGTGTCTTTTCATAATAGACATAATTGCCAGATCCACTACAACCCATCTATACAGAACAGCAGCATGTTTTACACAGTGTACTGTAATAATGTAATTGGTGTGATTCAATACTACCATTAAGAGAGAAAAACAAATGCAGTGTGTGTAAGATTGACAAGAGGCCTTTGAAATCATGCAATTGATGCCTTTACTGCTAAGAGCTGGGAAATATTTAGCCCATATCCGTTGGGTCTCCCTTCTGGCTGTTTTGCCTGTACTGCCAACAAAATGAACGAATTCTTCACCATAACAAGAAACCTTTCAATGGAAGAGGCTACAGACTTTTTGTCTAAATTATTGATCATCTCTACACAGCACCTGAAGGTTTCCCTCAGGTAACATATGTATAACTAACATATGCAAAGAAAATACCCAGGGCTGACTGCAAAGCTGCTGTGAAAATGGCAAGAAGGTAGAACAGGAAGGACAAACCATGCCCTAAGGAACTCACAAAACTCCTTTCACAGAGATACCACAACTCAATCCACTCCAGACCAGAAGCACAGTAAATGGCAACTTATCCCCTTGTGAACTACATGGCATGTGCCTCATTTCTGATAAGCAACAGACAACAAGTTACCACAAGTTGGCCCAATTCAGATGTCGCATCAAAACAGCCCATTATAATCCCATTATAATTGCTTATCAATATGACCATATCGATATATTCAGGTGTATACTAACATCTTGTGCTGAAGCAAAACTAATTCCGGAAACATGACCGAAAACAAGACAGACATATGCCTCCATCCAAAACAGCCAAACAACCCTACGCAAAATGAACAGAGAGAAACAGAAGGTAAGGAAGTTTGTTTATGGATGCTGCCTTGGGTAACAAAGTCATGTATTTGCTACCAGTTATCTGGATTTAGAAAGCTATCTTCCAATAATTTACATCCTCCTTGCAAGTTTGGAAACAAGACTTACTAGTGCAAAGTAAAAGAAAAAAAGCTCTCATACCCTGTTCTCCAGCAACTCACACCAGAACCACTATTCAAGAGGTAATTAACAGAGGTAGTGTATTTCCCACTAGAAACATCCTGCAGTCCATCTCTGCAGGTCCCAAACACATAGCTTTGCCTTGAAAGCCAGTTAAAGAGACAGTCAGATTTGCTATTTTAAGTGCACAACCATGATTTGGCAGGAACCAACGGAGCAGGTGACCTCATCCCCAGTTGTCTCCTTCAGCTACCATAGTCCAATAGTCCTCAATAAAAGAGTCATGATGGTCATCCAGCTTTTGTATCATCACTGGGCTTGGTGCCATTTAAAAATAAAAACAAAAAAAAAGAAAAACCAATCCACAAAAGCAACAAGAGATTCTTCTTCACCAAACCATTTGTTGGACAGCGTTATTTTCTAAAACTAAGAACTGTAGAGCTAACAGGTTTTATTTATTTCTGTGCTTAAAAATACATGGGTTTAATGTTATTCTGTTGAAGGCATGCTCACAGCCATGGTTTGCTCTCACTAGCAAAAAGGACAGGACAAGTCCCAGTATCTTACTTCCCCCTCACCATCTGTTCCGTGCTCTCAGGCCCTCCAAGGTCAAATCGCCTTTAGGGATTCAAATCAGAGATAAGATGGGGATGACTCTTCTAATCTTTGTTACACAGGCACAGAATTTATTGGTTTTGGATACAAGGAGCTTCATTTCCAGTATGAGCAAATACAGAGCCAAAAAAAAAAATTAGCCATGTTACCTAGTATGTTTGGTGGACCACATCAGCCAAAATCCCCAATTGTAAGAGCCAGCATTGCCAGCACTGAATAAAGGGATTTCAGACTGTATGTTGGATCTCAGATCCAAGAAGGGAAGGTTTCTAAATGCAAATAAAGAACTTTCTTTTTTTTTTAACCTCAAAAGTAAACACAAAAAGTAATACGAAGTGTTCCATTCCTAGCTCTGAGAAGCTTTTGGCTAACTTTAAGGGCAGTGCAGTCAACTCTGAATTCTCTTGAGAATGGCTATTAAAATACACAAAACTGCAGCTAAGGGTTAGTCATGTCAAACCTCCTCTGTGTACACCCTGCAGTTCAAAGCACCAAAATCCCTGATGGCAGAACCAGTGCTGTTCCCATTGGTAGGTGATGCAGAAAAATTACGCTGCAGCAAGTCACAGTATGTCCTCAGTTCTCCTCACAAACAGTGTCACTGGTTTAGATGGGTTAAATGCAGTAAGAAAGAGGACTAGTGGTTTAAAAATAGGCAAGTCCATTTTTTTCCAACATGTGATAGGAACACATCGTTCTGCCACAGCCTGAGCTTGTAAAGGCTGTCACCAGCTGGCCTTCTTGGTCTGAAGGAGAGCATTTTCCTCCTCTCAGAAACACAGCCCATCCATACCATAACTTAGGCTATACAAAAGGAATGACATAGTAGCCAGAAGGCCACAAACCCTCATAAAGACAGCCTTGACTGTGGCAATCTTCAGGCTGCCTGATTTATTTCACTAGATTCCTTCATGAGAACTCTACAGCCAAAGCCTGTGACTAAATAACAGCTGGCACAGAGAAAGAAAACTTCCCAGGCTCAACAACCAGGATTCTTTTCATTGTTTACTGAGATGCCTTAGCTTATGAAAATAGATTCCCATTTTTAACAGGACACAAAGAACACAGGAGGCAACTCAGGAGAATGCCAGGGCAAAACAGTCTACAAGCTTTCTCTGTAAGTGTTGATATATCCACAGAAGCATCTTCAGAGCCATGAAGGAGGCTACCATGGTATTTGGCCATTTGAAAACCTTTTACATACTTAGGATCAAAGGCAGAGTGAGTGAAATACTGAAGGAACCCTTAATTGTTCCTTTAGAATATATTCTCATTTCATCCCACCAGAATATGCAAACTGGCTCCCTTGCAATGCAAGCAAAATGGATAAGAAGTAATCACAAGCCAGAACCCTCAATCATTAAGAGGCAGAGAAGGTTTGATGAGAAATAGGGTCTGGCTCTCAAGAACCCTCTCTCAGTTTCTTCCTTTCCCTCTTACAGGAACAGTTCTACTCCACCGTAACATCTTCTTGGGAGTCACACAGATCCTGGCAAAGTAGATGTCAGCTTCACCTTAGGAAGGCAAGTCAAACACAAAAACAGAGTGAATTTCAGCTGCAAAGGTGTTCCACGTGTATATTTCTCAAGAAAACTACCCTGTCTCCTTTTCAGCACATATTTACTTTGAGGTTCTCTGATGATTTATGGTTCTCCCCACTACATCTTTGCACTGTGTCCCCTCCACAGGCTGATAATTTTTTCTTTCCCTCCTTCCCCTAATTTCGTCCCACTTCAAGTCATTTTGGAGTCATAGAAGCCAGGAACAGGCATTTGAAGAAGCTGTTTGGCTTTACAGTCCTGCAACAGAGTTACAATGGCCTGGCTACTCTTTGTCTCTTTAAAAATCAGAGAGCGAAAGTACCTTTCTGGTTAGTTTTGCTCTGACAGAGCAAAGCGTCAGACGAGCCAGTGTAAATTGCATACTTCTGTTTCGTTTTAAGGGGTTCATAATTGTAAATACTGGAAGAACACCTAATCCAGCCACAATCCAGGAACACAAACTATGTTGCTTACTGGCCTACAGAAACATATCATTATCACTTGCCATTGACATTTTCTCCAGGAAGGAAAATATGTTTTATTCAGTTGTTAACATTGTATCATTACAGAGAGATCTCAACTGGAAATCTGTTTCCTGTTAACTCATTCCATGAGCTACAGTAAGTTGTTTTTTTAAAAGAAAAAAAATTCACAAAACCAAAAAACAATACTTCAATCAAACAACAAACCTGTACATGAGAAAACTCACTAGCCTACAGCAATGCTGTTATGGAAAATATTTCATGTCACAAATTAAACAAAATTTCCCTAAGTACCACAATAAAAATCTACAGGAAAGTATTTAAGGATTGCAAACATCTGTAAGAATTAGATTGCTCCCTCTGTTCCTTCACTTCGGAAACACATTCATGTGGTTCCTAAGTGTATTTCTACACACTTGTTTGGAATTTTAGTTAGAACAAACTCGTGGCAAGGCTGATGCAAGATGAAAGCTCAGACGTTCCATTTCCCCAAAGTCAGAAATACAGTTACAATGGCTCCTGCAGTGCTCTGCTACAGGATCTTCTAGTATTTGTTTTATATGTAGTAGATCAAATTGCCTTGGATCTTCCTCCAGGAAGTTCCTGTATATTGGAGGCAGCATTTAAGTATACACAAGCTTACTTATTTAACCTTGAAGTCAGCACAGAAGTCCAGTTTCTATCCACAGCATTTTCACACTACTTCATGCATAACTTAGCTACATGACCAGTTAGCTCACCATTTTACACACTACTGGATAGGGGTAACTTCCACTTCCTCAGCAGAACAAGATTGTGGAGTTCAAGGTTCCACAAAGCCTTACTCCAGAAAGGCTGGAGCAGCCAGTACTGTCACTGCTCCAGATCCTGATCCTCCTCCTGCTTGGATCAGCCCTGACAAGCCACACTGACATGAGTCCTTCTGATTTTAATAGAAGTGCACGATATTCTACAAGCCCTCACTCCTGCAGTCTCCACTTCAAATGATGAAAAGCCTTTCTAACTGAAGCAAAGCCCTTGAAAACACAAAGCAGATGTGCTGCAGAGGTTTAATCTAGAAAGCACTGAAAAGCACATAGTAACACTTTAAAGTATGTGATTTTTAAGTCAATTTAATATTTTGGGGTGGCTCCACTTCTTTAATTTTTCCCTGTATTTTAAAAGCATTTTAAAAGACAAATTGCCCTGTTCTGAAGAAGTTTGTGGGAAAGGGGAAAGACATGAGCCAGAAGAACTAGACAAGGCAACCCAAAGAAAGCAAAAACCAGAAAGTTTCCACAGTATCCCTTTTCAACTTGTCTGAAAGTTATCGAAAGTTTCTAAGAGGGTCATTGATGCGCCAAGGTTTTGAAATCTCACTTTGAGGTACAAGTGACCACCCTGTATTTAGACCAAATTACACATTCCTTACACATTTTCAGAAAACATTTCTTACACATTTTCTGTATGTCTGCGTTTTCTCAGAACATGAAAATTATCAAAGGTTATCATGCAGCTATCTTTCCTCCAATTTTCTGCCTGCCTCTTAAATGGATTTTTTTAAAGCCAACAATGTTATACATAGAAGAAATCTAATTATTTCACTGTAGCTTATTATGAATGTTTCTACACATCACAAGATTCCCTGTATCACTGCATCACAAACCGTCAAAGATCACTCCAGACTGAAACACCCAAGGACTGCAGACTAAGGCATGAAAGCACAATATCGTATCCTGCAATTCCAAACAGCAGGTACCACCATCACGTCTGGCTTTAGGCAAGGCTCTCTTCCTCTCATTCTTGATCCATAAATCCACAGAGATGTTCTGAATGGCTACTGACAATGTATCTGGATGTCAGAACCTGCATGCAGCTATAGTGAATGCAGCTGCTTCTTGACAATTCCCAAAGTTCTTCACTGATACTCCATTTAATAAAAATGGTGTCACTAGCAAAAGAATAGATAGCGTTTTCCGCTCAGCATCTGAACTCTTGCTTCCCTTTATCTAGGGAAGATTCTGTAAACAAAACCAACCAGGAGATGTGGAAATGCTAGATATCCCATTGCACCGTTAATACTACAAACTCATTTTTGGCTTACCATGGATTCACTGATTAAGAGGAGGAGAAGAGCCTCTTCTACGTTGTCTTGAGGGCAGTACACACTGAAAGACAGAATACATTTTTCTGAGGAAGGTCAAGAGTTATCCTGTCAGCCTCTTTCTCATTTCACAAGAGAACAGGTAACTTGAAACATGTCATGCATAATTAATTTGCTAGGCAATACTTTCTTTGCAGGTTCACACAATTAAAAGCTCTGCAATATAACTCAGATGAGCTATACTGAACCATAAATAGATCATTTCAATTTCATAGCAACGACATGTTGGATTTTATTCTTCCGGGGGGGGGGGACCAAAACAACAAAAAAACCACTCAAAGTGTAATGTTTTATTTTTCCAGCAGACTTTTCAGTGGGAAGTTGAAAAATAAGAAGACACAAAACTACTACATGAATCAGTGACATAATTAGCAGTATCAATGAGTGTTCAAACACATTTCTTTCCTCCTTCCAATAAACTGAAATAAAAATGAACACTTACTTCTCTTCTGAATACAGCTCAGGCCTTCGACAAAGAAGATTGCTAACATAAGACTGATATTCCTTGTTCATGAACTCAGGAAGCGGATCAGATAAAGGGCTCCAGTAACAGTCTTCACTGAGGGAATGGAGAAGGACTTGGGCTAACTGTTTGGCTGCAGTCTAGAGATCAGTAAACAGTACAGAAAAAGACATACATCACTGAAGCCTTCTCCAACACAAAAGATTCACCCCTCCCTATGTTCCACCTTATGAAAGGAGATGTACCAGCATGACAGTACCATTTTTCAGAAAGCTGGAGAAACAAAATCAGCTGCTAAGGTCTACAAAGTGACAGTTTCATCCCTCCTCAGAAAAGACCAATTTCTTCATTTACATGATCTTGTTGCAATGCTTTAGGAAAAAAAGTATCAAAAGGGCCTGACAGGGAGGGATGCTTTGGTGAACAAGGACAACTGATTGCCACATGGATTGCTGAGACAATCTCTCAGTAGTTACTGTATCAGAGTATGATGTCACTACACTGTGTTCTCAGTCTCAGAATTTTGTATGCCAGTCTCAGGACCAGAGGCTACTTTCGTATTAGGTTTAAAAGATCAACCTTTTATCTGTTAAAATCACTCTTCCCTGTAGACTTTTATGGTTTCATCTTGGTAGTGCTTCTCTCTTCCTGTTGCAGTAAAGGAGGGAAGAGAGAAGATACTTAGGAACTTTATATTGAGAGAGCAACATCACATGCACTTTTTTACCATCAAATGGCCAAAGATCCTTAAATACTTGCTTTCCACTTCATGTGCACAGCTGGCAAACTGGGCCCAAAAGGAGGCAAATTAACTTCGCTTAGCAAAACTATCTTTGGCGTTTGCCCTTGTCTGACACCCATTAAATCTTAATTTCTTGCACTGTAAATAGATGAGCATGCAAACAAGTTCAGAGACATCAAACTCGGTGGTGTCTTCTGTGAATTCTAAGCAGCACAGCACTCTAAGCTGTAAAGTAAATACTGCACAAAACAAAGGGGAGGCTGAAACTTCAGCCCTTCTGTCCTAATACTTGTAAGCAGTATTTTGCAACTTCTCTGACTACTAGACATGTATTTTACATGAAATTTACACTTTGAGATGTGTTACGAGCCCATCAAGAGTAATTTTCTTTTAAATACCAGGACAGGTATATAGATGTCACACCTCAACATCTATGGGATCAAATCAACCACATTGAGATTAAAGTTCCTATAATCAGTTTCAGAAAAATAACTTGTTTTGATGCAAGGCTCTTGATTTTCATCCACCTCACCACACATGAATTCACTGAATTAGTCTAAAATGCAACCACAGTAGCAAGCACTGCTCCTTAAACATCATGAAGGGAGGTTTCATAGACAGCAATGATCTGAGCGTACAATGGTGTCTCAAAGAAATATCGTCACGTACAACTCCCTGGAAACCCCAGGACCTTCCATGCCCCCCTACTGACAAGTTACAGAAAGCTGTCTGTTTCTAACTAGGCTTTTCTATGCTTTTTATAGCAAGTAACTATGAGCAAAAATGGCCTAGGGCTCTGCGACATTAGCCAGTATCATTTTATCATCTCAGTGTGTAATTATTTAGTCAGTTTTACCCTGAGGAGTCAACTCCCCTATATTTTTTTCCTACAGTCTTAGACAAGAGGGAAAATAATATGCCAGCAATAGAAAGATCTCTACTGGTTCACACAGGAGTACAGCTTGTGGTGAGCCATTCAAAAGGCAAGTACCAAATACTTCTAGTGTCTTTAATTTTAACATGCGGTACAGTAGCTGTGTAAATTAGCTTCACTCTTGTTTTGAATAAGACTAAACAAACCAGAACAGGCCAAGACTCTGATTTATGTTATTACTGCCTTTGACTAAAAAAAGCATCATTATGCTTGAAGAACACTGTGATCCCACAAATTAGGAGAAAAAAAAAGAAAAATCATGTGTTTTACTTTCATGCTTGGAAAACTTGTTTAATTAAGCACATTCCTCCCTGTGCCTTCTCAATGGCTCTTCAAAAATAAATAAGAAAATGAAAATGCAACTTGGAAATTCCAGGAAAAGCTACTGAATGAACACCTTGAGAGTTCCCTTAAGGGATAAATCCTCCAGGGGTGCTGTACAGCTGTCCCCAGTTGCCCAGGACAGGAGTAATTGAGCCACGTTCTGTCACAGTACAGGAGCAGCAGATGGTTAGACTCATTTCAGCAAAATGATAAAACAGGGCACAAAAATACCGCTGAACCCTGATCTCTGTCTGGAAAAGGATGCAACCATTTGAGTGGACAATTATTTAAGTCTTCTCTTCTAATTCAGTCCACAAGCTTCCACATGCATCTGTATTCTCAAAAATACTATGCAAACCCATGCCCACTTCCCCTGCCCAACTTGTCTGCAATGACACAAAACACAAAGCTGAACCAAGCACAAGTTTAGCCGTTAAGAGTATCAATGCTTTTAGGGCTGCAGAGCTTTCATTCCCAAGACTGCTATTCTCCATGCTGTTGACCTTGTCGCCTCCTGACAACTTTAGGACAAGATCTCTTCAAGGAGGGACAGAGAAGAACCAGTTAAAGGTCTAAGAAGTTAAACAGGTACATAAATATTTCTTTACCAGAGAGATTCAGGCTAAAAGGATGCAAAGATGCAGAATGCCAACACCAAAAAAAAATTTTTTAAACAATTAAAATCACTCTATACTGTATTGAAGAGGGTTTTACAGAGGGAACACTGAAGGATGTCAGTCTGAAAAAATACTGCTTGTTGCAAGAGACAGAAGTATTTAATGCTTCTACATGCAAATGCAGAAAGGTGTGCAAGCACACTAAAACTGAGAAAGAAAACAAGACAGCATCACCTGAGGACAGCACTGTCAAACTAAATACATCTCTGTTTCTACTAGGGCTAGAAAATGCACTGAAAACAAGTAAACAAAACAAACAAAAGAAAACCAAAACACAAACCAAACCAAAGCAACCTATATGCCCAGGTCTGAAGGCTTGCAGGCTTCAACTGGGCAGGTCTTTGAATTAAGGGGATCACTTGACATATCACTTCCAAAAGTTAAAAACAGGAAAAGCAAAAAGCAAAAAAAACCCACCAGCAATCAATCATTCAAGTGAGGACAAATACACTTTTGTGCTTCTGCACTGGTCAATCAAGGAAATTCCTGCATACCAGGCTGCCCCACCCTCCCATCTCCCACTCCCTTACCATTTTGAAGGTCTGAGTAGCTTTTGTTTCCACAGTCCTTAGTATTTCTCGCAGACTCCTCATTCCTTTCACAATATTTCTATGGGGAAGACAGAAAAAAACAAAATAATGAAAAACCCCCAAAATAAGAACACTGGAGACAGAATATTTTTATAATGTGCCAAAGCATGGCAACAAACTTGAAGTCCAAACAACCCATGAAACAATCACTAACACCGAACGTGCAGTAGCACGACAAGTCACTCTGAGGCACAGACAGGACAATGGCACAGAGCAAGGCAGCGACTGCAGCATTGCCTACTCCAGATGGCTTCCTAAGAGAAGATCACATTCACATTTGATGAACAGAGGGGACATTTGGAAGCCTTTCATAGCTCATATTTATAAAGCAGATGCTACTCCTTAGAAGCATCCACATCTCCTCTTCATACGCACAGATTGCACTTGTTCAAATTCTATTGAGCTTACGTGATGCTTTTAAATGACGATTTCTTTTAGGCGGTGCTTAAACACCTTGTGTCTGATGGTCCAGGCACATGATGAAATCACAGTGGTTTAAACAGTTTATTATCAGGCAGCTAAGTTGCAGTAACTGTCTGTAAGCATAGCTTAACCTGCAATAAGAGGGTTAGGCTAAAAAAAAAAAAAAAAATTAAAAAAAATCACATTACTCTGCATACACCATGAGCAATTAAAGCTGACTAGTTGCCAAATGGTATCTTAATCATGTGTCTGAGCACTCAGAGATGCAGAGAGGAAAGATTAAACGCTGGACATATTAGTTAACACACTGGCAGCCTATCAGCTGTTCAAGGCTAAGGACACGGCCCCACCACCACAGTAACTGCAAAATGGTTCAACACACATTCACTGCAGGGTCAAAGCTACCCAAAGAAACATAAGTTATCAGAAAAGAAGCAATGCTGTACAAGACAACAAAATAAGTAGTTGTACTGGTACATTAACCGCCACTTCAGCTCATCCAGGAGAATTTTCTGTGCAGACAAAAGCTAAATTTCATTTTAAAAAACGAAGCCATGACAACCTTTTCTGTCAAACTGATTAAATTTTGAAGTTAAGCAGCACAGACTGCATTTGTGCACTGCAAACCTTCTTGCACTCCAGAATCAACAGCAAACATTTGATGACAATAAGAAAAAAAGTAATTACTTTGGGGGTGGAGGGATAAAAATGTGATCATGTTTACCATTAATACTGGCTACATAAAATGCCACCCTAAAGCCTGTGGTCACCATGTCACAAAAGGCAAATGCATATGGCCTTACTTCCAAGCGATATCCATCTCAGTTTTAAATTGTGAGGTAACCTGTAGACTATCTAATCATGGGCAATGTACAGACAAGCAAGAAAGTAAGATGAGCAAAAATACTGAAGACTTGCCCTTGCAAAGAAAGTCTGATGCTATCTTTTTTTCCTTCCACTTTCTTCCAAGTAGATGTGCTTTGAGTTTACCAAGAGGGAAAAAAAGCTCAAGGAAGTCTTTGTAAGTAAAACTTAAACACTTCAGCAAGCTCTCCAAGTGACAGGGCCAAGACACCACGTGCTTTTTAGTGGGTCTAGAATAGAATATACCCACAAAGATGCAGTTCTGGACCTTATGCACAAGCAGTGACCAAATCCAAGAGAACTGTTTACATGGTATTCACTATCAGATAGAAAAAATTAATTAATTCCCCCATCCAAACAAAATTCACCTGCCCAACTGCTCTTCTTGATTACTGAAAACTACCAGCATTTTCTGTTCTTCCATGGCTCCTTAAGAGGCTGGACATAAGAGTTATGGGGTGTAACAGTTCTACAGCATTTTCAAAAATGCATATGTTTGGATTTCTTGTTAGCATAATGATGTCTTAATAAAGTGCCAGTGAATTGCATTAACCAGCATCAGAAAGATGACTAGTGATCACGCACAAAGCAAATTATTTTCACATTTGGCACATTCTTAAGAAAAGAAAAACCTAGAGAATATGATAAAAGGAGACCATTTTGCTCCCAGAGAACTAGAGCACCATTACAGTTCCACATTTTAGACAAGGCCATAAACAAGTTAAGCCACCTGACAGAAACACCTTGCTCTGGGGCGGGGGAAGGGGAGAAGTAAAACGAGGAATAGACACACTGAAGTGAATGAAAGAATAAATGGCAAATTGCTGCCCATCTGTCAGTAGCCAGGTTTGGAACCATGAAGCACATGACAAATGCTTAGGAACACCTTTAACAGAAGGTAGGAGTGCAAAATGGGTGGCACAGGAGAAGCATCCAGCACTCGCCACCTCCCTGACAGGTGCTCTTGTGGTCAAGATCTATCAAACCGCACCCACTCCATCCTCTGAGCTCTCAACAATACCAGTTCTACCGGACTGAGGATTTGGGTTGGCAGCTTTTGTATTTTGAACTTTATCAAGCATTACTGAGTCATGACAGGAGACAGAGCACACCTGCCAGCATTCTGCAAACACACCTCCCTACAGGAGTTTGTCTTTCCGCTCTACTGTTCCAAGCCAGGAGACCATCTGAGCACATATTTAATTCTGAGCGTATGAATTGCTCTGCTCGTAACAATAAGGAACTCGCCATTCTATTAATATATGCCCTTAGATACTAAATGTGCACTTGAAGGGATTTGTTTTTTAACTAGGATCTGTAGAAGTTAACAAAAAGAAAAGTATGTATTTGAACAGAAATACATGTTACGTGGATGAGTGGGTGAGGATGCAGACCTAAAGCCTCTGGCAATCCTTGGTGAAACCACTTGATCTTACTTAGATCAGAAAGTACACAATCTTGAACCTCCACAGGACTTGGATTGAGGACTACCTGGAAATCCCAAGTAATGTTGCCTCAAGCCATGGCACCATAAGCGAACATCAGATCATGGAAATGAAATGAGCTGGAAGAGTCCATAGGCCCTTATTGTACTGCTAAGAAGCCAGAAAAAGAAAGGAAGAAAAACAGGAAGGGAAAAGCACATGATCATTAAACTGCCTTGGGTTTAGCCACAGAAGTGGCCAGAGTGTACCATTTGAAAGAAGTATGATGAAATGCAGTTTAGGATTCAGTTACAGCTAATCTAATAAATATGAACACAATCATGGGCACAAACTGTGACAAAGAGCAACTTGAGAGCCCAGTCAGTTCAGCTTGGCATAAAAATAGGTTTTGTTTGTACATGTACCCTGTTAATACAGATTAATTACCAGTCCATGAATCAAAGCAGTCATATCAGGGTTATGTCATATTGTTTGACTAACACCACATAAAATTTTAAGACACAAGAAAGCAAAGAAATACACTGTTTTCTATGCAAATTGCTGGGAAAAATATTGACAATAAAAGAGCAGATTGTGGACACAGGCGTCTGCAAAAAGACAGTCCCCCAACAACATAGTCACCAGCAGATCATGTTCTTATCCCCACTCATTCACTGCTAAAACAATTAGTTACTGACAGAACAGACCATCTTGAGATAATTACATGGCAGTTGGAATGGTCACCTCTCCAGAGCAGAGCAGTACTCGAAGAACAGAAACAGCAGCAACACCACTGCTTCTGCCCACCTCCTTTTGCATCTTGAATCTAACCCAGATTTCTAACAAACCATATCCTCTCCTTAAACAGCTGTTTATGCACAGGCACAAAATGCACCTGAAGAAAAGGCAGTAAGAAATGAGTCTAATATTCACATATCTGCATCAGAAAAAAACCCCAAAACAAATAAACCAACCAAAACCCAAAAACCTAGTGCAGATGCTAACATGAAGACAACTGGCTGCCTTTTACAGTATGACAGCATCTGCTTTCCTATGCTCTGTATCCACAGCATCAACATTGCTCGCTGGAGGGATAAAAGAAAGCTTTCTTGGGTTGCAGCAGGGCAAACAACTGCAGGAAATGAGTCTTCAGCAACACAATACTTTTAAGTACCATCTTATTAAAAGCATTTGTGACTTTTACAGCTGCAAGACTTGCTGGTCCTTACAGCTGGCAGTTCAATACCTGAAGACTGGACCTTTCTTTTATATTGGTGCCTTCTTTCCACTGCACACGGCAAGAGAAAAGGGCATCCCTGACCACACACTGAGAAAAGCACATCTGATCCTGCCAGCAGGAACAAAAACATAACAACAGCACTTGTATCCCTCAGCTCTTCTGTCTGTTGAGACAAGAATAAAGCACTCACTATTCCTTTTGTACACATATAGCACTGGGGAAGGACACCCCAACTGATAGAACCTACCCCCTGACAGCTTGAGCAGTCATCACCCAAGGCTTATTTCCTACCTGAACACGCTGGAAGCAATAATGGGAACAAAACAATTTCTTTGAGCTGTTCAGTATCAGGTGGAGTAATCTGTTATACTCATGAAGCACCCTAAAAAGCTTCTTCCCACATCCCTCGCCTTTCCTCAATATATCCCAATGCTGCTTATGCCCTCTTGTGGCAGAAACCACACATTACTATCAGCCGCGGGGCGCAGACAAGTTGCCACGTCCCACCAGGCTTTTTGTCCCACTGAACCTTCCAGCCCTGGCTAATGTTTCCCACTTTCACTGCAGCAGGTAAGGAGCCCTTGGGATTCCACTCCCATCCCAGCCACAGGAGCTCCATTGCTCTTTCATCACGAGACAGTTACAGAGAACATTTTGCTGCTATTGCAGCAATAAATCTTATAATCAAAGCACTGCTTAATTCACACATGTATTTTACTCCAAATTGTCTTCCTGTAGGGTTTTTTGTGGTTTGTTTTTGTTTGAGATTTGTTTTTTGTTTCTAAGGCTATCATTAAAATAACATGGGAAGGGAGCAAGCAGGGCCCATAGCAATAGCCAAAACATCCCACTAGATAAATTGAGCTAATCACTGATGAACACTGAATTTACAATGTTGCTGAATAAAATGAACATGAGTTTGATATTCAAAAGGTGCCTAGAGGACATCAGTGCCATATGTTCTAAAAGGGATTTTATTTTACTACACAGTTAATGAGCTTACTGGCAAGACCTGAGCTTTTTGTTTGCCATGAGAACAGCAGAAGGTTAGGAAAGCACACACTGTGCCACAGCTGGCCAATCCCCAGCTCACCTGGGAAAACCACATTCCAAGCTGATACTGAGACTTCGCTTTGCAAGTCCATACTTTTCTTTATGCATAAACTTGTACTTGCCTGGCTAAAGGGGTTATTTTACAACATTTGAGCTTTGCGTTTTTGTAAGCCTCCAGGTTAAACAAGGCTTACCTAAAGGCACCTCTCATGGATTGCTTATAGGTACACTTTCACTCTACATGCATGGAGAACATAGGATATTCATGGTTGCATTTAAGGTCATCCTTGGGGGATAAAAAAGTAGCAAAAAAAGCCCTAAACAAGAAGCAACCCTCCTCTGGTAGAATGAAAAAATGGTATCAATTTTCTACGGAAGAATTTAAACTGATTTTTGCTGGGATTTTTTTTTCCTAGTTTTCTTCTTTTCAATCTTCCCTGGTTTTTTTCTTTCTTCTCCATTTTACTCAGCGGGAAAAGAACTGAAGAAGTGAAGAAAATGAGAGAAAATATCTCTGACTGGAGGTAAAGGCAAAAAAAGCCAAAATTAAATACTTGTGAAGATAGTTTGCAGTGAGAAACTCAGAATGTGATTTCTTGAGAATAAATGGAGCAAGAACAGGACTAAGGAAGGATAGATTCTTACAAGTACTGTTTACACATGTTGAAGAGACACTCTCCTACATGACAAAATCTGTCCATTGGATAACCAGAGTAAATTATGTTTTAAAGACATGGCCTGGTTTAGCAAACAGCGTGTCCTCACCAATGGCCTTTGGAAGTGGGCATTCACAGAGTCTTTTCAGCTGATCTTGAGAAGGTTCTCCACAGGTGAAATTCACTGTAGGCTTGTAGATATTAACTCCTCTTGCCCTTCTGAAGGTCATTGGGAGCTGTATTTCAGAGGCATAATAAATACCCTGGAGCAGCACTCTTCCTGCATGCATTCTCCATAGTAAAAACACATGGATTTGGGGCATTGATTGGGATATTTAAGACCTTAGGCAAACAAATAAATGGAAGAAACTACCTGTAAGACTTTGCTGAACTCTAAACCAGGTCCTGTGGCTGAAAATTTTAAGGGCACACAGTAATGTAAATTCCACTCTGTCTTTACAGTCAAACTCCCCTTGTCTCCACATGGAGCAGAGCTGAGTCAAGACAAGAAAATTGTTCTACCCCACCCTACTTGTGGGTCTGGAAAAATCAGGCTTAGGGCTCTCAAGAAAGACAGAGAGACACAAGTAGAAGAAAGGGAAGGACAGTGAGCAGACTTGAGGTGAGCCAGCAGCCAAAAGTCACAACAGAACACAAGAAAGAAATTATTCTTCATCTGTTCTGAGACAAAACATGCAATATCTATTTTTATTAATATCTGCATCCACCTACCCTTTCTTTAACTGAGTCACATAGGCACTCTGTAAAGCTGCTTCCAGAAAGTAGGAAAGTTCAAACTCAGAGTAAGTCATGTTGCTGCCCTTGATACTCCTTGAATGTGTGTTGTTTAAGGTCTGTGAGAAAAAAAAGAGAAGTATCTGGGAATACAGACATCTGTTGGAACTAGTAGGGTCCTCACGAGCCAGTGACATCTTCAACAAGAAAATGTTACCTTTATTAGCTATTAAAAATGTTATAAAATCAATTTAAAAATAAACTATACAATGACTTCCATTACACATTCTGCATGCAATATGAGTTTTGAAATACAATCCCTTATTACTTTCCAACTTTTATTAAAGTAAGTACAAATCTACACATTAACACCAACAGCTTGGGAAATACCATTCAAACTACAAAGATCCAGCATCTTGAATGGAAATATGAACACAATGTTTGAGTAGATTTATCTAGTTTAATGTAATATACATATTTGATAAGAGCTAGCAAGCCATCAGGAGTCCTAATGGAAGAATCTCAGCCTTTCCTCTGCTTCTCCTATCAAATCTTTCTTGGTTTTCCTTCCTTACTGGTAACAAGCAGATTCCACTGCTGAAAGTGGCCTCTCCAAAACAGGGGTTTTCATCTAGGACTGGAGAAGGACTATGAACTTTTAGTGTGTCTATCATTTTTGTCTCTGCATCCAGAAGACAGCTACGTGAAAGGAAGTTGTAGTGAGATGGGGGTCCATCTCCTCCCAGGTAACAAGTGACAGGACAAGAGGAAATGACCTCAAGTTGTGTCAGGGGAGGTTTAGATAGGATATTAGGAAAAATTTCTTCACTGAGAGAGTGGTCAGGCATTGGAACAAGCTGTCCAGGCAAGTGGTAGAATTACCATACCTGGAAGTGTTCAAAAAGCATGTGGTCATGGCACCTGGCAACATGGTTTAGTGGCAAACATGGTAGTGCTGGATTAATGGCTGGCCTCAGTAAACTCAGCAGTCTTTTCCAACCTTACTGATTCTATGATTCTAAGTGAATGAATTACAGGTCAAACCCTTTCCCTTCTTCACAGACCCATGCTGTCAGTAAAAAAAATTACAGTGTCCAGGACTGGCAGGAACTCATCCTTCCACAATGGAAGGACAGTAACTTGTTTTAAATTAAAAAAACATTCCACCATTTTTTTTCTGCAGAGAAACAGAGCAGGGCACTTGTTAGCTTGCTTTCTTAATGAATTTTTATAAAGGCACTAAGCCCATTTTTTCTTGTTTCAATGCAATTAAAAACAAAACCTGAAACCAAAACACACCTTCGCTACTGAGAAGAGCAGAAGTATCTAGTCAAAAGGTCAAAGGCCTTTCAGTTACAGGACAGGTAACATCAGTACTGCTGATGTCACTTGTAATGTGTGGCAAAGGAAGGGAATGGAAGCACACGGTATGTCCTGCTAGGCAAAGTTTGCATGTGCCCAGCAAATCAGTGGCACATATTCTCTGCATGGCTCAGTGGAGGGCTCCCAATACTCAACTTACTTGTTACTACGCACAGAATCACAGAATGGTTTGGGTCAGAAGGGACCTTAAAAGATGATCTAGCTTCAACCCCCTGCCATGGGCAGGGACACATTCCACTACACTATGTAGCTCCAAGCCCCATCTAGCCTGGCAATGAACACTTCCAGGGATGGAGGATCTAGGTTCTAAAGATCTAGATTCCTCAAGGTTCACTTGGAAAAGGTGAAGCACTGGCAATTAAACTGCTATAGCTGATCCAAAAGGGTCTCTTTCAGCTCATTAGGGATCTCAATATCCACTACTGTCTATCATTTACACAGCAGGTATGTAAAATGTCTTGAGTTCCTTCATGCCAGCACTTGCCATGCAAAGTTCATAGTTCCTCTTCAGTACAGGCTGAACTTGAGATACAACCTGTGCATATCTAGTATTTAGTGCTTTACCACAGGCAAAACTGGTTCCCAGACCTCCTTCTCAGAGGAAACAGGTAAAAACCAGCTAAGCTGCTGTTTTGTGAATGATTTTACTGAGACACCTCACTCTTTCCAATTTATTCTCATACTTCTTGCTCTCTATGAACACTTGACATTTCTCCATCATTTTTTTAATTTTTGCTGTCAAAACCCTGGAAATTTCACCCAGGCCACCAGGCAACACCCCAAGTACATTTCTTCTTACCTTCTCAAGCTCCTGCAAGAACACCTGGGCAATAACACACGCTCTTTCAAAACAAGCCATGACTTCCTCCTCCCTCTCACACAGTCGAGCACGTGAGGCAATTGAGTTGGTTGAGCGCTCCAGTGACAGACCTGCAAAATGGCAACATCATCTTTAACTGAAGCTGACCACTGGCAGTATTGTCACATTATTTTTAATTTACCAGCTGACAGGAAGGTTTTTCCACATGTGGGTTTCCCTCTTGTTTTTATGACTTTCAGGATGCTACCCCCAGGAAAATACAATTCCTACACATGCAAGGCATCTTTATCATGCTGCTCTAACACACAGTGCCACTGCACACTCCTACAGTGCCTTTCAAATATTTTATGAAGACAGGACACACAATCCCTCTAGTAGGAATGAGCAGACAGAGAAATTAAGGCCTGTATTTCCAAAAATGGCTATACATCTTGGGTGCTTCAATTCAGTGCCACCCTGGCACTGAATTTGATAATTTCTAGGCATCTGCTACTTCAAGTGAAGTTTTCAATAAGCAGCAGTGTTGAGGGGGAAAAAAACAAACAACAACAACAAAAAACTCTAACTGGAAAATGATACAGAAACAGAGTCGGAAAATCTGAGGCCGCTCTTGGAAAATCTGAGCGCATGCAGATTGCTCATGGACACACAGCAAGCTCTTGGCAAGGCACAAGAGACTCTTAACCACAAGATCATTCCCTTTCCAAAGAAAGGAAAAAACCCTGAGTTTTGTACTAGTAAACTTCTTTCTTGTGTCATTATCCAACACCACCAACAAACATAGACTATGTTAATTGAAGATCCATAGCTACTGGTCCCTACATTAAAAGCTACTATCAGACCCTTGTCTGGCATCACACTATGACATCCTTTATATCCTTAAATCTATTTGGATAGGCTACACATCCACATACCGATTACACTGTGATTGGCACAGTTTCTTATGCCACACTGGATCTCTACAAGACACCACTGCTTGAAAACTTGGGTCTTCACCAATCACAACTGCACTGACACCCAGTAGCCAAACACAAGTTGCAAGAAGTTCACCACATGCTTTCCAATAAATTTTATATGTAACAACATTTCCTGATAACAATGATAAATATGTAAGATGTAATACAAAACTCTAGTGATCCTGACACAAATCCAGCAGTGACAACAGAAGAAAAGAATTCAGCTGTCCAGACAGCTCTCCAATGAAGTTATTTCAACTACTGCAGCATGTGACAAAGGATTCATGAGGACCCACCACATGCACCAGCCATGCTTTCCTGGACTTCCACAGTCCAGGAAGCACAGCACCTCAGCTCTGTTCATTCCAGGAGTCTTGGCCACAAACTACTGTAAGGCAGCAATGGGCAGCCAGGCTTCCCCATGATGTACGATACAGTCCAGGCGCTCACGCTGGAGGAGCCTGAGGTTCCTAGGCAGTCTTAGCTTTGTTTACTTCTAATGTTCAACATTTGTTTTGTCCCCTTGGTTACTCTGCTAGGAGTTTCCCTATCTCATGTCTTACATTTGAGCCAGACATGAGCAGATAGTTCAGCAGGTTGAGAAAATGCCTCATTGGTTCAAGATCGGGAGGTGGCTTCCCACTCCCTCTGCCCTCTCTAAACTCAGAAGTACACGGTGTGTTCCCTCAGAGATCTGTATCTTGGAGGAACACACATTCATACTTTTCACCTCTGAAAATACAGACCAGAGTAGAGCAGGAGGGCTGTATTGACTTCAAACTGACAGGGTGTGTGGGACAGGGATGACAATCATTTTGTTGCTTTTAACTAATGCCCAATCTGTGTTTTCTTCTTCCTTCTGACAAACACCTTGTACAGCATCCAGATACAACAGATTTTGTCTCTAGTCCATCTATGAAGTCTCTGTCTCTATACCATGGGTTGTTTTCCTATTATTTCAATGCTTCCATTTTTCAATTCTGTCACTTTGTAACAAATGAAGGGAAAAATTACATGTCAACTCTCTACAGAAAAAAAAAACCAAACCAAAAGTATCGAGTGCTACAGCAAGAACAAATAACCTACAAATATTCTTCTTCCATCTGTCTCAGTATTATCTACCTCTGAATTTCAAGTCATTCCCCTTAAATGAAAATAAATTTTAAGAAGTCTGCTTTTCAGAGCCACCATCCCCTTAAGTGCAAAGTAGGGCTGAGGGCCCTCAAAAAAAAAAAAAAAAATCCAGTACAATCCACTGACATTCAGATACAAGCAGCATTTAATCAAACTGCAAGAGCCATCCTAACACAGTCTGTATGGGGGCGTTTATCGTGGGAGATGTCACATAGAGAGAACAAGCTGATAAAAAGCCATTTACATACAGGCTACAGCCCACTTGCAAGGAGTTACCATCTCTAAGCTCTGACACGGGGGAGGAGAGCAAGCAACCTCTGCCAGCATCAGGTACTGACAACAAACATGCTCATCCATGCAAGTCAGAAAAACAGAGCTGGGGCTGATCAGAGACAGGGGAATGAACATCTCCAAAAGGGTTCTTGCCATAGTAAGTATCCAGCAATATACAGTGTATTAAAACAGATACTGTGCTACACTGCTCTACTTGTAAAGGGCTAGAAGGAAAAATGACCCACATTATGTGGTATTAGTCATGGTTCTCTCTTTAATACAGTATGCGCTGACCTGATGTCATTCGAGTACAAAATACTCTACAGAATCCAAACAGGGCTATTCTTCCCTACCACAGAAATGTAGTGAAAAGAAAAATTAGAGCAAGCAGACTGCAAATCCAGTACACAAGGGGAAGAACAGAAGAAAACCAACACAACTTCCCTACTCTTGCAGCCACCAATTCAGTTCTTACAATACAAAGCCCCAACAATAAGATTTGCTCAGGGTGCAATCGGAGTCCTCCAGTACTGAGAGCACAAATTCCACTAACTCTTGTACATACCCCATTTATCAGCACAGAAAAAAAACTTTGCAGCACAACAGGCAACTTAAATTCAACTCAGTTTACAGAATGTGTCAGAAAGCCACAAAAGTGCATGTTACTTCCACACTGGGTTTAGCAAGAAAAGTGGAGCTATTGCTAAGACTGGTTTAGCTTCCAAGTAAAGCATAAAGCTATATGCTTTCTTGTTAGCTGGTATGGTGAAGGGATTTGGGTATATTTTGCAACCTGTTGTAGTAAGAGAATACCAACTTAAAGCTTCTCTGTAATAAGACTTTTCTCATGTGAATCAGGTGCCCAAATTTAAACATATACATACATATATATCACAGTAGTTTTTCACACAGTGGAGATAGTTTTCTGATAGAGTATGGCCCAGGCTCATGATTTCACAACATGTTTCCAGATTATCCTTCTTTAAAAGGACCAATTCTACCCACTTCAGAGGAAGTAACTTCTTATGTATAAAAACACTGCTTTCCTTTTCTGCATAAAGACAAAGCTTCCATTCACCTCCTCTAGTTCTCCCAATGATTCATCTCTGGCTCTTCACCTTTTTATAATCTTTGCCCCTTCTTCCTTGCTCCCAAATCTGAAATGCATTTACGTCAGAAAAAAACCAAATCCATAAGGTCTATGAGACATATCACCGAATTAATCTCTTCCTAGAGTTGAAATGCACTGCTCTTATTTACAGAAATTAGAAAGGGGAAATTTTATGAGGCTTATTTCCATTTTCCTCTCAGTCTGACTTTGCCAAGGGAAGACATTCATACCACATAGCTCCAATGCTCTGAGGTGGTGTTATTACAAGAACTGGAACATCCATGTGCACATGGATATGTGGTATTAGATTCTCAGCCACACCAATGGGATGAAAATTCATGCTGGAAAGAATACTTGAAGGTCCCGGGTTTGACTTTCTACACAAAGAAGGGCCGGCTCATGGTGTTACCCAGCCGGGTCCTGAAAGCCTCAGTGCACAGATGCAGACTGCACGAGGACTAGGGAGGAGATTAAGGTGGCTTTATTTTTCCATGGTTCATAAACTAGCTTGCCAAATAGCAGCATTCATCCTTCTGAGTAGGAACAATGTACCAATCCCCTCACAGGTTATTTTAACTTTCCTTTGTACACAGACTTCAAGCCTCCTGTACTTGGATGAATTTAAACAACCAGGGAATGGTGAGTTCATAGCTGCAAGAATTCAGGGTCAGCAGCAGCCCATCACTTTCACCAACAGTGCTGGCCTGCAGCTGCTAAAACCCCACAGCCCAGGAGCATCAGAGCTACCTAGAAAGCTGAAGAAGGGATCAAAGAAACACAACAGCACAAAGAGCATGAACCTAACCTCCCGTATTGCATCCCACTGCTACATCCTGAACACACCTATGGCAACCTGAAGCAAAAGACATCTTATTTTGGAACTTACAGCCCTGCCAACAGCACCAGCCCCAGTCTCTAGAGCAAGGTTACACTGTCTATGCCCCTGTGCCACACAGACAGGCCTGCCTGGCCAGAGGACAGTGTACTGCTAAGCTAAGTGCATGCAATAGTGTTACTCCAGGCAGAGGAAGGTTACGTCATTTGCTTTGAGGTAAGCCATGAATGAAGATACTGCCTGGCAGCTCCTGCAAGGAAACTAGTTGGGTGCACATTCTCACCCTGGAGAATACCAGATCATTCTGGGTCACTGCCCCCAAGCAGAGGATGCACTTCATTTCTAGCACATGGCCATCAGTCTAGTTCAGAAATGTGGCTCTAGGAAATTAATTATCATTGAAACAAGACTATTTTTAAGGCTTCAGACATGTATATGTGCATGCTGACTAATCAACATTCGTCAGGATACTAAACACTTTCCAGAGACAAAATTCAAAAGCACAACCAAATCATTCATGGTATTACAACCAGTCTGCCCTGCCAGCTAGGGGTTGAACTTAAGAGCAGAGTCCTCAACTAAGCTATTCCATTACAGTGGCTTGGAAAACAAAATAGCCTGAACCTCAGCAAGCAGAAGCTGGGATTAGGTTGACATAGGCAAGACCCAGCATTTTACATTATTTCTGCCACAATTCACAGCAGTTTAAATAATTCACAACCTGGTCTTATTTATTTTAATTATCTCCCCAGCAATTAAGCTATGATTTTTTCAGCGGGGCTTATTTGCAATGCAAATGAAACAAGGGGAAGAAAGGCCTAGAAGCCCTTGGTTTTGAACACATTAATACGTACTGCAGCCCGTGAAAGGTGGGGAGGAAGAGACAAGTTTTGTTGTTCAAGAAAGCTGCATGTACTTCTTTCACTACTGCTTCCTATTGTACAGGATTATTGTAAATTCCTGGCAATCTGTTACAATCTTGAGGTATTTTTTATGTCAAAGTCTCAAAGGTAGAAATGCAGAAAATTCCAGTAACCCCAAGCAAAATTATCTGAAGATCTTTCTAACTGTAAGCTGGGAATGAAGTTTAAGGAACCCTTGAAGGCTGCACAGTTGTATCAATACAGAATTCAAGACCTCCTACTCCCAGCTTTCCTACTAGATGCAATAAACCAATGCTAACTACGTTACTCCAATTATTTTCAAAGCAAGAACTCTATCTGGTTAGACTTTTAATTACAGCTCAAGTTAGGACAGCTTTTGGATCAAATGGCTGGGAAGCCAGAAGGCAGCAAGCACTCCCCTGAGATGTAACCTCAGTTTCCTGTCCTCAATCAATGCTGCGTAGGCTCTGCATCATACTGCACATCTTATGCACAGCAGGAATCAGCAACTTTAATCCACAGACACTAATTTTTTAAAGCATATCCAGACCTGCTGCCTATCAACCAGCTGCTCTTAACCTTCATGGTATGTTTTTTAATCTTTGCTCTAACCTATAATACAGTGGGCTCCAAAATTCTTTGATCATATCAAGCAAAAAAAATTTTGAGCATGCACACCCAACATACACAGTTATATAAATACATTATTTCACAATCTATTTATTATATATTTGTGTGCATTTTTTTAAATACCTGCTAGATAACATGCTACTAACAGCTACCTGTCAGCACAGAAGGGGCCTGCGAATTCAGAACACTTGACTTTTTGTAAAAGCAAAAAGGCGTAATTAACCTTTAAATTTGTCAACTATTTTAACCATTTAGCCGTGAAAACAACCACTGAGCTTTGGTGTATATGGATTTTCATGGATACTCCCCATCTCATTACAAATTAGATTCTATTTACAAGTCTTGTGTTTATAAATTTAACCCCATTGATGTCATCCTAGAGCACTTTGTGCATTTCTGGGCTCCACTGCGCTGCTAAGTATTTCTTTATGTATTTGATTATTGAACCAGAATCTGGCAAGTTCCTTAAGCTGAAACATGTTAGAAACATTTATACTTCCAAGCAACCAAGCCTCCCACACTGCCCAATTTCTTCTAATACCTCCTTTTTTAAGTCTTTGGCGATGTCTTCTGTGTGTCTTTCAGAGGAATGCATTTTAGTTTGCTGCCATATTGTTTTTTCAAATTACTTCAGCCATTTTCCCACAGCAGGAAGAACAAGTGTTTCCCCAATGGTAATTTTTTTTCATATTTTGCTTTTACATAAGAAAGATCAAAAGGGGCTTCTAAAAATTTACGTACTAAATTGAGTGTCATTAGACTTCACTGATTAGATCCAACTATCATTGCTTTTACCTGATTGAAGAGCGCATACTGATAGTGTAAGCTCTGATACTTGTGCTCCTATTTTCAGTATTATCTGAAATCCACAGGTTTTTGAGGGAATCTTTAAGCTACTTGTCTATTTCGTAAGGGTTAGTTTGATTAAAATCAGGCAATATAATACATAAATCCACTTAACTAGGCACAGGTCAAATGCAACATATGGAAGTGAATGAACTAGCGAGGATGCCCTTCCGCAATTTGAAACACTTTAGTAAGACACTTTTGTAGGCATTACACAACATGGGACTCCCTGACATAGAGACTAAGTGAGTGCATCACTTTCAATAAAATACATTAATAGATTTATTTCAAAGTGGGGCACTTATTTTCTAGTGCATTTTTTGTTTAAGAAAGAAAAAAATCTAAGTTATAATATTTTTCTTCTGCACCAAAGCAGATCATCTTGCTCACCCCGTGGGGCACATGCACCATGCACCACTTTGGGGACCACTGCTACAACATATTGATTGTCCTGGTATGAGAGGCCATCTCTCCATTCCATGACATGAAGATAGGTCATACTGGAGCAATGCTCTGAGGCACAGGAAGCACAGGGGTGATCAGCAACCTCTTACAGCGCCACATCTAAAGACTTTGTCAACACTATCCATACCCAAAAACTGTCATGGCATACTGCAGAAATTACATTTTTCCCTGGTCTAAATATAACAGGAAGAAGCAGAAGACAAAAAATGCAAAGTGGGAGGGGCATAGGGGCGAGAGTTGGTACTGATGACCAAGTACTGGAATTTATTCAGCTTGAGTTCATCTGTACCACAGTTAAGCAGCACCACCAGGAAGAAAGTTCTCTTCCAGCTGCAGAGTCACTGAATTAGACTAGCCCTATAAACCTGTGTTTTTGCCCCTCACTACAAGAAAGACCTTGAGGTGGTGGAGCATGTTCAGAGAAGGGCAATGGAGCTGGTGAAGGGTCTGAAGCACAAGTCCTGTGAGGAGCAGCTGAGGGAGCTGGGGGTGCTTAACCTGGAAAAAAGGAGAAGGTGGGGGTCAGTCTCTTCTACAAAGTAACAATTGGACAAGAGAAAATGGCCTCAAGTTATGCCAGGGCAGGTCTGGATTGGCTATCAGGAAAAATTTATTCATTGAAAGAGCACTGAAAGGTCAGGCATTGGAACACGCTGCCCAAGAGTCACCATTTCTGGAGGTATTTCAAAGATGTGTAGATGTAGTGCTTAGGGACATGGTTTATTACTGGATTTGGCAGTGCTGGGCTAATGGTTGGACCTGATGATTTTACAGGTTTTTTCCAATCTAAATTATTCTATGATTCTATGTGCATTTGAGGAGCAGAAGGGAGAGGAAGGAAGGGTAATTCATATTTTACTATGCTGATTCATATCAAGCACTCAAGACGATCCTACTTAAAGTTACTAGAACAGAGAGAGTCTGAGAGGACTATCAGGCTTGTTGCTCTGTCACTTAGAAGATAGTCAGAGACATTTGAAACTTACTCCAGGGCAAACCAGCACATGGAAATCTTCTCATAGCCACTGGACACATACCATGCTACACAACACAGCCCCAGCATGACTCCGTCATCACAGCCATCTAAAAGCTACCTCTACCTTAGGCCATCTGCAAGTACATTTGTATTCATTCTCTTCTAGCGAAAGTAAGTATAGCATGTTCTCATTTAACCTTACAAACATTTTTCCATTTCCTCAGAAAATCAGCGGCAAATAACTCTTCCCATCTCCTGATGCTGCTAACCCCACAGCTTTAGAGAACGACGTTATAGTGCACCAGGTGGAGAAGGTTCTATGCATGTGTGCAACCAACATCTACAACTGTGTGTGGGGAAGGGAGAAGAATAAACTTTACCATTGCAGAAACCAAACCACATTAACAAAAGGAATCAGAAATTATTTCCTTTCTCCACTTTCCAAATTTCAGTATTCTGCATTCAGTGGCCTGCACAAAACTTTCCTCAAAAGTCTAAAGTAACATCCATGCTGCATTTCTGCACAGCTGACTGTGCTAAACAAACTACTTCTAAAAAACGTAAACCATCTGATCCAACAGCAGAGAAAAGCTCATGGAGCACAATCGAAAAGCCTAAGTGCACCAAGAATACCAAGGCTGGGCTTGGCAGCTCTTTCACATCCAAGGAGGAAAGCAGTAGCACCAGGGCATAAAATTCACCAACATGCAACAGGTTCAAAGTCATCACTGTCACAATCTAAGGGCAACTCCAAACTCTTAAACTGCTATTCTGAAAACCCAAATTAAGATATACTAATATTAGGTCCTTTTATCAACAAATCAACATCTGCAAAGCGGGGCTTTTGCCTATCAGACAGCTACTCTGATGCCAACATGAATTAACAGCATGCTTCCTGTCTTGCTGTCAGAATAGTGAAAACTAGCACTTTGAAGTGCATACCAGGTATAGAACAAAGTCTCTCTCTCTGATGTGGATTAACATTTAAAAGATGCATCTTTTGCCAAGCAAAAGTGAAAATAAGGTCTGCCAACAAAACATCTTACACTGAGCTACTAAAATTTTAATGTCCTATTGTATCATACATCCTTTTGGCTGGGACTCAATTTTTCTAATGGCCAAGCAAGAAAACTGATTTTATTATTTCGGCTCTGTTTAATAGAACCCATCTCCCACAGATCTCAGTTCTCAGTTCTCAGAGAGACAAATCTCAACGTTCTGCAGTTATCAGAGGATTCCAACAAAGGAATTCATGCCCTGCCCCTGCCAGACCCTTAAAAAACCAAAAAAACAGCCAAAGAAAAAAACCAAAAAACGAAAAATTCTTTTCTTCTATGGTGTCCCACTAAATTTTACTTAGTCACAGCAGCAGCTGAAATTACTGACGAAAGTAATTTCACCAAGTAGCTGCCAGTAGAGGAAACAGCAGTTAAGGAATAGAGACAACTGCATGCAAATAGATAATCTCAAAAGCAGCATACAAGTTCACAGTTGCATGCTGCCAAGTGTTAATCATCCTCATGAAGGTCCATTATCATTGAAAAGCTATATATGGGTACGAAAAAAAGTGAAATCAAAGTTTTAGATAACTTTTCACTTAACTATCACCCAAACCTATGCTTTTCTCATGTCAACTTTGTGCCCAGTATTCTGGCTCTTCAGGACCAACAAGCTTTCCTAAAGACAATGAAGAACAGTGGAATTGTCTTTAAGTTCTAGCTGCCCTTTTCAACACTACAATGAACTTAAGCACCTCAGCCAGCATCACCGCTTCCAAGGAGGGCAGATTCCAGACAGCAGTGAATTGGGACCCCTGGGAAGCCCAGAACATGTAAGGGTAACAACACTTCCAGTTTAAACAGGATTATTAGAGAATAGAAGATTTAGACCTTCAAGTAAAAGCCTACGTTACACATGCCATAATGTTAACAGTGCCTAAATGACATCATACTTGACACTGAAACTAATGGAGAAAGACAGGGTGGGAAATCAGGCTCTTAGGATTTTGTCCCCTGCATCTAACAACCTACTGCCCATTTCTAAATGGGTACATCATAGCACACTGACCTCACATCAGTCAGTAACAGCAATGCAGGCAGGATGAAAACTCAGCTTCTAGAGAGGGTGGGGTCAGCTGTGGTGGAAGGAGGGGAGGAACACCTGGGTTTCCCCTTTTTTTAGCACTAGAAGATGTGAGAATTTTTGTTGTAGCCATGTGGCTCCTAAACAATAACACAGAAATGAATCATCTTTATCTTGACATGTGCAATTACAACATGCTTTTATTTTTCTCCATTAGTACCTAGAGAGAATATAAAGCAAACTGCTTACTTGAGCATGTTGTAAAAAGTCATCAATCTTCCATTAATCCATTTCCTACGCTTGTCTCAGTTGACAAGACAAGGTATGTTCTTACATGGTAAGAGAGAGAGAGAGTGTGTTTGTGTGTATACACATCTCTTTTTAGGTATTACAGCAAAGTTTTTCTTAAGGAACTTCAAAAACTCTTAAAAATTAGACTGTAGTAAAGATCTCACGCACAAGAGTACGTATAACCACTGGGAGGGGGTTTTTAGCACACAAGAAGCAGAATAGTATTGCAAACACTTGTCTACAAAAAGAAGACATCCTGAAAAATACTATGCCCTCTGAAACAAGAAACAGGCTTAGAAAGTGCACGTACAGCCCATTAAGAGGTTTATAAAACATGACCTGAATTAAAAATGTTTCTGGCAAAAAGAAGTTAGAAGTGTAAATTCATTTTCAAAAGAAGGTTATGAAATAAATTATAACCCTGCAATACTATATAATGTTTCTAAACACAACTGATCTGCACTTGAAATTGTTCAAACTACTGGTACTCAAAATCATTCCACACGGTCTGTATTCCAGAACACTCCACAGTTTTGATACTACTATCTCACTTATCAAAAACTAAGTGGACAAAAATCTCATACCAGACAAGTTAACAGGAAACTGTAATTAAAAGGAAGGCTGCTTAACTTAAGCCAGTAACACACAATAACCCGTTAACGTTCTTTGACTGGAATATATCCTTGCACTATGGGATTGATAGCATTTAGTAAAGAACTGAACTAGAAAAGTTAGTAGCTTTAGATCTGAGACAAGAGCTTGAGGAAGCACTGGAACAGTCTTTAAAACAGAAGTGTTCTCTTGCAAAGAGGACAAAAATAAAATAATAATAATTAAAAAAAAAAAAAACACCTACTTTCCTCCCTTTCAATTCTCTCCACTAATTTAGTTCAATGAACCAACAACAAACTAAATAAAACCAAAAAGAAAAATCTTACTTTTCCCATTTTAATCCATGAATTTAAAAAATGTCCACACGACAAGACATTCATCAGCTTATCAGAAACACTGAGTTAAAGAGATTCATTTATTAAACTGAAAATTTGCAATCAAATTCTCTAGAGAGGAGGGAAAAGTAGATTTATCAGAACATAGCTTTGCAATAAAGCTGTATTTAACTCTACATTTTACTCTAGTTTTCAAACAAAAACAGTTGAATACCAATCTCACCTAGGAAATTATTCATCATGTAGAAAACCATTTTAGAAAAATGAAAGACACACAAGCAAATGTCAAAATTAAAGACTCCAGTTAAAGACTCCAATTAAGTATATGAACAAGTGCGTGATACATCTTCTGATTAGCTAGAGTGAATAACTTCAATACCAAACTTATATTTACTGAATGCAAACCTACTGTTTTTAACAGTAGTGCAAGCCAAAAAGTAAGAAACTAATTAAGTAGCACAATCACAAATTTAAAACAGCTTATTTGGATTTTGACGCTTCACTTGGTCAATTTAAAACCATGATTAAAAAGAAGCAAACAGTTTTCAAACCAGCTGAGTAAAAGGTCAGGTTTTCTGTTTATCTCTGTGTGATACCACCATTTTCCTTTCAGAACACCACCAGGACCTCCAAACAACCACTTCCAGTATTAGAAGCCCAAGACAATGATTTCACATGGGAATAAAGGAGAACAATATAATTCCAAGCATACTGACCTCATTACTACTGAATTTTCAAAAGATACAACCACAAGAGAAACAGGAACACACATAAACTCAGCAATTTGTCCTAAAACCAAACAAACACAAAATAATCCACAACAAGCTGGGTTGAACACAGAACACTGGAAGCAAGTTCCAGGCTGTTTATCATTATTAAATTCAGGAAAAACCCCCACGTGGTAGATTCAAGGTTTTGCTTTCAGAAATACCACTCACAGCTCTTAGGAGAGTTCTAAAGATCAGTGGCTCAATCCAGCAGTGTTTGTCTCAAGATCTTATCTTTGGTTTTTCAAAAGTATCACAACACGGATCTTAAACATCTTTAAATGACTAAAATGGGTTCAAGAACAAAATATAGATATCTCTAAGCCACTGCACTAACACAGTCTCATTTCCTCGTGGATATGACTTGTGGTTGGATTCGTTACAATAGAATCCAGATTACGATCAAGGCTTTTTACAGACGCATTATCACCTTGTTCTCCTCCACCTCTTTTCAAAGATCTAAAAAGACCAAGCTCACACTGCAGCCTTTTAATAAAATGGATATCTTTCCTAAAGTTAAAAAAAAAACAAAAACCAAACAAAAGAACAAAACCATTTAGAAATAAATTTACAAGGGATAAATCTCAACTGAGGCCACAGTCTTCTCTCACAGTCACCAAAGAGGCTTGTACAACACCATTCACTTCAATTGCCAGACGCCATTTGAAGATGTGATGAATCACCCCAGAACAGCCAAATTCTGGCTCTACAGAGAGTTCAGACTGAAGTTGCACAAATTAAACCCGCCCTGAGCTGCCAAATAGCCAATAATATCATCAAAATTACTACAGGATGGACTGGGAGAAGAGGAAAAAAATAGGTGGTGAGACTTTTAAAGCTTTAAGTCCCTAGAAACCCATTTGGAAACTAGATACCATGTGCAATCCCACGCCATTGCCGCACAGATTAAGAGAGGTAGCTATCTCCAGGCCACCCCACTCCAATTAGAGGAAATCCAGAGCCTGACCTGACAAATGCAGGGAGCTTCTCAGCACAGGGCTGACTCGCCTTGCAGCAGCTCTGACACATCCTTGACCACAAGCTAAAGCCCCTCTCAAGTCATTACAAAGACAGGACCCATGTCACATGAGCCCTGCCAGAGACTCCATCAATTAGGCTGGCAACCCCCTGCCTCAGTTAAGGCAGCTCTTGTCATGCTCTCAGCAGCACAGCAAACATTGCCACATCACAGAAGCCTCTTTCTTGGAGCTTAGGTATGCTGAAGCCCTGGCTAGAGCTACACAGTGCTGTGTAAGGGTTAGGCAGCGGCCCAGCTTACTACCAGGAAGATTTACTCCTTGCAAAGGGAGAGATCTCATGCAGAATTTCTGCAGCAAGCACAAACAGAGGGAAATCAGTGGGCTCTGACAGCTACACATTTTGTTCTGAAGTCTTTTTTGCTTGCTTGTTTCAAATGGACAACACCACGTACCAAAGCCACAGTATGTCCCAATTGAATTAGAAGCAAAGTTTGCTTACTCAACACTGTTTTATGCAATACAGAGCTGCTTGCATCAGAGATTACCAGCAGTAATATGAACTAAGCAGAGGTAAAATTTTAAGGAGGGATTGACTTCATGGAGAATTGGGAGGAAGGAGACAAGTACAAACCAACCACCTATTAACTAACCCTAGAGGTTAAAATTAGTCATAGTGAAAAATCAAACTTGTCAGAGCTCCACTGACAGTGCCCACAAAACTTCTCTCCTCACAATGCAGGGATTTAGAAACAGAAAAGGAAGCAGCAGTCAGAGGAGAAACTGGAGAATCTTGCTCTCTCTGCCATTTCTCCTGTGACTTGTCAATTACACAAGTCCTCACACTGATAAAGAATTTCAGTGTTTACTTCTTGATACTCACTTTGTGTGGAAGTTAACTGAGAAGGCAAGCAAGAAAATTTTCCCCTGCTCAACTTCGGCAATCCAAACACAAAGGTGCAAATCCATACTGCCTCTTACCATAACGTGAACCTACTACATGCTACGGACCTTCAGAGAAAGACTCCAGATTCAGTTCAACATCCAACCTTCAGTGTTGTGGAGGTTAAAAGGTGCTCTAAGAAAGGAAACTTGTTTTTGCTGGATTTCTACAACTGACTTCATCTATGCAACTCCTCCCAGTGTATTCCACATCTTTCTTGTTACATTTTGTTCATTTCCAACATTAAAAGGGTGTCAACATTAAAAACATAAGCCTTTGATTTGACTTTTCTTTCTTTCATGACCTTTCCAGCCTAATCCTCAGTGCTATCCTATGCTGCCATTCTGCATACAGGCATCACTCAGCAGTACTAACTACACAAAACTGAGGTAGTTTCAAGTTCACACTACAAGGTGATACAAAGTTCTGCTGTTTTAACCAACACTGAATAAACAAGGATATTCTATTAAACCAACTGCTTTCTCCCACTCCTGAAAATGTGAACAAGAAGTTAAGTGGGGAACCTAACTTCTGCCTTGAAACAGGGAGGACTGTGTCTCTTCTGGGTATTTGCCTAAATGATCCCTGCAAAAATTTTACTACCAGCAACATTCTAGAGCATCTTTAAATAAGGTTTCAGATGCCATAAACAACCAACATTTCCACCAAAGGCAGTGATATAGTATGGATCAACATAATTTCTAGAGAGATATCAAATTAAAAAGGGGAATACGAAAAATCTATAGCATAAAGTATCACTGAATTTTAAATAATTCAACTCCATATTATTACTTGCCCTGTAGAAGCGGCCTGGACAGACATGTTTTAAAATGAAAACTTAAATCTATACTGCTGTTGCCATAGCTACCTGCACAAAATTCTAAGGTAAGAGGGGAAGGTTGAGCACATGGCGTAAGGGAACAGTGATCCCAGCAGTGAATGCCCTCTCCAAACTCTGCTGGACAAACTCCACTCTGCTGGACCTTTTTTTCCACCAGAAACTTTGGTAGAATACTGAGTGATTTATTACGTCCTTGATATCTTAGCTAATCTGAAAATTATCATCATGGAGGAAAAAGACTGTGGAACCATAACAGCACAGTGGTTTCCCTGCAATAGTAGGGGCTCCATATGGTTTACTGGGGCAACACAGAATTTACATTCCATGCTAAACCACATGGGGAAAGAAACCAAAAAGATTGCCTGATGCTCTGAGGCAAACACCTCCAACATCTTCATGTCTAAGGTAATCAACACAATACAAAGGGTCTTGTAACAACAGTGTTATTCCATCAGTTTCCACACACACGTTATCATTTCGCTCACACCTCACTAAGGGACATCTCCAGTTCCCCGTTAGGACAGTGCATCTCCTTCAGACTCTACAGTGCACCAGGAGTTGCTCTCAAATACACTGCTGAGAATGCACTAGCATCTACTTGCTCCTCTGCACCATGCAAGTGCCAGCGTGAGCTACAAGTAAATTAGTCCTGCTCCACAAAAGCTCATTAATGAAGCAGATTCGATCAGTACCAAAGAAAATAAAAATCAAAGCAAGCAAAGCAGCACAAACAGGGTTTCAAAAAAGCAGAATGACTCAAATTATTATCAGTAATACTAGCAGCCCAGTCAAACAGTATTTTGGGTTGATTTGGTTTCACTCTTTTACATACCAGTTGAAGGTATCTGATCATCAGAGTTCTCATTCACCTAATTAGCTGGTGGACATGCTGAAAAGAGTAGAAAGCAGTAGATAGGTAGCAGTACTTGAGCAACATTTATAAAGGAACCGAAAGCAAATGAAGGAGAAGGTTACTGAACTTTTTCTCCCCCCAAGTCAAAAACTGACAAGGGTCTTTCCCCCACTCAAAAAGGAAATGCAATTTCACTACCCACAGAGGCAGATTTTATTAGAATCTCTCTAACAGTGCAATGTCTGTAGAGTTACAAGGGGGAGGAGAGATTCCTGTTTGTACATAAGGTCTGATACTGTGTGACATGCATTTGAAAAATGTACTACCTGCTTTGAAAGCACATATTCTGTTAGTCCAGAGTTTAAAACTTGGAGACATTGTCCTTGTTTAATTCACAGAAATGTAAAAACAGATGAACTCTTTCTAAGAGAAAGCATAGGCCCCAATTCAGCTGAGTGCTTGATTTAGATTCTCCCAAAATGGACACACAAGCTCAAGCATGTTGCTGACTTACAGCCAAGAATCACCACTACATTTCCAATTTCAAGCTTTTTTTTACAAGCCAGCCAAGTTTAAAAACTATGGACTAAGAGTCCATAATATGCCTTTAAGTCTAAAACTACACAGACCACACCCACTAGGATTTTCTATAGCATACATCTTTGCCCTAATCCTGGCTCCAACCAAATCACTTGCAGAAATAACTTCAAGCATATTTCAAAATACACATATTTCAAATACATATACATGGTCCCTTACCTTTAATAACAAAGGCTTCAGTTATCAAACGCAGCACGTACAGAGGTTCAGCTTTGGTTGAGAGGTCATCAATTCCTGCTTTTGCATACATGCTGATAGCATCTCTGTAGCATCCCTCCACATAATGAAGCTTTCCTAGGATCAGCATGGCTTCTGTCATATACTTTGGCTGAAACGGAGCAAGGAGAGAGTGTTTACAGGGTGAAATAGCAGATGAGAAGAACGAAGTACTCCACAACAAATTAAGCAGGTTCAGAATGTTTTCCTCTCACAACTGCAAGGGCTAAGCTCACGAGAACAATAGGCAACAAAGGTCAGGCAACCACTTTGGAGCTGAGTTTTGAAATACAGTTTCTAAGCCACCTCTTTGGTCTCTGCTGACCTGATCTATGAATTCACCAGCCAGAGAGTGCACATAAAAGGCTGGCATTGTCAAAACTGCCTGCACACACTAAGAAAAACCTCTGCTTTTAAACTGGACAGTAAACCTCACTTTTTTGACAAGTACTCCTCTCTCCTCTGTATATTTAGTTAAAGAGTGAGAAAGCTCCCGAATTTTCTTTAGTTGTCAAACATTTTTCAGGCAACAGTGAAAAAACAGAAGGCACACCTGCTATTTCTAAGATTTGTTTCATCTAAGTATTGAAAATACATGTAACAGAAACCTCAGTAAAACACATCTGTTCAGATCCTTTGAAAAGCATGAAAACCATGCCTTCAAAACCATTTTTTTAATACATGCCATCAACACAGGGTCAATGGCTGCATGAGTAGCTAAGTCACCACTAGCAAAGAAGCAGTAATGGCAATTCAGGCAGCCAAACTAAACACAAAAACCTGGAAGAATTCAGTAGTTCTGACTGTTAATGGGGCTACACTAAAAAGAAAGAGGATTGGACAGACTACCCCTCCCTACTCCTGCAATTTTATTTTCTAAATAGGCTGACCTTGTTCATTGGAAACTAACATGGTAAAAGTACAACATACATTCCCAACCTAACTAGCCCAGCAATTTCAGGACCAAAAGTAACACTAGAACACAGTGTCGTAATTAATTTATTTCTCAACCCAGTCATGCAACTGTGTGTCAAAGGACACCAACGCAGCAGCAGCCATCAAAGCAGAGTACTAAAACACTTCTGAAGCTCTGCAACTGAGTTGACAAACAGCTACCAGCCATACAACCAGACCACAAAATAAAATAAAAGCATTACTTCTCTGACAGACACTGAAAGCAGTGCAAGACTTTAATCCTGGACTCACCACACAACCCTAAGTTCCTGACAGCAGCTTGTGGCACATTTTTCTCCAATCAGGAGCTGACCAGTTGTGCAGAATTCCCTCAGATCAGGAGCAGCAGGAGGTTACTCAGCTGTGCTGGCCTGACAGCAGCATTATATGCCAACACCCCACCACCCAAGAGAAATTCTAAATAGTTATCCGGCTTCTTTCCCATTAAAAAAAAAGAAACAGGGTATGTCTTTGTAGCACATAATTTCTTTGCATATGAAAAAGCAAGTCACACAACATAAGATCCTGCCAAGGGAAATTACCAGTCCCTTAGTATCACCTACAATACAACATTGTATATCCATGGACATGAACAGGTAACACCCACACCCTGTATCAGACTAATAACCATGAAAAAGAAACATCCAGTTGGGAGGAATTACAAACATAGAGCCCACTTACTCTTAGTTTCCCTCTGCTTAGGATATTGGTCAGATACTGTTTAGCTTCACTCAGTTTGGGCTCACTCTTCTCTGACAGCGGAATGGAGTCCTTCAGCTTGGCAAAGTTTTCCTTCAAACATTCTTCCAGCAGAGCTTCTGCAAGCAGCATACTCCCATAGTCCTCTGAAAGCACACACCAACCAACAAGAAACATTGCCTACTGCCATACTGTGATGATAAACAGAATTACAAAAACAAAACAACACACCTTTGAGACACAACAAACTCAAATGAGGGGATAAGGAAGAACTAATAGAAAAAAAAAAATTCCATTAACTTCTGTCTAGTGGAAACAGTATGTTTGATATGGAAAAATGAAACAATACTGCCTTGTAACTAGAAGATTTTTCCCTCCTTAATCCTTTAATTTTGGCAGCACTATTCCTTCCTACATTGTCATGGTTATAACAGTTAAGAATCTTCACCATGAAACTCACTTTCAAAAGTATAAGATCATCCTTTGCAAACATTTCAGTGCATGCTTCAGATTTACAAATGTACAAATATGAAATGAATGCTTTAGACTATAGAGAAGTGATAGCAGTAACTGGATCAGAAATTTTTACAATTTTCCTGAAAGAACACAGAAAAAAGATTAAAAATATAAATTAGACATATTCTACACATCCATTACTAAAGACACAAAAGGACTGATTCTCTTCTGCAACTAACGTGGCACATAAAACTCTTTCTACATTAAAATCTATCCCTGTTCACAGCTCCACAGAAGAGAAACTCAAATACAGGTAGCAGCAATGGATACTGCACGAAGCACAATGCAACATGGCAAACACGTGCTGAAAATAAAAAAAGTTTCATCTGCCAGAGTACTTGGAGTTCTTACATGACAGACCCAGTTCTGCAGTGCCTTCATTCATGACAACAGTAACTCTATCAGCAGACTAGTGGGTCAAGCAGGGTAAGGAAATCTTTGAACATCAAAGAGCTGAAACTTACATTTCATATATAGTCCATGTTTCAAAGCGTGAAATTCTAGAATGAGTGAAACACAATACCGTACCTATATCCATATTTTCAGTCCAGGGGATACCTTATGCCCACTTTCTACCTATATACTATAATACAGCATTAATAATCAACTGTGTGATGGTTTAGACTTTTTTGTTGTTGTGGCCTAAGCGTTCAGCTGCATATCAAATTATAACCATAGCTCTTGTCGCTCATTTGCAGGTCTGCAACTAACTTTCATAAACAAAGTACAGGTTCATAAAATGAGAAGCGTAAGTGTTCCAAGTATATTCCCTCCAAACTTGCATTAAATCATTTTTACACACTAAAGAGCTTTCAGGTAGTAATTAATCTCTTAATCAAACTTAGGGAATTAGGTAAGACCATACACAATTAAGAAATAAATACGCACAATCTCATAAAGCAAATTCTACTGCTAAAAAAATACCTACTACTGTTAAAAAAATCCCATCCAGACAATAATTTCTAGAAGCACAAAACCTGCTGAAAGAAGTTCTGTAGCAATAACAAAGCATTACTCTTTCATAACTAGCAAGTTATGATGACATAGCAGCAAATTAAGAAATCATGTTTTCACAGCAATCATACTATTGTTATACTGCTTAATTACAAGGAACGAAACTACTGTGAACTCTTCAACTACTAATGCCCCCAAAGTGCTTGGTGATCTCTGCACCTGGGAAAACGCTGCTGAAACCTGACTAAAGTTCAAAGGTTGGCCGTGTCGTTCTCAGCACAGAGTTCGACCTGCGTCATGGACACGCTTTGAAAGCCTCAAAAATAAACATACATTAAACTACCAACACCTCCCCCACCATGGTTCCCACTGTGAAGTTTAAGGCACACCAGAAAGCTTCAACACTAGGGCCACATCCTGGATACACTCCTCCAAAGGAGGTTTATTCCTAGAAATAGCTCTTCTGACTTCCGTGGCAGAACCCTTTGCACCACTACCGTGGGTAAGATCGGGTCCTGTTCCCAACTTACTTGCTGACCTCAGAGTGAGGCTGCCTCATTTGCTACAAGAGATTTCTTAAAAAAAAAAAAAAAAAAACAAAAAAAACCAAAAAACCAAAAAAGCGTGTTGTAACAGGAAAGAAAAGGCTACTAGCACACGTGCTATTTACGAAACCTGTTTCACATGTGAAAGGGTACTTGGACGAGCGCAAGCCTTTAAGTAAAGCAGTGCCCCTCAGAAACGGAGAGAGGTAAGACAAGGGCACCCACCCAAGAATAGTGTTGGGCAGGAGGCAAGTGGGAACCAGCATGACACGTATAGAGAAGATGAAGAGAGACCCTTCCACAGAGGGGAGGTTCCGGTGGGTCGCCCGGCCGCAGCCCGGATGGGCTGGTTGCCCCCAGGGCGGGTTCGGAGCGGGGCAGCCGCCACCTGCGCCCCAGCGCTGACCGCGGCGGGGGCGGCATCCCGAGCGCTCGGCATCGCTGACACGAAGAGGAAGCACAGCGTGATCTTCCTGAGCGCCGCTTCCTGGGCTCCCGCTGCCTCTCCCAGGCATCCCTCCTTCCCTCCCGCTGCGGAGTCGGGGCGCAGACACGGGACGGCGGACGACGCCCCGCAACCCGGCGCTGCTCAGCCCGCTCCCCAACCCTAGAAGCCGGGGTAGCCGCAGCTTCCACCCACGCCAGCTCCCCGGCGCGGAGCTGCCGAACCCGGGTGGCGGCAGGGAGAGAGCAGCCAACCCCGCCGCCGCCCCCCGCCCGGGCGGGTCGGTACCGCCGGCCGCCCCCCGCGGCCGCTTACCCGCGTCCTGCGCGCCCCTCACTGCCTTCGCCTTGCGCGGGGGCCGCGACGGCAGCAGCTGCTGTGCAAGGTCGCGGAGCCGCCCCCATTGCCCCTCCGCCCGGCACCGCTCGATCTCCGCCTCCTGCTTCACGTGCGAGTGCGAGCCCTTGGCCGCCATCTTAGCGCCGGGACGGACCCGCCCCGCCCCGGCCCGCGGGGAGTCCCCGGCGGCAGCACCCGGGACGGGCCGGCGGGGCCGCCGATCCGCCCGGTGCCGGGGGCGGGGGTTGCTGTGACGCCCTGCCCAAGGGCTGCGGCCGGGGAGGCGCCTCCGCTAGGGTCGCCACTCCCTGACGCCTCTCGCCCGACGCCCGGACACGGAGCCACGTCCCGCACCAGCGGCCGCTGTGCGGGCACTGTGGGTGTGGCCCCTCGCGCCCTGCCTGGGCGAGACGGGCTGGGGGTGCTGCACCCCCACCGCCGCGCTCGGGAGTCACCTGAACCCCAGGGCTCTCTGCCGGCTGATCCCCACGGCCATCGCCCCCTCCAGAGGCAACTTCGGCACGAAACACCCGGGCGGTGCTTGAGGAACGGGCCAAAATCCCCCCGGCTCCCCGGGGCCGAGGTTTGCTCCGGGTGCTGTGACCTCGAGAGGCCAAAGCGGTGGTGTGCAGGCGTCGAGTATGGAAATAGCGAGACCTGTGGCATGTGGTGCAAGGCGACGCACAGAACATGCACAGCTTATAAAGTGTTGTGGGCACTGTGGACAGGGGACAGCAGTTCCCACTAGAGCAGCAGAGCAGGATACACGGTGGTCCTTAGTGCATGGGGCTAGAGGGAAACATCTGGAGCAGGGATAGCCAGGGACTGCCCTAGGAGTGGGACACACACTGGGCCTTGCTGTCATCAGCTCAGCCGTTGCCTTCCTTCTGAGTTCTGCCCAGGGCATCACCAGTGGGATTTCTCCAATGCCTCCTCTAGAAGGCAGTTCTCTGCATCAAAGGCTGGGGTTGACGAAGTCCCACAATGCCCAGAATAGGTAAGGTTGCAAGCGACCACAATGGATCATCTGGTCCAAGCTCCCCTGCTCAAGCAGGGTTATCCTAGAGCACATGGCATAGGACTGCATCCAGGCAGTTGTTTAATGTCTCCATTCATGGAGACTCCACAACCTCTCCAGACATGATCCTCTCTGGATCTGTTCCAGTGCTCAGTTACCTGCACAGTAAAGAAGTTCTTCCTCAGTTCAGGTGAAACTTTCTGTGCATCAATTTCTGCCCATTGCCTCCTGTCCTATTGCCCAGCACCACTGAGCAGAGCCCGGCTCCATCCTCTTGGCATCCTCCTTGCATATACTGTACATGTATATATACACACATATTCTTGTATATATTGATACGGTCTCCTCTCAGTCCTCTCTTGTCCAGGCTGAACAGGCCAAGCTCCCCCAGCCTTTCCTTGTAAGAGATGCTCCAGTCCTTTAATAATCTCTGTTGCCCTCTGCTGGAGCTGCTCCAGGAGCTCCATGTCTCTCTTGTGCTGAGGAGCCCAGAACTGGACACAGCACTCCAGATGGGGCCGAGTAGAGGGGCAAGATCACCTCCCTCGACCTGCTGGCAATGCTCTTCCTAATGCACCCCAGGCTCCCGCTGGCCTCTCTGGCTGACAGGACACGATGCTGCCTCATAGACCTTGTTGCCCAATGGAACCCCAACCCTCCGCGCACACCTGGACGCACGCGCCCGGCTCCGCCCCCGCGGTGGGCGGGCACCGCCGCACCTGCGCCGCCGCGAGGGCTCCACGTGGAGCTCCGGGGGCTGTGACGTCGCCGCGCGAGGCGGGGAGGGGCGGGGCGGAGCGGCGCGACCAATGGGCTGGCGGAGCGGGCGGGGCAGCGCCGGGTCAGGGGGGATCCCGGGATGGTGTCCCGGGAATGGTGTTCAGCCTGCGGCCAGCCCGGAGCCCGCGGCACGGCCGAGACCCGCCTGAGGGTGCGTAGTCTGGTGGCGGTGGGGCCTCTCCGCCCGTTGCTACAGCCGATGGTGGAGCGGGGGTTGCAGGAGCCTGGGTGGGGGGCGGTGGGCCCAGCCCCATCCCGCTGCGGTGGCGCTTTCTCGGGCATCTAGCCGGGCGGGGAGGAGAGGGGGGAGCCTGGCTGGCGGCCAGCGCCGTGCCGGTGGAACTGGGGACCACTTTAGCTGGGACCGGGAGAAGACCAGAGGAGTAGAAGCCGCAAGCCCGCGCCTTGGCTCCCCTCGGCAGCGCGCTCGGCCCCTCTGAACCCTGTCACCTGTCCGTGAAGTGAGCACATGCATGGCTGCATGACGTCTTCCAACCTGTACTCCCTTTAGGGAATGCAGTCTTTAGAGAGCTACTGATTAGATGGAGCCACTTCGATACCGTAAAGCGACCTTTGCTCCCGTAGCTGTGGGGCAGGTCTGCTTGCGGCGGACGTGGTTGGTTGGTTGTCGAGAGTGTATATGAAAAACCAAGCATGGCTAAGGTGTGCACATTTGCTATGAGGGGGGAAAAAAAAAGAAAAACACATCTGAAAATTACTGCATAATTTTGTAAAATAGCGACCCTCATAAAAAGTCTTATTTGGAGCTCTCTGGCTCTCTGCTTGTCGAGAGTGTATATGAAAACCCAAGCATGGCTAAGGTGTGCACATTTGCTATGAGGGGGGAAAAAAAAAGAAAAACACATCTGAAAATTACTGCATAATTTTGTAAAATAGCGACCCTCATAAAAAGTCTTATTTGGAGCTCTCTGGTTCTTTGCTTGCCAAGAGTTTCAAATGCAGCAAGTTCTTCTATTCTGAAACTCATTGGGGTTGTTTCTAAGCACTCTGTAAATTTGCTGAAAGCAGATTGCATTTTTCATCTGTCTTTTTTTTTGGGGGGGGGGGATATTTTCCTTTTTGTAGGAGATCACAATGGCCCAAAGGATGTTTAGAACACATTTGCTATTCTGCTTTCTGGCTGCATTCTTCATCTCTGCCCTAGCTGAGGAACACGTAGGAGAAAATCAACATCCAAATATTCGCCTTGATAAGAATTTGGTACAAGATAAAGAGTATGTGTTCCATGTTCTAAAAGCATAAACTTTACTTCTTAATGACGTTCTTATCTCTAAAGTGTTGTTATGTGAGTTGGACTTAAGCCTAGGGCACCCTGTTTTCTCAGAATGTTATATGACTAGCTAAAGGCAGATATGAGACATGCTTGCTTGATAAATTTGTAGAGATATGAGACCTAGAAAGGTCTCTCTGGAGCTTTTAGCCCTACTCATGCTATAAAAAATTTCTTACAGAAATCCTGCTTACCCATATCAGCATACTTTAGACAAAATCATATTCTTAACAGGTAGAATTAGACTGCTTCTTCGTAAATGCAAAACAGTTCTAGCAGCAAATAAAACTCCCTAGAACACTTCATGGTTGTCTGGGAAAGATCTTCCTCCAGTTCCTGTACTTTGGAAGACTGCCCAAAAGAGATTTTGGGCTCTGCTTCAGTTGTTTTGATAGCCTGGTAAGTAGGCCAGAAGCAATAGAAATATCTAAGGTATTAGAGGCCACTACAGCCCCTCTAACAACCTTTGTGCCCTTTTTACCTTAGTATCAAACTATAGTTTTCAGTTGTCCAGGGTGCTTTTAGATGTACAATATTTGATCAAAGACTAAATTTGCTGTAAACAGAGCATTAAATATTACTGTTGGAAATGTTATGGGGTTTGTTTTTCGTAGACACATCATGGAACACTTGGAAGGTGTTATCGAGAAACCAGAATCTGAGATGTCTCCACAAGAGTTGCAGCTCCATTACTTCAAAATGCATGATTATGATGGCAATAATTTGCTAGATGGGTTGGAGCTTGCTACTGCTATCTCACATGTCCACAAAGAGGTTGGTGTAGTTTTGTAATGTCAGTTGTTCTTGGAAACAGTTCTGACTCTAAAAGCAGCAGCACAATTGCAACACATCTTAAGTGCAGTCACAGTTTTGCCTGAAAATGAGACTATTTTTCTCCTGATAATTCTGACTGAATTTATAAATGTACATTATCACAGCTTCTCATGTCATGTTGGGGTTTTTAGGAATTTTCTATTTTAGTTTAAACTTTAAAATGAAGAAGGGCTCCAGAGTTAAAATTACTTTACAGAGGGCTTACTTTGGAACGTGAGGACGGGGAGAAAGGGAAATCATCTGAAATGGGGCATGAGGATTTGTAGAAATATCATGTGATATGACACTGTTTTCAGCTTCAGACTGTTATTGCTGTGTATACACAAACTTACAAGAAACTTCTTGCACAAAATTTATATTAGAGAACCTGTTATGGTTTGCTTCTTCCTAAATTGAAATTCTCTTTCAAGTCATTAGGAACGCACTGGAAACACATTATCTCATATTGGCCTTCTGGAAGTTACAACTCAGAATAGCATAACTTCCTGCTAATAACCTGTGGCAAAAGATACTGAGCCAAGAATAGAATAATGACTGGCTGTTTCTTGTGCAAAGGCACCTCTTTGTGTTCCCATAAGGGGTGTTACTGAGAATTTTACTGACTTTAAGCTACAGTGCTGGATTTTTTCACTTCTGTGTTACTGTAAGATGTTTCTGTACCGTATAGAAACTATAGTGTGTATACTACATCAAGATCCTAATTAAGAATACATTATTAGATGATTGTCCGTCATTATACGTTGCACTATTCAGCTTTTGGAACTTGTGACTGAGAATGTTGACTGCAGAATGCTTGTTCTGAAGTCCAGAGAACTTTGACTTCATAACTTCCACCTGATGAAATTTGCTTATGTTGTTATAAGTGATTACATAAAACTTAGTGCCAAATTAAGCACCAAACATAGCTTAGTAAAAGATTAGTTGTCAGTAGTCTGTCATATGTGCCACTAGATGGGAAAGATTTCTAAACTGTTCAATGTGGTTTTGTTTTTGTAGGAAGGTGGTGAGCATACCCAAGCAATGAAGGAAGAAGAGCTGATTAGTCTAATAGATGATGTCTTAAGAGATGATGATAAGAACAATGATGGATACATCGACTATGCAGAATTTGCAAAATCACTGGAATAAGGTGTTTGTTTCTCCTTCTAACCGCATGAAAATGTGAACCAGTATAATGTGATTTGCTGCTGTCTCATATCAACCTGTGTGCTATGAGAAGGAGAGGTGTACCAGTTCTAGCTGAATTTATTTGGAAGTTGTATGTGTTAAGAGGCTGGCTAACTTGGAGTGAGAGCCATGTTTGACTAAATGTAACTACACATTTGAATCATGAAGCATGGAAGTATCAACAGTACTTACACAGATTACAGCTGGCAAACTCCTAAGTAGCTCTGTTTGAATATTAAACAGAATCATTAGTATCTAAATTTCAGGTTTTCATTCACTGGGTTTTACAGTACTTATTTGCTTACATCTTCTATTTAAAATTATACCTAGAAAGCAAGAAATGATTACTGCATATAGTTGTATTCCAAGGATAAATGTCTTTACCTTCTCTCTAATTTACAAGGAAATCTGCAGATAAGTACAGGTGTTTGAAACAGCAGTTGTAGGGGAAAAGCATTTGACTGTGGGTTACGTTTGACTTCCACATGACACTATATGGACTTAAACAATGAATAAATTGAATATTTTCAAATATATGTACTTCCTAGCATACCCTTACATATAAATATATATACATGTGCTTTCCCGTTTTTTGTCCTCTGCAAATTTACATTTTATATCTTAATTACTGATTTTTTTTATCTATCTTCCATATTTTCTTAAGAAAATGGAAGTATTTTTATTACATTTGTATGTTGTGTTAATGCTGTATAGCATTTGCTAGAGTAGCTTCTGCTATCTTGTTTCGACTCATAGAATGGCCTTGGTTGGAAGGGACCTTACAGATCTTTCAGTTTCAACACCCCTGCCATGGTCAGGAACACCTTTTCACTAGACCAGGTTGCTCAGGTGCTCCCTGTCCAAGGTTAGGGCATCTACAGCTTCTCTGGGCAACCTGTTCCAGTGCATTTTCACCCACGCAGTAAAGAATTTCTTCCTAATATCTAATCTAAACCTAGCCTCTGTCACTACATACTCTTGTAAAGAGTCCCTCTCCATCATTTTTGTAGGCTCCCTTCAGGTACTGGAAGGCTACAATTAGGTCATCCCAAAGCCTTCTCTTTTCCAGGCTGAACAATCCCAATTCTCTTAGCCTTTCCTTGTAGGAGAGGTGCTCCATCCCTCTAGTCGTGTTGGTGGCTTCCTCTGGACTCCCTCCAACAGGTCCATATCCTTCCTGTGCTGGGACCCCAGAGCTGGATGCAGTGTTCCAGGTGGGGCCTCATCAGAGCAGAGGAGAGGGGCAGAATCCTCTCCCTTTCCCTGCTGCCCATGGTGCTTTGGATGCAGCTCAGGTCACTTTTGGCTTTCTGGGCTGCAAGGGCACATGAGTGGGTCATGTCCAGCCTCTCATCCACCTGCACCCCCAAATCCTTCTTGGCAGGGCTGCTCTGAATCCGTTCAACCCCCAACTTCTGTTGTTACCAAGGGTTGTCCCAATCCAGGTGCAGCACTTTGTACTTGGTCTTGTTAAACCTCATGAGATTCCCATGGGCCCACTTCTAGAGCTTGTCCAGGTCCTTCTGGATGGCATCCCATCCTTCAGGAGTGTTTTGAAGGTCACATTAACAGCAAACCAGTTTAATATTAAAGCTTTTGTTCAATTTGGGTTTTACAGTATTAGCCAGCAGGAGTGAGCAAGTAATGCTGCCTTGTTAAGGTTTAGATTCATATTCCTTGACACTTAAATTATGGTATTACTTTCAGGAGGTATTTCATAACTTACCAGTTTCAAGCTACTTGAGTGTTTGGAAATTATCATGGCTCTAGGAGTGTTTTCACTGTCTTCACTTAATATTTGATAAGCCAAACAGTTTAAGGATATTAGAGCAGTGATGTATTGCTGTGTTATGTTTGGTGATTGAAGCATAACTGAAATCTTAAATTGCATTCAATGATTATTCATTAATAAAGAATCTAAATGTTAGCCTATTTCTGTAAAATGTATAAAGAGCTATTTTCTGTACAAAATTATTCTTATATGAGAGAAACACATTTGTAAAAGAAATTATTTCCTCTGTTTAAATGTTTGTGCAATGAAGCCTGAGTGTTGGATTTTTTTTTTTTTTACTTTTGTTTTGTTTTCTTCTACTAATTATTTATTTTGAAACCTTTGTGGCCAGGTTTGTGCTGGTTGTACAAGCAATAAAATTAAGTGGGGGTTTGTGCATGCTGATAGGATACACAAGGCTGGAAGTCTTAGTGAGAAATGTACCTCATTTGCTGATACATTTTTTAAGCCCATCTCTCTTACTCACAGTCGTCTTAAAAGAAAATTCTTTCAATTACAGCTTGTTTTTTTTAGTCTCTTCTGAGGCTGAATGATCTGGAGTGAATGTTGAATCAGAAAAAAAGTGTAGGAAATGCTAGTGGCCAAGAGGGCAGAAGAGGTTAAGCTGCTCAGCTTTGAGCACTTAAAGCAGGTTGCCTGTAGCCCTGTCAACTCTTATATATTCGTTGCTCTTGTGATTTAACCTCAGCTGGCAGCAAGGGACCACAGAGCTGCTTGCTTCCCCTGGTCAGATGGCAGAAAGATTTGGAAGGGTAAAAGTGAGAAAACCTGGGGCTTGAAATGAAGATGGTTTAATAGCTAAAACAAAAGCCCTGAGTGGAAAGCAAAATAGGGAATTCCTTCACACTTTCCCATGGACAGGTGGGTGTCAGGAAAGCAGGGCTCCATCACACATTACAATTGCTTGGGAAGACAAATGCCATCACTCCAACTATATCCTCCTCTCTTCCTTCATCCCCCTCAGCTTTATAGGCTGAGCATGGCACCATATGCTCAGGAATATCCCTTTGAGCTGTCCTGGCTCTGTCTTCTCTCAGCTCCTTGTGCATCTCTCACTGGTGTGGTGGGGTGAAAGGCAGAAAAGACCTGGACTCCATGTAAGCTCTGCTCAGCGGTAATGAAAAATCCCTGTGTTATCAACACGGTTTTGAGCACAAATCCAAAACACAACTCCAGACTAGCTACTTTGAAGAAAATGAACTCTTTGCCAGCCAAAATTAGCATAATACATAAAGCTCTGAGTTTTGAGTTTGTTTGAGATGAAAGGGCATGACCAAGGAACTGACTCTTACGCACTGTTTTCTCATCTCTCAACCACCTCCAAGTCCTTTTATATAGATACGTTGTGTTTATATGCATATTTATTAACTGCTATTGTATGTGGCAAAAGACATGCACCAAAAAAAGCTTTATATTGAGAATCATTGTGATAAATGCTGGTAATGTGAACATTATTTGCCAGCTATTTTAAACTTGTTTTAAGGGTTCCAAAATATGTATAAATAGGAAAGTTCTTTACTGAAAAAGGGAGAACAAAATTGGAACCTTTGATATGCATGAAGAACAAAATAAAATTTCTGTTTTCCTAGAAAGAACAGTTCAAGAAAAGTTATCCAAGCTGAAACCTGCATCATCATGTCTCTACTCAGCCTCCTAAAACAAATACACACATGTAATTAAGTACAATTAAAGATAAGTGTTTTAAGAGCTATCTAGAGAACTTTCTCAGTTATTAAGTAGAAAAGCACAAAATTGCTGAGAGTGACAGTGAATCAGACTTCCTTTTTTTCAAATATAACTAATCTGTGTGCTAGTTGTAGCTCGGATGATACCGCTAAATGTGCTGGTACAGGCTGTATATAAATACATTTCCTGTTTCATATGTATAAAATATAGAAAATAAGGCTTTTACAACTCATCAGCTAGTAGTACTCATCAACTATAAAGCAGTTTAGTTTCCATAGAACATTACAATCTCCATTTTACAGATAAATAACATTTATCTGTAAAATTTTACAGATAAATAAGATTTTACAGATAAATAAAGCAGAAGCGGTGTTTGTTTTACCAAAGATTAATCCCATCCCTGGCAGAAACACAAGACCAGGAGAATGCTGTTGTGCGTGATCTTCATATTTTCCTAGTCCATAATCTCAAGGGATGAAGATCAGCTTCCCCCATTGGAGGAGAACACAGTTAGCTTTGCATTACTGTCTGCTATGCGCTCAGTTTAAATTATTTAGATTATCTGCTTTACCTCACAAAATATTGCAGAATCTAGCAGCTAAAGATACTAAAACTTGTTATTGAAGCACTCCTAAACTAAGTGGGGTTTCTAGTAATTAATCTAGAACATTGTATAGAAAGGAGAAAGATCTTAACAGCTTGACCAATGCCTATTGGAATGCTGTTAATGACAGGACTGACTGCCTAGAAGTCCCCATCAAGACTACCTGCACATTCACACTGGCTTTGCTACCTTTTTTGGTTTTTTTATTAATCACTTATGACCTCAGAATATATTAGATTCATTAGGGAATGGTTAGAGATTTACAAATTCCACTTTTGTCTAAAATATTTTTTAATCCTACAATTCACAAATGAAAGAAGGGTAATTCAGGGATGATGTCATAATCAACAGAGCCACTAGATAGCGTATGAACACTGCACATCAGTTCCCTGCAGTATAGAACAGAGGGGTTCAACAACCTGGATTTCCCTAAAACATCACCAGTACTCTGGTTACAGGTAAAGCTTGCTCCTCTATGTCCTAACACCACATTGACAGTATGATGCCCACATTTTTATTAGTTTATAGCTGTCATAAAAATTGACTACAGCTGGGACTGGTTACTGGTAATTAATTTTCATTCTTTAGGGAATCCAAATTTACTTGATTTGATAGTAAAGGAACTCTCATTTTAATATTGTCAGTAGAAATTGTTGTGTAATAGGTAGGCTTTCTAATATAAGCGTCAGACTTGGCCTGACTTCTTGGCCATCTCTAGTTGACCTGTGAGAGGGGCCATGATGCATCTACAGTGGTTTCAACCAACGTTAATATTGGAGGGTTTTAATACGACCTGAAGTCTTAACTGCTTCTGCATTAGATTTAAGAGCTTCTTTCACTGCTCTTACGAGGTATAGGTTCAGTATGGTCTGATCAGCCATCATTTCTGCTGAAGTTGAAGTTTATTGCTTTTTTCTTCCTCTCCCCCGGTACAGTCTTACTGTCCGTCCATTGCACCATGAAACAGCCACATAAGGTTCCAAGTTTTTGTTAAACAAAGTAGGGCAAGGGTCCTTGCATACCTTAGTCTGGAGTATTTATTATCACAAGGAGTTTGTGTTCTAAATGCTTCATTAGCACAGATCCTCTGTCCACATTGAGATTCCCTATAATGGCAGTTAACACCCTACAGAAAGCTCTGAAGATATATTTTTCTTCCCATTCTCTATGATAAATTCTGAAGAGCAGTCTAAATCTTGAGGCCTAATACACGCTGTAATTGTCACAATCTTCCTCAGCTGCACTGCAGCTTTGCCCGTAGGTAGAGGGCAGTGTAACATACAACTCAAAGTCTGCTGCCAGGTGTGACATTTTACAAGAAATCAGCACTGCAGCAAACATAGTGTCATCTTCTGCCACTTGGTCCAAGTGACTGACAACATTGGATTTCAAGAAGGCAGATATCAGTAAACTCAGAGAATGGGTAGGGAAGATCTAATAAGACGCAAATCTAAGCGAAGAACAGATTATGGAGAGCTGTCAGTTCATTCAAGAAATGCTAATAAGAAACCAAGTGCAACCTATGGCATTTTAGAGGAAAGTAAGGAAATTCAGCAGAAGTCAGCTAATTTACAATCTTTTAACTGACCCCAGTTGTAAGAGAGAATCTGTAGAGACTAGTACAGCTGGTTGAGAACCTAGCACAATATTCCATTCATAGGAGGGTGTGTTTGGAGGGGACATAAGCAGTTACTAAAGATAAAATGGACTATATACCAACAGCAAAACTTACCAAAAGTAAAATATATTTTACAGGTAAGAAGAGAAAACAAAAGGAAGTTTGGATGAATGGGGATGTGTAGAGTATGTTAAGGAAATGGAAGAGTTTAATGCCCCTTTTTTCTCCCATTTTCATCAATCTTTCTAAAAAGATCAGGAGCAACCAGACAGTGCAATTATTTAGGGACCACAATTTCAGCCTAAAGTATACAAAACTTGCTTAGAGAATAACATATCACATTAGATATCTTCCAGTCCCCCGAGCAACTTCATTCTAGGAGTTTTAAAGGGAGGTTGAAGTACTAGCTGGAGATGTCACATAGCTGGAATTTATTTCATTTAATTTTTTTGCAAGGCTTTTAGTAGTACTTCCTATAATTTCCTCATGGACAGGCTAGTGAACTGTGTTCTAAATGAAACTGCTGTGGGAAAGGGCAGAAGATCAAGTCTGGTTGGATAATTGTATCCACAGAGTAATTCCATCATAACATCAAAATACGTATGTTTTGCAAGGAATTGTGTGGGCCTTGGTCCTGTATATAAGGTTTTATTTTATGTTTTCAATGAAGGCATAGAAGATTGAGTATGAAGTATGAGTATGAATCTTGCAGATGGAACAAGGAAGGACTGCAGATGTTATAGATACTAAAAAAATCAGAATTTAAAATGTTCTTGATATGACTTACAGAAGTCATCTAAAATGGATGGAAAACAATAGTGCAAAATGCTTACACAGAAATACTTATCTGTACTTGCGAAACTGTCAAGGTACCAGTTCACAGGACAAATGACCAGAGACTATGTTTAAACAGGCTGAGCATGAGTGGCACACCAGGATGTTTAAAGGGTCTTAAAGACTACAGAAAGAGTCCATGTGGGCTGATCCTCATAGTTAGAGAATTACCTGCAAGACCATAACGTGTTTAGTGCACTGTACTTCAAGTAAGAGATGAAACAGTTGGCAGAGGAAATCAGCAAAAATTGACAGGGGTCCAGAAAACATGAGGGACGACTGCAAGAAATGTGGCTTTTTTCTCTGAAGAAAACAACTGAGGTGGAAAGTTAATATTCTTTAACTAAAAAGCTGTTGCAAAGAATAAGGAACTAATATGTTCCTGGTGGAAAGATTAGGAAGACTAAAACATTAAGAAAAAAGAACCAAACAGCTTGGGAGATTTAGATTAGACATTGGACAAAACTTCAGTATCAACAATAAGATACTGCAGCTTAGGTTGACACGACTGCAACTTGGTTTTGGGTCAGAAAAGTGGAGTTAATGACTTCTCCAGTGAAAGCCCATCTCTCAGTGAGTCAATGACTGTCAATACCTGTGTGGGCTTGATTTGGGAGGAGGAGTCTCTTATGATGGGATCCACAGCTGAGAGTCGAACACAGGACCTGAACACAGGGAGCCTGTGCTCAGTTCCAGGACTCAGTGAAATCTTCTCCAAGATCACACAGACCATCCCCCTCTCCCTGCTGTAAGCCTTTCCTCTTTATCCTCTCTGCAGACTATCATGGAGCCAGCCATACCCCAGTTTTCAACTGATCCATCTAGATGTCAGTTTTACATCTCTTCTTCTAACCATCATAACCCATTTTCCTTCTTGAAAAGTTTACCCTGAAAACTTACTCATCACTTCTGCCTCCAGTCAGGCCGTTCTTCTGTCCCGAAAGACAATGGCCAGTGCGACAGTCCTGCTGCACTCAGTTCCTGTGCTGCATGGCAGAGCAGTCTGCAACCAGCAGCCTCCTGCTCGGTCCTGTCAGGGTATGATCACTGTCACCAGCATCTAGATGCAAAATCCTTCCTAGTTTCTACTGAGCATATTCAAAATGTGGCAGTCAAGAGCTGGAAGTGAACACTTTTACTCCAAGATAATGCTTCACTTAGGATTCAAGTCCTAGCTCCAGGGCAAAGGAAAAAAAAAACAACCAAAAAACCAAAACCAAAACCAACCAAACAAAAAAAAACTCAAAAAAAAAAAAAAAAAAAAAAAAAAAAAAAAAAAAAAAACAAAAAAAAAAAAAAAAAAAAAAAAAAAAAAAAAAAAAAAAAAACAAAACAAACAAAAAAACCCAACAAACAACCCAACCCAAAACAAAACAGTAAAAAGACTGTTAAGTCTTTAAATTGACAAATTCCTAGACCTATTTTCAAGAAATAATCAACTATTTTTGTTGACACTAAGAATATAATGTAAGAACATCCATACTGAGTGAAAACCACGGTCCATCTAGCCCAAGAGTTTGCTTCAAACAGTGGTCAATAACAGATACTGATGGAATAATAAATAGAGAAAGAATGGTGTCATACTTCTCTCAAGTACACACAAGGCTCCAGCAATTTGTTGGTCAGGGATGTGGCTTCAACAACAGTGAAACCAACTGAGGTCTGGAGCACAGAAAGATCAAGGCTTAAATGTCCAAATCTGGGAACATTATTAACTAAACCCAAGGTCTCACGGAACATGTCCCATTGTCAGTGGTACCTGCCGGGCGGGCTTTACTGTTCACATTGCTTTGCTATAACTTTCAGTGCAAGCTAAGGGAATCATGCAAGGAGATAGCATTTGTGCAGTGGTATAGCAGAACTATACTGTTTGCAGATTCTTTCTTCTTAAAGTGAGAGAAGCTGAAAATGGTCTAATGAGTGTTTGCCTTTGGTTTTGGTTATATTTCAAGAACCATCCTTAAAAATCCCCAATTATGAGAAAGTTCTAAGCACATATTTTGCAATAAATCCTCTTTAAGAATAGAGTATTATGCCTCAGAACTTACTTCATTGTAAAACCACAAATAAGCCACAAAACATATATGCTGAAAAATAATACTGGCTTAAGTCTAATCATGTGTGGCTCACAGCCATCAGAGACTGATATATTGGCACAAATCATGACAGGTATGAATTTTTTGACCCGTAAAAAGTACTGAGATGAGTAGACTGAACTTTGAATTCTGTTGCCTTTGAAAATGGCTTCCAGGGAGTGTGCAGAAGGGACTGTAAAGCCATGCTATCAATTTCAACATGGATTGCAGTGGGAGACAGGAAACATACAGGTGAGGATTTTAGACAGCAGTACCTGCAGACAGGACCAGTCTCAGGTAAGGAATATGTCTGTTCAGGATACATGCAGAGTTGTTTAGAAACATTACATATGCCACCAAAAATTTATAAGCACATTGGCACTGACTAGTTGAGTTAAGATCTCCAAAGAGAGATCTTATATATACACACACCAAGGCAGGGGCCACTTTCAGTAACCAAATAATTCTGTCACCAGACAGCCTAAACCTATTCAAAGGCACCATTTTTAGCCAAGACCAACAGATCTGAAATATTTTTTGAATCCCTAGACAAATGAATTTTCAGGATGTGACAAGCAAAAAAATCTTTAGGAAACTCTCCAAGCAGATGAACTCATTTTTTTAAGCCATCATCTCCCTTAAACACCTTGACCAATTTCCTTCAACTCTTCCAAAAACTCTGTCCCAGGATAAGATTATGCCTGTGAAGTTGTAGGTGAATAGGGCTAATTTTGGCAAAGGGAGGAATAGGAATAAAATCAAGTTTATAATGGAAACTTAAAGACATCTGCAGTTTGCTGAATACTGTTCAGTGGGATCTATATAATACATGATCTTTCCATTGCAGCAAAAATACAAAGTGCCTTTATTGTCATTAAGGGAAAAGACCACTTCCTCCATATGAAGTCCTGCCTAGGAGACAAAAAGACCTGTCAGGTCATGCAAGTATTTTTGCTTCCTCCCATTAAAATGTTTATAGGATCCAGATTAATTTTCTAAAATCTTGGCTTGAGGATCTGTGCAGTGTATTACACCATGCTGGCAGTGCAGAATGATGACAATTTCTGACTGCAGATGTGCTTCTACCACAGACCTTATTAAAACTGCAGCATGGCACTAAACTAGCATTAAACTAGCCAGCCAAGGTACTGCAACACCATGGCACTGCCATTATAGAACACAGCACACTGCAAAACCCACTCTAAAACAGAGCTCAGTCACTGGCCAGCTGTTGTTGGCAGGCCATCCTGAACAGTCTTTCTGGGATAATGCTACTAATTGGACCCAAACTATCCAGTTTAATGGAATTTAGGTTTGTCAGAGCTCTAAATTATATGATGGGCCAGTAGTGCAGGTAGTTAATGAAAATATTCCATGTGGTTATAAAGTCTGCTTCTAGATAGTTCCTAGGCAATAGCTCCTACAAGTCACATGGATGCCCAGTTTGGGAAAATATAGCACATACAGTTTTTACTGAGATCTAAAAATTTTCTGGTTTGCATAATGGTCAAGGAAAAACTCCCCTTGGGGACCTTACACTGAAAATTTCAGATTCCTGTGACAGGTAGAGGTCCTTTCTAGGTCCTTGTAAAGCTCACTTAATAAAAGGCTCTGTAGGGAATGGGAAAGAGTTATATAGGCTGCAGATCAGAGTGCACATTTCCACCTGATGTGCAATTGAGGTGTCATGTGCAGATACTACTCATAGAAATACACATAATCCTCAAAGATACTTTAGGTCCTCTAAACTCCATCTCACTCCTGACCCACACCCATGCTACTTATTTCTGGTCACCAAATGCCCTCCCAGCACAACCACCTCAGATAGGGACTGTTCAGCCTGAAAGCTGTTCCTGCTGACCTCTGCAGCACTATTTGGAAATGCAGAGTAAAAAGTACTAACACTGATTCCGTGAACCAAATAAAAGTCATTCTGAAAACTGCCAAGCTAATTCATCCCTAGGAACTAGCAACTTCAGCCTGGTACTCGGAGCAGCATGGAGATTTGAAAATCTGGTCCTAATCCTGTATGACAGGGATTGCTGATCAGAAACACAACAACTGGACAGCAGTAAAGAAGGAAGAGGGTGAGCAGAGGAGAGCCATAAAGCCATCACACATACGCAAACCCAAGATGTGCTCAAACTTAAGCCATTGGATGCCATTTTCCCTACTGTGCTCCCTGGTAGCATAATCTCAGCCTGTTTCAAACAACTGTCAACAACATGGAGTACAGTATGGAACTAAGTATGTCAGTGGATAAAGTACAGCCTCAAAAGACATTGCAAAAGGTTAAAAGTGTCCACAATATTCAGCAAGTTGACAGTCTTTGACATGGAACTTTTTGCATTCTGGCTATTTAGCAGCAACTCCAGCCTGAACACAAACCCCTGGGGAGCATATAACTCCAGATGTTTTTCCTTCTCCCTCAAGAGAGGAAAAATGTTACTCCCTAAAAATTTGTGTTCAAGTGACTTTTCAGTGATACATGAGCTTGGCAAAGCCATGACTATTCATCTAGGCCCTTCCACACACAAACCTTCAGTTTCTGGTGACATATGGCATGGGAAAATCCAGCTCAAGCAGCTGAAGTCTGGCAAAATTATAAACAATCGAAAACAAGGTCTTCTAATGGAGGCTGTTAGACGGCATTAGCTATTGGGCCACTGTCATCTTCACAGCCAGAGAGTGATTTAATCTTTCAGTTATGTGAGCACTAGGAGTGATGAATAGGTCTTTGTATTCATTCATATCAAGTATGTACCCAGACTGGCATACAATGTGAGGGTTCTCATGTCTGATTGTGAACTGGATCTCTGAAGAGCTGGGAATTTGCACAAACTGACAAAGCAGTGCCACAAAAGATACCACCCATGTTAAGAAAGAGGAATTCCCAAGGTGGCTGGCTACTGCCCTTCCTCCCCAACTTAACTTGTCCATCATTACCTACACAACTTAAATGTCACATGTCAACAAAGTAGTCCAGTTTTTCACCTCAGTTTTAGCCATCCCAGATGGCCACACTTAAAATCATGGTGGCACAGGGGCACAAGTACAGCTTGTCCAAAACTGCCAGCAGCTGGTAAGACAGCAACTACAGGGCTCCTCTGCAGAGCCATGTGACTTAGCCCCTTCCAGCAGCCCAGAGTTTTTGGGTGAACCCACTTCCAAAGGCACTCATTCGTGCTTTCAGCAAGAGGAGCAGAGCAGGGGCCCAGGGCAGCCCAAGCCAAGCTATTCCTTTACAGAATAACTTCTCTAGACTTTATTGGTGAGGGCAGTTTTCTGACTCCTTTTTTTGCTGCGGGAGCACTAAAGGACAATAACTGGGCTAACAGCTCATAATGTGTTTTCACCTGGTATGAATGACAGCAGAGCATGCTCTGTCACAAGCCTTTAAAAATGGATTTAAATTAAGCCTGTCAGAGCTCTGCCAAGTGGACATAGCAGTTCACTCTTTCCCAAGCAGCTGCTTGGGCTGGAAGGTGACTGGAACAGACCCACAGGGGGACAAGAGTGAAGAGTGCCATCTGATCAAGGTAATTTATTAGCTTGGTTTTATAATTCTTGGGAAGCCAGTGGCAATTAGTCCTAAGCCAAACTCTTTCTTTATTGCCATAGGAAAAAACGGTAATGCATACAAATTCCAATAAAAGTAAATTATTATAAAACTTCCAAAGATATTTCCAAATTCCAGCTAGAAACTCTCTGAAAAATCTCAGTTTAGTACAGATTACTATGTACTACCTTACAACCCCTTCTCCTAGGGTAGGTACAGATTCTGAACTCACCTCTGTTGTAACTGGAGTGAAAAACTGCAGCCTATCATTGGGCACACTTCAGCACATTCCATTACATTTTGGCATCACCCACAAAGATTATTTCTATCATTCAGATGAATATGGTCTACTTATTATTCCCTTATTCTTGTGATCAGTTATTTCTTAGGACCTAAACCCTGTGTGGACAAGGTGCTCAGATTTTGTTAGCTCAGTCAGACCATAAACAAGATGAACGATGCCTTTCCTCTCTTTTCACTTTCTGAGCTGCCCTTAAACATACTTTCAAGGGTGAGCTTGATCCTGGGAGGAGACACAGCAGAGAAGAGTGGGTGTGGGTGACTGGGGATGGTGGTATAGGATTTGGAAGGGATGTGCTGGCAGATTGATATATTATGGCCACAGCATAAAGGCTTGACCTCTATTGTGCTGCTGGGGTGACCTGCCCTAGCCGAGCATGGTGCTACCAGTAACCATAACCAGAGAAAGTAGGGGAATCTTTCCTCCTCCTATTTTCCTGTAGGTCAGACCCAGGTTTCTGAAGAGCACCTTTCCTTAATCCTCAGTGAGCAACTGGTCCTAGGGCCCCATCAATCTCTGCTTGGGAGTACCATGAAAGGTTTGAGTGATGGTGTCCATCGCTACCAGAAAGTGAACCATACCCCCAGGCACAGGGCTGTCAGGGCTGGCTACTCACTTTTATCTTATCTGGCCACTGCAAAAGAAACTGTTGAAGTGCTGGCAAGCCATGGATTATGAGTAGGCATTTAAACCCATCCCTGTGCAATGAAATGATAGGAATTAAGTGCTTAGAGCTAAGTGTGTGTTTAAGTTTTCCACTGAAAGGCATAAACCTTGAACTGAGGCCATTTTCAGAGAATGTGAGATAAGGGGAAGATGGAACATTCAGCCAGTATTTCCGCAAGTACATGAAGGGTCTACTGCCCAATGAGAATGTAGCCAGCTACATTTGGAACCACCAGGCCAGAGATAAAGTTAAACCAGGGCACAACACAGGGGTAGCATTTACATTTAAACACAACAAAGAAAGACAATACAGTCCCATAGCTGTAAAGATGCAAGTCACTTCAGGCAGTTAATAGGTTTACTGAACAACCATCAACCCAGATAACCAGGGAGAAGGTACAAGCTTCTCAGAGTGCTGTGTGCACTCTCCTTTGATAGATGACTCCCAGAAGTCATGCATAATTTTCATAAGGTGAGATAATAAGCTGTCAGTTGTAGGAAGCCTAGAGAGAAACACACAGAAAATCAACAGTTTGAAAACAAGAAATATGTCAAATTGCAAAACAGATTCTTTCATTAAAAATAAAATAAGGGAGTGATTTGAAGAAGAAACCTTTGGCTTACATGCAATACTCTAGCCATCAACAAAAAAGGAGGGAAGTATCTATTTGTGTGATTCCTGAATGATTTGATACGAAACATGCTGAAATTAACTCCTGATATGAATTTGCCTAGGTCATTCCTTCCTGCCTCACTTCACCCCTAGTTTCTCTTCTTCCCTGTTGACATCAAACTAGAGAGGAAAGGGAGAAGAAAGGGAAATTGCAGGACACGGTGGTAGGAGGAAACCTCAGAATAACAATATATAATGCTTGTGTATGCTTTATCCCATATATCATATGCATGGTTTGATTCTCAGTAAGTATACTTACATATGTACTTATGCAAGTGACAGGGAAGCCTTAGATGATCACAGAATCCTGCAAGCAAAAGACATCATCTTGAACAGGAAGCATGTGGGAAAACTCCTGTATGGCCATTGCCAGGGCACCACATGGGCTGTGGTGACAGGATGAAATGTGGCTCTGGCTCTGTGGGTACCATGGCCAGGCAGAACTGTGGGCAGCTAGATCCTGGCCCTGCTGCAGCAGCATTGAGGTAGAGGGGCTCTGGGGGCTGACACAGGCAGCAAGTCCTTGGGCAGGTTGAGCCAGGGAGATGGGCAGGACATTTGAACCTCTTGGTGCCTCTGGAGTGCTGGCAGCCATGGCATAAATGCCAAAGATATCCCAGGTCTATGTAAGGACACGTGAGTTAGAGGCAGGTTGTGCAGATACAGCAACCTCCAGCTGTTTTGGGTCAAATTCAGCAGTGCTAGCCAACTCCATAAATAAAAACTGCACTATCCTGATTCACATGGTGAAGCTGCCCCAAGCACCTCCATTCCTATCAATGGGGAAGAACAGGTTTTTCAAGGCCAAGAGCACCAGCAGAAGAAAGGACCAGCCTGAGTCAAGTGTTGTCATCCTCGCTTGCTCCACTCTCCCCCACTCTGGGGCTGCCTGTGACAGCACTTCACAAGGGTGTAGAGGAGGAGGTTGGAAAACAGAGGCTATTGCTGCCTTCTCACACATTATTTGCATTGAGGAGGACCTAACCAGACACCCAGGTTTACTCAGGTGGAATCCTCTGTTTGAGGCCAGCATCTACCTTTTTTTTTTTTTTTAAGCAGAAAGACTAAAAAAAATTGTCAGCAAGTGACAGTTTGGGTTGCTGGTCTTTAGTGGTTTTTAGTTTTCTCCTTTTGGTGATTTGTGCCAACTGTTACTTCCTGCATATGCAATATACAACTTCCAGCCTTTTCTCACTGGTACAAAGTAAGAATTTGGCATGTGCTGAAAACAACAAGCAGAAATTAACTTGCTCCCTCACACCTTTAATGTCAATACCCACCAATAATTATTTAGAGAATTAAACATGTAGTCATCTTGCCGTCACCTTAATTCTCCACATTAAAAAGGGATTATATAACTAATTAGCCTGATTTAGTCTATCTTCCAGGGACTTACCCACTGGCTCACTCTTCTTTATTAAATTAACAAAGAAACTTTTGGCTTTCAGACATATTAGGGTCCCAAGCTGAGACCATGGGTGCTAGGAATTGCTGAAGTGCTCTCAAACCACCTCCTTGGAATTTACAGAGCCTGAACTCCAGGTGACCAACCACACACTGAAAACACACGGGTAGACACTTGTAGTCTGATCTTCTGACATTCGCCCTTCAGTTTAGAAAAACCAATCCCCCAATTCACAGGGGTCATAGAGTCTTCAGTCTCTTTCCTGTGCTCGTTTAAATATAACCCAGGGTTCGGATTTGGGGTATGTGACAATGGAGTCTCTGCTAATTCTCTCTCTGGTGATGGCTTAGCAGGAAGCAGCAGTTGCAAAGCAGAGTTAGATGCCTTTCCACAGTTGTGCAAGAACATCTTCATCGCCTGCAGTGACAGGGATGTCTGCTGACCAAAAGGGTGAGTTGCAGACACACAGCATGTCTTATTCCTCCTCAGCTGACTGCATGTTGGAGAACTAATGCTTCTTTCATACAGAACTGCACAGTATGAAGTCTGCTGATTGCCAGTCATCTGAAGGCCTGATGCAATGCCCACTGAAGCCAAAGGCTGTTTTTCTTCTGCTTTTATAGGCTTTGGATTATCGCCTTACTCAAAACACTAAATCTTTGAGTATTTTGGGCTGTAGGGTCAAAACCCCTTACTTTCTGCATTCTTTGCTCTTAGCTGTAACAGTCCATGTCACCAGACAATGATAGCATTGATAGCAAACAGATCTGTGAATCAGTACAGAAACAATGATGGACTCCTGGTTTTTCCCTTGACTTTCTCCAACCTCTCCCTTGAGGGTATAAACCCAGCTGCTCCAGATAGGCCATTCTCATACTCATAGGAATTGCAACTTATTGATTTTAAACAATAACTTCCATGTTTCTTATCTTAAAAAAAGTTTCTTACCTATCTTAAAGAAAGAAAATCGTGCTGAAAACAGAAAAAAAAAAAATTATTCTGAATTTTCCAAGACTAGACAGTAAATCTGATCTCCAATACCCATTTTCTCATTAGTTTGAGCTGCATGCCTTTGAAGTTGTTCCTGAAATGCTTTTTGGCCTGAAATGTGGAGCAATTGAGCTTATCCATGTATCTGTATTGCTTTTACAGCAGAGGCAGAGAAAGGGTGTCTGTTCTAACACACAAGTGCTTGCATCACTTGTCTGAAGAAACACGAAAGGACCAGTTGGTGATGACAGCTCTGAGTGCTGCCCACCATCAGGGTGCTCACACAGCATTCATGGGTACCTCATCAGGGACTTCAGAAGCTGCTTAGGTCACCACAGCTTTTGGTCACCACTGGTGGCACTTGTGCTCTACTAATGATCCACTCCCCATTCGGTAGACAAAGTAGAATCTGAAGAGAGAAGAAAACACAGCCGATTGTTTTCAGAGTTACTGATACTTACAGCTACTGATTGTGACAAGTAAGTGTTCTGGTTAAATCTGGTCTATAGTACAGTGAACTCCTCTTGACTGGAAAGGTTTGGAACAGGTCTCAAAAACCTCATTCTTCTTAATTTTGATTTCTGCCATTTTCTGCTGTGTATCTTATTTTGCCCATGCAGTCACCTCATGACCTGTTAACCCATATTGCTTTGAGAAAACTCAGTTAAGGAAAATTCAGTATAAAGCCTACTTTTTTCCAGTAGCTTCATGCTCTGCCTACCACAGTTACAAAAGAATGGTGTTCATCCAATCACACAAATTATCAGTAACTTTCAAATGACACTGAAATTTTCTTTTTAAAAATCTTTATGAGTGGTGATTTTTTATTATTATTTTATGAAAATCTGATCCTATCAGATGCTTTTTTTTTATTCCCAACAGCCTCTGACTTAAGAAAAGCTAAACATTCTCATGGGAGGAACATATTGTACCATGCCTCAATAATCATCAAAGTAGTAAAGTCATCCAAAGAGGAATTAATTGATCCTAAAATTGCATGCAATTATTGGACACTTAACTAATATTTCATCTGAAGTTATTCATAGTAAGCAAAAACTATGTGCAAACGTAATCTGAGATTGAAACTACATCTTAAGGAGTGATGATTTATAAGTAGGTAGGCTAGATAAACAAAATGAAAAAAATCCCAACCCTCAAGAGACAAAACGCATGGGTAAGAATAGTGGTTCCTGTTGCCTCTGGAGATCTTCACACCCAGAAATGAAAGAATTTGCAGTAATTGTCCTCCTAATCATGCTATTTCATGCAGTGTGAAAATAGCATATTTCAAGATTCCTCCCAACAAAAACTAAAAACTTCTATGCATTCTGAGTGGATATATACAATAAAAGTCTTAGAGAAATGGACAGGGATGAAGAATCTATGTAGAAAGGATTTCTACACGTATCAAAGTAGTGACTCAGTATTTTGATAACGTAATATCTTTTTCCTCATTTTTTCACATGTTTTCAGGATTTTACAATGCTGATTTAAACATCTCCAATTCTGCAGCCTGGTTTAATGCGACCTTCACGTAACATATCCCACTGGTGATATGAACTACATGCTTCCTCTTTCCAATACACACAGCTTCAGTTCAAAGTGCAGCTGCTTGTACTCTTCCATATAGTATATTTGCTTTGGTCTCCTGTGTCAGGCAGTATTGTAACAACTAAATGTAATATTGTTAATATTACGCTAAAAACATCTCCTGCTCTATAGAATCTGCTAGTCCTGTAGAAGTGAAACTCTGCTGGAATATAGATCACGCAGTAAGAGGCCAAACAATCAGACATTGGTAGTTTCTGCAGAATACTTGTGACCTTTGTTTTCAGTCCAGCAGCATGGACAGAGTGAAATTGCATTGGCAAGCTCACAAACTTGCCAAAAAAATTTCAACCCCCCTCCCAGTGCAATTACATGGATTCAAAACATCAGAAAAAACTTCTGACCTCTCTGAGCAGTGATCATCCCCAAACATGTCATTCTGCAAACTGAAAAACTATGCAAAGAAAACTAAACTAAGGTAAACTTTCAAACAAAAACCCAACAAAAATAACAAAACCAAAACAGACACAAAACACAGCAAACCATGCATTCATTATCCACTTAAATATCTTTTCTGTAATATTTTGCTTTTTTAAAAGAGAAGAAAGGAGCTGGAGATTAAAAAAAGAAAAAGCACCCTGAAGTGTTGAGATACATACATATTGCTCAGTGAGGGATGTACTCAGAGAGGTTTCATGGAAGTCCTTCACATTACCGCTATTGGAAGCAAGCAGAATTTGTGTTGCAGGGCTCCTGGGCTTGGATCTATGGGATTGCTACAGAACACCAGAGTAATATCTGTCGCAAGAATAGAGAAACAACTCTAGAGTGCATAGGAATGAAACTAAACAGAATGACAAGCAGATTTTAAGAGCAAGACATGAAGAAGAAGACAGGGACAATGAAAAAATGGAAGTAGAAAAGCCCTTCAAATCCATAAAAAGCTGAAAGATTCATTCAGAACTGTCTCCTCCAAAGCAAAATATTCCCATTACCTCTCTTCATTGACAATGACATTTCCATGGGGTCTGGAATCTGATCTGGCACATCTAATTTACAGAAGCTTATAAAATTTATTTACTGTAACAGCACACCAATAATGATATACTATGGATTTTAGATGAGTATTTTATGCTTCCACAGAAGTCAATAAAGTCATGCCAGCGGAAAACTTGGCTTTACATTCACATAAAATATTTTATCTCAAAGAACAATAGAAACTCTAATCAAATTGAATCACTTTATATTGTTAAATCACTTTATATTGTTACAAGCTGCAATTAATCTGCTCCAACTGAAAAGACATATGAATTTTTTACTGAAAGGCATGTCATTAAGTTTCTCAGTTGTTTACATGTAATGCAACATGACAGGAATTTGTATGGGGATGAGAGAAAATAAGCTATTTGACATTAACTGTTTGGAGCCCTTTCTGTGGCTGTTTGCAGTCTGCAGTGGATTGGCGGAGCTGATTACATGAATAAGTGTAGGGTCTGCAGGAGGATTTCTCATATTGAATTGCTTTTTGAGGAACATTTGGTGAAAACTCACTGTGTCTCTGGGTATTCAAGCCTAGGGAGGAAGTGAACATTAACATCACCATTTTCTACCAAGAGTAAATAATAAATCTAAAAAAAAAGGAAATACATGATTTATATTAAGCGGGATCGGTAAAAAGTAATGTAATTCATGAATTCATACCTCATACATTAGGCACTGAAGTTACCTCCCCCAGTCCTTTTCCCATGGAATGCCGAGACAGATGGTGGAAACCTAAAGAATGTTTGGGCAGAAACGAGCGGCTGGACACCACAGGGTCTGAGCCATGATGACAGGAGATGCAGTGCAGAAAGATGGAGGAGATTTGCGTTAGGCAAGTACAGAAGAGTATCTGCCATCTTACCTGTATGGTGACTGGTTGGTGTTAGCTGGGCTGTAGTGACAAGGTGAGTATAGGCTCTAGTTTCTGTGCTTAGGCTGGGGTTGCAGGCAGGGTTATCCTATTTAGTAAAGTTCCTTCTGTTGTGCAATTTATTTTAGCACCTTAACCTAGCTAGTTACTTACATAGAAAACAAACAGAGAAGGAAATCTCTCTCCAAAAAGAATTAGATTGAAAACATGAACCAGAGGACAAGAAATAATTAAAAGAGCCAAGTATTTATTTATCTGTTTATTTTCAACTTCATGCTTGGCAACATTCAGACAGCTTTCTGAACTAGAGAAGAATTAGAAGTTTGAATGTCTGAGACGTATTTTGGGTCAAAAATGAATGATGGTCTCTTTTGCTAATTTAGGACACCTCAAATAAACAGCATCAGCAATCAGAGGGCAGGTAACCAGAATTTGCTGTCACTTTACAATGTTTTGAACTTAGTACTTGAAATATTGAGAACTCCATAATCATCAGACATGTTTAAAATCTTCATTTCAAACCTTTTCTGTGTCATAGAAAAATAATTTTCCTTCAGAGATGAACCTCCCCATTCTCCGGGAAAGTGCATTTGATGATGGGAAAGGAGGAAAATTCATTAGACAAATCAAGAAGGCAAGTGGAAAACCTGACTTCATTCTTAAAAAATGAATATGCTCGTGGAAAACCAGCATTAGGTTAGGGCTTCAAAAGAATCAATTTTGAAAGAGGAAGAAATTACATTACTGGCGTTAAAAGACAAGTCTTCAGACAGATGTCATAATTTCTTCTGCTGGCAAAGAGAAGATGCTGAGCAGTGATGAGAGCAGTCACCCTTGGCAGGTCCCACTCCCCTGGAAAGTTTTGTGGCTGCTGTCAAGCACAGAAGGATGTTGTGGTGTCTCTGCCCACCCCAGCATCTCAGCTACCTTTCACACATGTGCCATACTGACCCCCAAATTGCTGTGCCCAGTAGCTTCAAGTGAGACTGGACCAGCCATCAGTGCACTCAGGGATTTGCTCAAGACACAACCACTGCCTGCCTTCATCTGGGAACCCTCCTGGCACTGGGGCTGAAGGGAGACATTTATTTACTTTCATCAGTTGTTTTTGGAGAACTGGATTAGTTACTGAATTTTTTCATGGATCTGCTTTTATTTAGAACTATTAACATGTAGCAGCTCTTGCTCACCATCTTCAGCAAATGGGCTCAAAAGCACACAGTCAACTTCCATGGGAGGTGGATACCCTTACAAAGAAAAATACAGAAGTCTCAGAAGGAACCACAGAAAGAAACAAATCACAGAGCAAAAGTCCTGTTCATCTCTAAACTAGTTGTCCCTCAATTAGGTAATTAGATCTGTGAGAGACTGAAAAGGCCTCTACAAAGACAGAGAGATAACTCTTCACCATGTCTCAGATGCTGGAAGAAGACAGGTTTGTTAAAGCTAGTGGAAAATTACTAATAAAAGAGGTGATTTATGTGCTGCTCTTGTTCCTCTAGCTTATTCTTGCTGTTTGACTCATCTGAGTTACAACAATTGGATCTGTAAGCATAAATATTGCATTTCTAGCTTTCATGCCCACTTTGAAGACTGAACCCAATAAGTGAGGACCAGTGAATTTATAAGGGATATTCAGGTTAGCCTGTAAAGACAAGTTTATGAGACTCTGAACCTCTGGCAAACATCTGCATCTGTTCTATTCACTCAGGTAACACACGTGAGGCCATGCTACTAAAACACATCATAAATGAGTTACTAAATTAGGTCATTGAGCCCCAGCTTTAAGACTGGTACTGATTATATATTGGTTTATTTTATTAATGTAGGCAGTTACCTCTCTAATGGGACTCAGATGAGGATGTTCCTACCAGTAATGGGAAAAATAATCTTTTATAGATCTTACTGTCTCCCCGCTTCTCACTATATATCTAAAATAACTGAAATCCAATGGCTTCAGAAAACGTAACCTCTAAAGGAGTGCTTTCTTGAAAACAAATTAAAAATACCAACCAACAAAAAAAAAAAAA